>CM053790.1:591416977-591719477 GCA_028749045.1 Cupressus sempervirens
CATGTGATAAGTGATATTATCTACTTTGTAGGATCATCTTATACTTTTTTCTTGCATGTTAGATTTCCTTATGCATATGTTGTAGCATGTTTTAGTAGTGACATCCCTATTATGATAGTACTGATGATCTGATTAGTGGCTTGGGATGTTACACACAGGGGATGGCTAGGGATCATGATGGTCTAATGATGCTATTGATGGTTGGGAGGAACCACACACTTAGTTGTGTTTTTATGATGGGTGGTTATATTTCATGATGGATGTTTATATCTTTTATTGTGGATAGATGTATCATGTATGGTAGATGGTTTCATTTATTTTATTGTACTTTTATCATGGATCTGAGGAGGATGGTGTATTTCTATTTTTACATATGTATATTCTTTCAGCCTTTCATACCCTATGACATGTACAATGGATGATTGAGCATTTCGAGTTGATTTTCCAAGAAGCATTTAGAAAAAATGTATATTATGGACATTTGACTTTCTAATTATTCTTTCATGTGGATGTGGTAGTTGTTAGACTTAGTATTAGTTAAATTTAAATGTGATTCAACATCATGGGATCCTTAAGGAATGTAACCCGTTATGTATGTTTTAGTTGATAGTATGTTATTGCTTCCGCTACTTTATGTGTGATGTGTATGTTACTCTTTCTTGTTTCAAAACAAAAATTTTTTTTGGTAAACTTAGTAAAAGTTTAGGTTAATTCTTTTGGATCCCTTGGCAGGGTGTTACAAAACTACTTAGAATGAGAAGGCTAAAAAATCCCTGGTCGCAATTAATGATTTTTATCAGTAAAGGAATCAATGTATCCTACCTATTGATATAAACTACAAGTTACTATTACTGATTTTTTTAGATTTAGAACCTAAATCTAGTTAAAATCTAGTGCTCTAAAATAAAATAATCTTACTTCTTTCCAAACTTAGACTCTTATAATTTTGAATACTTGTAATCAACTTCTAAATATTAAGTGTGGGTGCCCCTATAACCTTCAGTAGTAGATATGACACCATATATTTTCAAAGATAACTATGTTTTGATTATTTTGCTGGGAACTTGTATTTAGAGTTATTATCTCTAAGATTAACTAATACAAATCTCATTTCATAACACAACCATAAACCCACAAAAAACTTCATTAAGAAGTAGAGAGAGTATAAATGTCTTTCTATTAATATGTCATTATTTACATTATATCTTATTTTTGACCCATTCAAATTTTGGCTATACAATCATAACAAAGGTTGCTATCTATAGACCTAATAAGACCTCCCTGACTTAAAAACACTTAACTATACTTTTCAACTATATCCAAGGATTGACGAACTAAGAAGTAGTGCCAAAGGAAGCTAAACTAAGTGACATTGACCAAAGGTTAAGAACAATATAAGTATCAACTATCTTATTAACCAAAGAAAGGTCCTAAGGCAAACTACAATCTAAGAAACAACCTTGAGAGAAGGAGTATGATAAAATGAACATAGAAGCTATAGATCAATAGATAAACAAATAAAAAATGTATATGAGCTAAAAGGACGAGATAAATTAGGGACTACTGTAAAAAAACATAATAGAATGAAGGGCTATACGTTAAGAAAAAGGGAAGGTTAATAGGATAATATAAAGGGAAAAGGAGTATTCCTTAGATCATTAGACCAATCCAAGAAAATATCATGGTATGACTATTTTAAGAGTTAATAATCTTAGAAAATGTGTGTCCTTGTAGTGTCTACATATGAAGAAATCTTAAAAGATGGTGTTGATAAAATATGACTTAATGAAATAACCTTAAGATAGTCATTACTAAATGTGAAGTTGAATATTAAATTTGACCCCTTGGGTTATCTACTTTGATTAATTGTAATATCCATGTTTCTTAGTAAGAGGTTTACATCATCTTCTCCCTTATTGGCAAGAGTGTAACGCCCTGCTAAGGGATCCAAAAGAATTAACCTAAATTTTTACTAAGTTTGCTAAACAATTTTTTTTTTAATCATGAAAGATAAACCATTCACATCAAACACATAGTAGCAGAAATAATAACATACAATCAACTATAAGCATACATAATAGGTTACACTCCTTAAGGATCCCAAGATGTTGGATCACATTTAATCTAATTAATACTAAGTCTAACAACTACCACATCCACATGGAAGAATAATTTAAGAAGTCCAATGTCCATAATATACATTCATTTTCAAATGCCTATTCAGAATGCTCAATCATCCACTATACATGTCACAGGGTATGAAAGGCTTAAAAGAATATACATACGTAAAAATAAAGATACATCATCCTCATTGAATCTATGATACAAGGTACAATAAAGTAAATGAAACCAAATTCCATAAATGATACATCATCATAGAAGATATAAACATCCATCGTAAAAGATAGCCATAAATCATAAATACACCACATAATTATGTAAAAGCACGGTTCCTCCCAACCGTAAATAGGGCAACTATATTAGATAATTAGCTCGAGGGCTAACTCAAGAAAGAAGATGATAAGAAAGAAGAATCGGGTGCTCCACCCAAAGAATGAAACTAGGCTCCTTAATGATCCAATCTATCTGTTGCTCCCTCGTTATCAAGGAAGTCTACATGTGCATAGAATAGTAGGGAATAATAGAGTAGTAGGGCAAATGATCCTTCTTGCCTCAATACCCTGTCTATTCTATGGGGGGACTGATTGACTAATTTGGTTGGTTGGTTGGTTCTAATCGGGTAGCGATGTACTCTGAAGAAGAAGTGACCAAGGCAATAGACAATTAGGAGGGCATTACCGTTAGCCCCTACCATTTTATAGGCCATCAACAAGACAGTTTGTTCCATCCCAGTTTCATCATTAGACCATCGTGGACCCTAGCCATCCCTCCATGCATAACATCCCAAGTCACCAAAGAGATCATTGGTATTATCCTAATAGGGACATCACTCCTAAAACATACTACATCATATGCATAAAGCAATCTAACATGCTACAACATATTCATCAGAAATCTAATCTTGCAAAATAAGGCATAAGATAAGTAAAAAACATCTTCTATCATATGCTAGTCATCAATATAAGGATGCATGTCCATCATCATATTCCAAGAATAGAATGAAGATAGATGTCAACAAGGAATGAATCAGCCACAGTGTCTCAGACAGATCTCAAATGGTAAGAGTGAAAAAGCACTACCACTCGATCGCGTGGGACCTACATGGCCCACTCCCACCACCCTGAGGAGATAGTCTCAAGTCCCAAATAGGATATCAAAACACATAAAACAAGTACTCTCTAAGTCCAGGAATCCTAAAAGTATACTAACTCAAAGGTTCCAATCACAAACTAACATCTAATCCCAGAGGCACAACAAAGACATGTAGTAAATCTACTATGCAAGTAGGAAAGTGTCATCGCACGGATCATGCTAGAGTTACATTGGCAGTCTCTCAATAGACCCCAGCCCCCTAGTGATCCCTATGCAGCCACTAGTATCCTCTCATACTAACGAGGCATACTACGGAATGCAAGATTGCAACCAACTATTCTCTCTACTCCCATCCTAGTTTGTACTAGCACTCAAGGCATGGGCAAGAATAAACAATTATCTTATTAGGTTCATTTAATCCCCATTTAGTGTAAATTTTTTCATTTATTAAAACAACTTACAATGAGTTACCCTAGCAACCACTTGGGGCCTCGGCCCCCATTGCAAGCCATTTCTCGACACTACAAGTAGATAACCTAATCTAAGCTCATAGAATCATAAATAAAAAAATCACCTCAGTCCTATACAAGCGACTGGAAAAATGCCAAAAGATAATCCACAATAAGAGCATCAAATCTCCATGAGAAACTAAAAAAAATCCATAGATAATCATGACCACAACAATTCTCTATTGGCAACTGAAGGTATTCATGACAATCACAATAAAAATTGGTTCTCAACAAGCAACCAAAAAGTATGTCAAAGTAATACTGATCGAGGACTCCAAAATGGTCAAGTCAAAACATGTCACAACATGACAACATCAAGAAATAAATCAACACTTCAGTCCCATCATGGCAATTGGAAAGTAATCCAAGGATAATTGACTGATGACTCAAAAATGGTTAGTTCAAGTGTCTCATACACATACATCTCAGCTTCACACATGAAGACTAAAAAGTAATAACAAGCAATAAATACAAACATCTCGTAGAGCACACCATCACATTACCATGGTTGAGATATAGAAAGATTGAGACCAAATAAGATCAACATGCCATCACATCTCATAAACCCTTGAGCCTCTAGTAACAACCTAAGACTAGTCAAAACTAGGACAAATCCAAAAACCCCAAAACACATATAGCATAGAGAAACAAGATACAAACACATGTTTTAGTTTTCTTTCACAATCACATAGTTAAGCCAAATATGAGGTTTCAATTTTGGTTTCAGGTATATCTCAAGTGTATAAGATTAATCATTTGACCTACAAGTCAACCCGTTTGTTCCCTCGATAGCATTATCCTTCCATTATTTAAAATAATATTCTAAGAATAACTTAAGGGTAAATATTTACTCATTAAATTAATCTTCTTTGACCCTTAATTAAATTATTCACTTTATTTTGCTAAGATCCATGTTATTAATTGAATAACTCTTCCTTAATGTTACTTCAACTTCTCAACATAAACAAAGGATCGTTGTTTGTTAAATTATAACAAAGCCAGTTATCAATCTTCAAATAAGAAGATAACAACAAAATTAACTAGTCTTACTTTAAACACCATGCTTTATTAATTAATCTTAATTAAATCATATAATTAAATTAATTAATAATGTACACAATCTATGACTTTATATCATTCTAATAGTACTTAATTAAAACTCCATTAAATATTACTAAAACTTAAGTCTCTTAAATTAAATCATCACTGACAACCATTAAAATATCTAAGGTCATTATTCAAGTCATGAGAGTAAGACTTATCAACTTCGATGTAAATACTTTACAACCTCGTTAAAAGAATCGGTATTAGCATATCCATTTAAATGCACATCTTATGCTTCAAAGTTTATTTAAATATTAACTTGATTAAGTAATCTAGGTAAATACTATTACAATAACCCAATTTTGCTCCCAAATATTTTAATAATAAGTAATTAAGACTCTTTAACCACTATCATTATCTCTTTAAATAGCTTGTTTCGAAACTATCAATAAGTTCACCAATATTCTATTAGTAATTTAATAAGAACATAATTAACAACTAAAATAATTTTCAATAATAGTCCCCTTCTAAATTGACCTCAATTAAATTCCATTGATCCTGACTTATAACATTATTTCAATTATTAACCAATGTCAATTAAATTTAATTGATTTAATTAATAATTATATCAACTATCTATACTATCATTCAAATATTAATAATAGTCTCATTAATAATTACTAATAACGATTACAGTGGTTAATATTGAAACCATAAATCTTTCATACTTTCTATAATTAATATCCATAAAATATATTAATAAACTAATGATTATCAATTAAGAGACGAATTAATAAAAAGAATTTTAAATGACATATATTAAAACTTAATTACAATTCATATTTAATAATCATAAAACAAAATAATAATAATTTTTTTAAAAGCGATTCATATATCGCTGGTTACGAAAAAGGTTTCAAATCACTATGGAAATATCCACGTGAATAGCCCGTGTGGCACGCAGGTCACAGGTACCCTACGGACATGTGGGTACTCTGCAACCCATGCAAGTACGCCGTTGAGAAGGATGGGGGCATGGTAAATGTTTATATATATATATATATAATTTGTTTTTTTAAAAGTTTACTTCCTTTTAACATGTTTTCGTACAAAATGTTTATTAATCGTTTATATTTATTTTTAATAAACCTTCTTTTATATATAATCTATTTCCTACATATACAATGAAATTCGGGGCACAATAACTTTATATATATATTACAAGAAGTCAAAATTAATCTGATGGGACAATTTATTAATATTCTCTGAATATTCTATTTATTTATTTTATTCTATTTTATTTTTGTAGTAAAATTCTCATATTCATTCAAACCCTTTTTAATTCTATTTTCTCAATTCGATAATAATTCGAACCCAAACCCGATTTAGAACTAATTTCTTTCTTAATTGGAACTAGGGTTTTCTAATTGAATTCTCTATTAATTTCCTCGTGTGCACATAGAATTAGCATCCTTATCTAAGATTCTAATCACAAGATTGAAGATTCAATCACAGAGAATATTTAAACACACACACATAACAGACACAAAGAAGACAGGAATGAGGAAGAGCAAAATGGAATATGTGAAAGTTATGAGTGTCTACTCGGACACTGATGCTAATTCGCTATTCTCAAAATCTATAGAGAGACTCTTCCTCCTCCAACCTTCGCAATTCCTCCAAGATTCGAACCAACCACCTCGAGTGACTAGGAGTGCCTATAGAAGCATATGAGCTTGTAGAAGCATAAGAGGATGTCCATACACACTAAGAGAGCCTCTATATAAAGGCCTCTAAGATGCATCTATAATGTGTCTAGAAAGAACTAGGAGATAAGCATGACAACTAAGCACATAACTTCCACAATAAGGAGATAAATATGATGAGGTCTCTAGAATGTTGTAGACACCATGTGCTCAAATAATGTGCTAACTCCTAAGTGTAGACAACACGTGCATAATTAGAGTGCAAACTCTTGTGTTGTCAACATGACAACTCCCAAGAGCTCGCATACTCTTATGCAAATAAATATGCATATTAATTTATTTAATATTCAATTGACTATTTTTAAATTAATTTATTAATTTTAAATCTCATGCACTCACTTTATTAAATCCACTTGTTTTATCTTAATATATTTTAATCACATGCACGCATCACGTGATCTAGAATATTTTTAATATCTTTTCCACTCTTAAATTTATTTTTGAAACTTTAATTGATAAAATATTTATTAACTTAAATAATAATATTATTTATCTTTTATTTAAAAATGAACTTTAAATATATTATTATTAAATTAAATAAATATTATCACATTCCAAATTTAAACTTATAACTTTTATCTCCAAATTTAATTCTTTTATTTAATTAATTTCCTAATTAATTAAGTAAAATTAAAATATTAAAATTTCATAATAATTTTCCATTAAATTAAAACATTAATTAAATCTTTTAATTAGGCTTAATTAATCAAAAATGCACTAAAGACTCATAAAGTAAAATACAAAAACCCATCATAGCCAAAATACATACAAAATCAAACCAAGGGTTAATATCACGAATTACATCATCTGACGCATTCAGAGGGTACTCAACTTAGATACTTGTCCTAGTTTTCAATTAGGACAAATGGATTAAAGGGTTGGGATTTGGACTTGAGAATTTATATCCCCTCTCTTACCATTGAGATAATGCGATAGGGTACGCTCATCCTGGCAATTCAGGAAAGTCAATACTCGGTACCTGCAACCTGCATACAATCCATGCATGTACATACACAATATATACTAAGCTAAATAAGAAATGGTAGGAAGTGATGCATCGTGTAGATCCTAACTAGCAGGTGACTACAACTCTCTTCCTTAACCACATCAAAAACACCATACAGAAAGAAAACAAACACGCACACCATACACATGCAAGTATGGGGTAAGTATCCATAAGAAAACACATATGATAATAAATCATCTAACTAATCATCATCAATAGTTGAAATCATTGAATAATCATCACATATACATGAACTATAAAGTACCACGTAATCTCATCATAGATCAACTGAATTTGAAACAATATCTCATCAACATAAAACTAGCCCTAAAAGAGTTTGACAATGATAGCAAAAATGCGAACTAGGGGCAGGCATTACAAAGAGTGTCTACTTTATTCCCTTCTCTATAAATATTATTGATTCTAATGTGTTGGCATTTATTTTCTAACTATAGGGCTTCTTCCAATTTTGAATTTAAAACCTAATTATAGGTGTTTCTTTTCTTAGTGCATTAAGAATAATTTGTTAATATCCTTCTATTATGAGATTTGGGATTCCTACTTCCAGACTCAACTTTAAATTCTCAATTAATGCATCTAATTCTTCTAAGTTATTGGATATTGACCCTAAAAACTTAGCTCTTTTGATAGTATAGGATCTCAATTCTATTCATATAATGCACCTTAATCTTGTTGAAACTGGGATGCCTCAAGAGACTCTGCCAAAATTGAGTTTTTCCTAACCAGTCAGAGGTGACATCCATTTGGAGTTATCTCTCACTTGCTTATTTTCCTTTGAGTAAACCATGGCGGGACTAATTAGATTGAACCAATTCTTGCACATCTCAGCATCCCATTCTATGAAGGAGCCTTCTTCTTTATAAGAGCTCCTTAAATTGTTAGTTTCTACCTCTACTATGCTTGCTTCCACTTTACTAGGAAAGGAAGTGAGTTTCATATTTTCATTTACGAGAATTTGTCTATTTTCTTCTTTCCATATCTCCTAGAGTAGTATGGAAGGACTTATTTTCCATAAATTATTGTAGACCTTATTATTTTTTGGCAAAGTATTTAAGCAATCTCCTAGATTGTTAGGGTATACTAATTGGCAATTGAGCTTATTAAGTAACCATTTCCAACAAGTATTAGAAAATAGACATTGGAACAATAAATTTTCAACAAAGTCTGAATGATTTTCACATAATGGCCATCTTGATGGTCCCTCAAATCCCATCTTTGTAAATTTATCAGTAATTAAAATTCTATTATGTAAGGTATCCTAGATGAATATGCCTGTCTTTGAAAGATAGTTAGTATCCCATCATAGAATGAGGGGGATTTCTATCCTTTCTAAAGGTCGAGAGTTAGTTATTATCTCATAACCTTTTAAAAAAATATATTGACCATTCTTAGAAGCACCCCATATAAGCTCGTCCGTCCATTCTTTATGATTAGCTTGTTGATGTTGAGAAATTGTTCAAAGATTATTTTTTCTTTAGGTGATAGATTAGTCTCCTCTAGTGATTTCCACTTCCATCCTCCATACCTATTTTCACTAATTTTCTCTTTATGATTTATGACATATTTACCCCATGAGTTTGATATAATATTTTTAACACTAGTTCATAAATTAAAACTATTTGAGGATGGTAGTCCATCCCATGAGTCTTCCTACAAAAGAGCTTCCTGGCCTTAACTAATGTCCCATGTGAGATATTTAGATTTTAGAGGGCAACATTGCATCATAAAGTTCCAAGTTTTAGATCCTTTGGGGGGATTCTTGGTTTTGAACAATGATATATGATCTAAATTGTTTAGATATTTACAGTACAACATATTTTCCCACTTTCTTTTGTGTTCCTAAAACATTCTCCAAATTAACTTTTCTCCTAGAGCTTCATTTTTCTTTCTCCAATATTTAATGCCTAGACCACCATATTCTTTAGGTCTAAAAATTTGGTCCCACTTAATCAAGGCTTGTTTCTTTTTATCTAATGTTCCTTTCTACAAGAAATTTATAAGTTTTTTATCCAAGCTTCTTTTAATTCCTTTAGGAAGTAGGAGACAAGCCATTTGGTATGTTGGAATAGCAAAAATATCTTCTTTAATCATAGTTGTTCTTCATTTTTATATCCCAATGTATTGTGTATTTTCTTTCCATTTCAAGATTAGTATTAGGAAGAAAATCTTAAATTTCTCCACATTAAATTTTTGGCTAGATACTTTCATTCACATTTTAATAAGTTTCTTGAAATTTTATGCCTCTACCATAGTACTTCCTCGAGGGAGTATGACATCATCTGCAAATTGTTGGTGTGTAATCTTGGACACTGCCTTAGTTACTATGATTCCCTTAATTTCCTCTTCTACCTTAGTTTTTTATATAGCTTTGCCAAATGCTTCATCCATAATGATAATGAGAAAGGATGAAATTGGGTCTCCTTGTCTTATTCCTCTTTATATATTGAAGAAACCTTCAGGCATTCCATTAAGTAGTGAAAAGATCCAGGGGGTGGAAATGGAGTTCTAAATTAAATTAATCCATTGGCATAAGAAACCAAATGCTTCCATAGTTTTACATTGGAATCTCCAATCCACTTTTTCATAAGTTTTTTGGATGTCCAATTTTATTAGCATACAAGGGTCTTTATTAATTTGAGTTTAATGGGTAAGTTCTTGAATGATAATTATACCATCGTAGATAGATCTCTTTAGAACAAAGCCTATTTTTTCTTTTGATATTAGTTTATCTAGGACTTTTTAACCCTATTAGCAAGTGCTTTTGATAGAATTTTATAAATGGTACTACATAATGCTATAAGTCTAGAGTCCCTTGGTTCTATGATTTCCTTTTTTTGGGATTAGGACTATGAAGGTATTGTTAATTTTAGTTAGTAAAGACCCCAAATTTCAAGTTGCCTCTATACTTCCCACAAAACTTTTCCTTAGATGTCCCAACATATTTGAAAAAAGAAGGCTTGGAAGCTATCATCCCAAGTGATTTATCTGGATTAAGTTTGAATGGTGAAATTCTAATTAAGGTATTTATAATTGTTTCTTATTAATAATTTTGGAATAACACCTAGCATTTTATTTTGAGCCATTAGGTCCGAAGATTCATAGTTGTTTAAAATATCAGAATAATAGTTAATAAAAATTCAGCTATTTGATTTGGATTTTCAATCTCATTACCTAAGTTGTCCTTAATATTCACAATTCTATTCATATTATGAAAAAAAAATTATACTTCGATCTCCTTGTAATATCCATGTTTCTCGAGATTTTTGTTTCCAATTCATTTTTTCTTTTTCTATAATATTTTCTTTTTTAATCTACTAGTTCTTTTCTTTTTTAAACTTGTCATTATCCATTTCATTTTTAATGACTTGTTCATTTAGCTTTTTAATTTCTTCTTCATTGTCTAATTTTTCTTTGAAAATGTTATTAAAGTGTTCTTTGTTCTGTTTGATTATTTTTTCTTTAATAATTTTAAGTTTAGAAATTAAACAAAACATTTAAGATCCTTCACATTTATCCTCTTGCCACCATTATTTTATGTTATTATGAAAATTCTCGTCTAAAAACTACAATTTTTCATATTTCAAGGGTTTTCTAGATGGCTTTTGAAATTCTCCTATTTCTAACCTCGCAGGGAAATAATATGATTTTACATAAGGTAGAATAGTTGAGTTAAAAGCAATATTTAGAGAGATGGGATCACCTTTGAAGATAAATCTATCCAATCTTTCTACTATGTGATAGAAATATGATATTCTATTATTCCAACTATATATTCCATTTGTTGAAAGAATGTCAGTCTGAGAGTTCTTCGAAAATCAATCTTTAAAATCTATCATCACCCGTGATACTCTTTGTCATCCATGATTTTCCTCTAAGTTAATTATAGCATTGAAATAACTCCCTATAAATAGATTCTCTGTTGGATATGCCTCTAAAAATTTATCAATTTCTACCCAATCTGCTTTCTTTTTTGCTGTAAGGGTTGGTCCATAAACATTTACAAGAGTAAATTGAATATTGCTTTTGAAATTTCTGATTTACCTCCCATCCAATTATTTGTGGTTGTTATTGGTGTAAAGTCTAATTTTTGTCAGATCGTAGATGATCCCTATACCTCCTGAGGCCCCAACTGATTCTACTAATGTGAATTTCTAGTGATCCAATTTTTTGCTTAACTTTTCTCCCTCTTCTTTTCTTAGTTTTATTTCTTGAGTTAATGTAATTTATTTTTCAAATAAGGATATATTGTGCTTGACTAAGAGCCTTCTGTTGGGGGCATTAAGGCCTGTAATGTTCCATGTTGTTAGCTTCATGATCCTATGGGAAGGCTTTTCCCCTTCCCATCTTTAAGAATATTTTTTTGCTTTCCAACTCTACCAGTTTCTTTTTTTGATTCAACAAGGGATTTCTTACCCCTTTTTTACCTTAATTTATGCATTTAGTTTCTCTATACCTTCCAAATTTTCATCTATACCAAGATTATCAATGTTGTTTACATTTTGAGTGTTGTTTTCTATTGAGACATCTTCTTTTTCTTCCTCATATTCTCTTAATTCTTTCATGATTATATAACTGATGTTATAATCTAAATTCTTTTCAGTGTTCATTATGAGATCCTAATTTTATTTTTGAATTATCCTTTCTTTATTCTTATTGTCACCCTTAATCCAATTTTCTATATTCTATACACCAAATTCTTCCCAAAATTGTGAAGAGTCCGAGGACTTCTTTTTTTTGTAGTGATTTTTTCATTTGGGGTAGCTTACCTCATAATTAACTTCATCACAATTACTTATTATAGTTTCTATTTCTATAGGAATTTGTATTAACTTGTATCGATCTTGTTCAATCTTTTCTTGAATGCTTGTCTTCGATACCTTATCCTCAAATGGGTTATTAATTCCTATCCAAGTTCTTTAAAACTTGTATGATTTTTATTTTAATAACTTTGATCTCTTCCTTGTGTCATTAGGAATTATAGATTATGAATTATTTACCGATATTGGTGTCATCTCGAGGTATTCTAAATTATTTTGGTTGAGAGTCTCTATTGCTATTTCATTATGAGAAGCTTCTTCTTCTTGATTCTTGTTAATATACCATGTCAAGCCATTGTTTTCTTCTTGTACTAGCTTATTATCCTCACATGTCTTGTTCTTTTCAAACATTTCTCCACTTTGAGATTTACTTATCTTATCTGTGTGAGTTTTAGTTTCTAGGATGTTAATTGCCTCCTGATTATTTGATCCATCCTAGCTATTTTTATGATTCTCATTTAGTCTTTCCTTTGAGTTCAATGGCTACTTTGGATCTATATTTGCTTGTTTTTTACTTTTGTCTATTTTTTGTGCACGGGAGCTAATATTTTATATTTCATATTTCTTATCTCATTTGGAACTATTATCTATTGTCCCAATTTGACTGAGTGCCTAGAAGTTCTCTTTTTGAGAGCTTTGTCCCATAGGATTAGCTGATCACTAATATTAATATGGATGAGCATTCTGGTGTGAATCAACTTGTTGTGATTGATCAAATTTTCTCTAATATCTTCTATAAACAAATTTTGTTGTATAAAAACTTGACATTGTTGCAATCTATTGATATTTTCCTCAAAACTATTTCTTTCCACTATATTTGTAGCATTCTCTTGAGAAGAGTTATTTTTGCCTTCTATTTGATCCTTGTTTATTTATTACTCCTATGACTGGGTGATATTCTTGTTAATGAATATTTTCTCTATATCTTTTGTCACTATTTCCCCATTTTCTATGCCCAATGCTGGGTAGCATATTTCACTAACAAGATCTAATTTTTCATATATAAATTATTCTTTTCTGCCCTCTCTATTGCTGGTAAGTTTTGATGATCCAAGTTGTCAGATAAAGGTTTTCTTGTCTTAGGCTTATTCCTTTTGTAGATTGACTAAAAGACATGTTTAAGATTTGTGTTCCTTTGTGTAAAACTTGGGATTTCTATCCTTTTAGATTCTATTATGATTATCTCTTGGATATATCCCTCATATTTTTCAAATTCTTTATTGCAAATTGATTATTTTTTGATAATTTTAATAGACTTCAAAATTTTTTCCCTATTTCCAAATTGATTAAAAATTTGATATTCTTGTAATTTAAATAGTTGGATTTCTATTGGAAACTACAATTGGAACAATTGCTATATTGTCATTGATGTCAAACCTTACTGGTAAGATATTTACTAACAATGTAGAGTGTCATATCGATTGATTGATGAAGAGGATTTGAAAAGAGAAGATAATAAGATGAGCTAGTGAAGTTGATGAGTAAAGAGAGTTAATTATAATGAAATTATAATGGGTACTTGATCAGTTAGTCTTTGATAAGATAATGTGTTATTTGATCATTGGATAAAGAAAAGAAGCATTTGAGTTGAAGGATAGAAGAAAAGACAAGAAGGTGAATAAAACACTGATCTTGATCGAGAAATAATTTTACTAGATATCTATTATTCAACATATACTAGATAAAGAATAAAGTGTTAATGAATACATTAAGCTATTGATGAGTTTCTATATTGGTTGAGTGGATTTATGAGTCTGAATAAGTTGCTTGAAGTTGTTAACAATTGAATTGGTACATTTGAACCTAAGGATAATTGATTCACCCCTCTCTCAATTATTCTAAATATTCTAACAGCTACTATCAGAGCATTTGGTGCTTGTAAGAAAAGTTTTAAGAGACTTAAGATAAAGATCAAAATGTAAAATAGAGAGGTACTTAAGATGAATAAAGAGAAATTTCCAATATAGAAATTCTTAATGAGACTGCATCTATCTAGAGTTTGATATTTTGCACTATAATACTTGGACCATGAATATATTAAAGTTCCTAGACCCATGCCAATTGAGCATATAAAGGAGAAGCATGCACATAATAAAATGATGATAGATCTGGCATCTTCCCTGAGTAATGCTGAGTTTGAAGATGTAAAGGATTACACTACTACAAAGAAAATGTGGGATAAGCTAGCACATATTTATGGTGGAGACAAAAATGTGTTAAGGGCTAAAACATAAATTTTGAGAGGCAAGTTTGATGACTTGAGAATGAAAGAAGGAGAGATTATTGCATAATATTGTGGCCAAATCAAGGAGGTTGTGAATGCAATTAGAGGAGCTAGAGGAGACATATCTAATGACAGTCTGATAAGTGAGGTATTAAGGACTTTAATTCCTATCTATACAATTAGAGTATCTACAATTCAAGAGCTAAGATGTACACCTGATACTAATCTGACCTTGAATAGTCTAATTGGTAGATTTACTACATTTGAATTGTCAAATTTGATAACTATACACCATCTAGCATTGAATATTCTTTTAAGCCTCAACTAACCCTTGATGGACCTAAAATAAAGAAAAATAATAAGCCCATGGATAGTGACAGTGAATCACATGATGATCTTGATGATTTAGAAGCATTATTGGAAAGAAGGCTACCAAGAGGAAAAGGAAAATATAAAGGTAAACCTCCTATTATCTATTTTACATGTAAAAAATTTGGTCATATTGATGCAAGATGTACTAACAAAGATAAAAAGGAAGAAAGGAAAGACAAAAAATACTGAGGAATGAGAGACAATAGAGACAATCAAGGTAACAAATAATACAATGACAAAGGTAAGAAATATTGTTATATTGTTGAAGAAGATGGTTTTGATAGTGATTCTAATGAAAATGATGAATAAGTTCTTTATGTTGTGATGAAAGATGAATATGATGAAGATGAGAAAACAATTTTAATCTTACATGTGAGTAAGAATGATAGATAGATAATTGATAGCGGTTTCTCACATCATATGACTGGTGATACAAATAAGTTTGAAAATCTAGAACATTATAATGGGAGTAGTGTTAAGTTTGAAAATGATGCACCACATTATGTGAAAGGTAAAGGATAAATTATATTAAATGATTAAGACATATGTGATAGTGCATATTGGGTTGATGGATTAAAATACAATTTGTTGAGTGTGACATAGTTGAATAGTTCAAGCTATCGAGTTGAATTCTAAAACAAGAAGGAAAATATCTATGATACTATTGGTGAACTATTTGGAAGTGAGAGAAAACAAGAGGTAACTTGTTCTATCTAGACCTATTTGATGATACTTGTCTATTTGCACTAGCTGAAGATGTTTGGTTTATGGCATAAGAGGCTATGTCATGTAAACTTTGATAATTTTGTAATAATTAGTAAGATGAAAAGAGTTAGAAGATTACCAAGATTGAGAAAACCCGAGAAGGTGATGTGCAAAAAACATAAAATGGGAAAAATAAAAAAGTCTAGTTTCAAGAGAAAGACCTATTATTCTGATGATATTTTGGAGTTGGTTTATACTGACTTATGTGGTCCTATAAGAGTGCAAAGCTATTATGATGATAAGTACTTTATTCTATTTGTTGATGATTTCCTAGGATGATGTCTATGATGCTTGTAAAAGAAAAATTTGATGCTTTTCAATGGTTTAAGTGATATTTGGCTAGAGTTGAAAAGGAAACATATAAAAGTTTGAAGTGCTTGAGATCAGATAGAGGAGGTAATTTCATATCAAAGGAATTCAATACATTCTATAATGACAAAGGAATCAAGAGACAAATGAGCAAACCTAGGACTCCACCAGGGAATGAGATAGCTAAAAGAAGGAATAAATCAATAACTAACTATGCCAAAATATTGATGATGAAAAAGAATGTTTCACAATATTGGAGAGAAGCCAAAGGGATTGCTATTTATACACTGAACCAAGTTCAAGTTAAGATAGGTATAGAAAAACCCATTTTGAACTATGGTATAGTTATGCACCTAATGTTTATTATTTCAAAGTATTTGGAAGCAAGTGTTACATATTGAAAGATACAAGGAAATGAAAACTTGATGCAAAGAGTAATGAAGGTATATTCCTAGGATATTCTACTAAAAGAAAGGCATACAAGTGTCTGGATTCTAAAATTTAACATAATTGTAAAAAGTGAAAATGTTAGAGTTGATGAATTTGCATAAGAGAATAAAGAGGATTGTAAGAAAGAACCTTAAGATTACAAATATTTTGTATACATATATGAAGGAGAACCAAGTAAATTACCTGAATCAGAGAAGGTTACTGGCGAGCATCAGTAGACTGGCACTATTTAGTATTAGCAGACAAGCTCTGCTGATCCTCAATATGTTGTAAAGTATTAGGCTATAGGAGCCAAGTCATAGAGAGAGGAATCTAAACATAAGAGAGAGGAGGTTAAACAATAGATAGAAAATGGTGAGTTATAGAAAGAGACACCTGAATAAGATGAGCAAGTTGAATCAAGTAAGACACCACAAGAAGAAAAAATATCTAAATCTGTCTTAGAAAAATACGTGAGAAGACACCATATACCTAATTAAATAATTGGAGATAAATATTTAAGATTCATGATAAGAAACAAATTGAAGAATGATACATGTTTACTATGTGAGTTTGAGGCAAGAACAATTAAAGATGCTTTGAAGAATGAAGGTTGGATTAATGCAATGAATGAGGAAATTGATCAAATTGAGAAGAAAAATACATGGACATTAGTACCAAGGCCAAAGGATAAAAATGTTACTAGAACAAAGTAGGTATTCAAAAATAAGCTAAATGAGAAAAGTAAAGTCACAGGGAACAAGACAAGATTGGATTGTAAGTGATATGCACAAGAGGAAGGTATTGACTATGGAGGGATATTTTTCCTAGTTACAAGATTAGAAGGAGTAAGAAAATTACTTACATATGCTTCTTACAAAGGATTTAAGGTATATCAAATGGATTTCAAATGTTTATTTTTTATTGGAATCTTAGAAGAAGAATTCTACATTGAACAACTTCAAGGATTTGTTTACCCTAGCAAGATGAGCATGGTATGGAAGTTGCACAAAGTATTATATCATTTGAAACAAGCCCCTAGAGCATGGTATGAAAAGTTACATACATATTTGGTTAAAAATAGTTTTTCAAGAACCAATGACAAAAGAAATTTTTACTTGAAGAGTGAATCTAAGAGCAAGATATTTCCAGCTGAAATATTTTTTGATGATCATATTTGGAGGACATCATATATTCTGCAAATAATTTTCTAATGAGACAAAGAAAGAATTTGAGATGCCAATGTTTGAAGAGATTAAATTATTTATCAAATGAAAGGAGGTATATACATTATTCAATCAAATTATATTAAGGAGATATTGAAGACTTTTGGAATGGAAGATTCAAGACTAGTTGAAACACTTATGGTTACTAAACATTAAATTTCAAAGAAAGATGTTTCTGCTAAAGTAACTAGACATTGTATTGGTCAAATGTTGGAAAATTTCAATATGTTGTTCATAGAAGACCTAACATTGCATTAGCTTTTGGTATCATTGCAATATTTTTTGCTAATCCTAGGGAAAATCACATTATGGCTTTGAAAAGGATACTAAGATATCTAAAAGGTACATAATACTATGAGTTATGGTACAAGAAGAATAACAAGTTTGAGTTAAAAGTTTACATAGATGTTGATTGGGTTGGAAACATTGATGAAAAAAAGAGTACAAATGGAGGAGTTTTCTTTGTAGGTAGGAGATTGATTTCCTGGACAAGTAAGAAGCAAAATTGTATCTCACAATCTATAGTAGAAGCTGAAAATATTGCATCAATAATTAATAGTTTAAATATTGTGTGGATCAATAAATTGCTGAAAGGTAAGAATGAAGAGATTACTGAACTTGTAGTAATATATTGTGATAAGAAAAGTGTTATAAACATATCGAAGAATCTTGTGATGCACAAAAAGAGTAGGAATATTTTAATTAAGTATCATTACTTTAGGGAGTTAGTACAAGACAAAGAAGTGAGATTGGAATATGTGAACACAAAGGAGTAGATAGATGATACATTCACTACAAAATTACCTAAGGATACATTTGAGTATTGTTGGGTAGTTGTTCTACATGAGGCCAATGATAAGAATCCTTTGTGAAATTCCTCTCTTGAAAAGCTAATCTTTGGGATCAACTCCAAGGTTTCATATTTGTCTTGCAATGTACCAAAATATGCTCAGTTGAAGATAAATGTGATTGTTCATGAGGAGGCCTTTTTTGGTTATGTTTTGATCTCAAAATGAAGTAAAATCTATTCACTATCTCAAAAATAACACACAAAAGAAGAATGTTTTTGTATTTTCTATTTTTTAATGAATGCAATCTAACAATGCAACTAAAATGAGTTCATATTCTAACAAGGGGTTAGTAAAGAAAATAATGAAACTGGAAGCAAATAAAATGAAATTCAAAACAAATAACGTGAAATTGAAAACCTAATGGACATAAGCTATAGAAAATAACACATTGTGAATTAAGCTTTTGAATAAATTAGTAGAAAACCAATGAAAATAGGAGCAATGCTTCCTAGAATCCACTGATGCAATCGTAGATGGGAAATTTCAATAACCAAATGATGTTTTTCTCTTCATCAAATCGCAAGGCCACGAAAAGTTTGCTCATGAGAGACAAAGAGTTATGCAAGCACAATTTGATGATCTCTTCTCAAGCTCAATATGTCAGTGAAATTTGTAAATTTGTAACAAATAGCACAACTAAAAGATCACACAACCAGAAACAATGCAATAAGCCTTTGGTTCAATCACAACTACATGAAAAAAATTCACAAAACAATGACACATTCATGTAAGAATCACTACACTCCAAATGCGAGCACCAAAAGCATAATTTTATTGCATAATAACAATGACTCTTATTACATATTACAATGGGGTATTTATAAGAAATCATCTTCTCAATTTGTGTTGAGAGTGAGAGATATCTTCATGCAATAAAATGTTTTTAAAACATTAAAACAAACTAAATATATACAATCTAACAATTAATTTGGTGCTTAGAGGGACTCCATCCATATTTTATTCATTAATTGGATGCATGAGCCCTTTACATGTTAAAACAAAGAAAATATGAGAGAAAAAATAGGAGGAAGCCTTTAGTCAAAGTAGGAGCATCTGGAGGTGCAAAAAATAGAAGCTAATTTTTGGAACTAGGAGTTAATTTTCGGTGCACCTTTGGAAAAAAAAAAATACAGCTATGGACTTGCATACTTGTAGACCTATGCAAATCTTCAAAAACTTCTAGAACACTTATGAAAATACGGACCTGTGCACCTATGCACCTTGATAGCTCAAATTCCCAAAAAATCAAAATTCTCAATTTTGAAAATGGTTTCTGGGTTATGCTCAAATGGGATTTTAGGTCACTTTTTGTGTACATATTTTGCCCCATTTTGATGATTTATACCCTCTTTATAGCCAATCACTTTCATAAATTTGAACTCCTTCTACTTCTTCAATCTAAAATCCTAAGGCACTTGCATTGAATCTTGTAATTAATAGCTACCTAAGATGAGAAACTTGTTCCACTTCATGTGTCCAACCTCTGTATCTTTGATCTTTATCTTCTCTCCAACTACTTGATCCTTCGCAATCAAAGACCAGATCATCCAAATTGATCAAATGTTTGAAACTTTTCCATATTTTTTCACAAGTTTTTTCTAGGTCCTCTTAACTGGCTTTTTCGAAGGTCTTTTGCTCAAAATTTCAAGTCCAAACTTTCATCAGTCCCTAAAACTAAGTAATCGAAGGCTCCCTATTTTAGGGTCTAAAATTAGATTTCTAGTTCTTCTTTCCAAAAATGTATACGATTTTGAATTATGAGCTCTAGGTCAAATGTTATGACCTCGACAAGTTGAGGATGTTCTTTTTACCTAAAAAAGAAGCAAACATTAGTTTGGAGAGTTGAAAATGCTTAATTAATAAGCCCTAACATGACAAAAATACCAAGAATGTAAACAAAATCACAAAACTTGCAAAAATGTCTTTTAGCCTCTGATAAGCAAAAAAGAGCACACCTAGTAGGTGTGCCTTTTATCAATAGCAAACTTTACAATATGGGGTGCATAGTAACAAACCCTATATTGACTTAGGCACACAAAGGTTTTTTTTAAGGGTGCATAGTAGGATGTGCATATGGTAAAGTATTCCGCAGTGAGGGAGTATGCATGGCAGTGAAGTGTGCGAGCATGACGTGGGTGTGCATGCAGTAAAAAACATGAGTAGGCATGTATTGGTGCATGTGTAGGGTACAAAAAGCATGGTGTACATGTGCAACTCATACAGTAGCATAGTGGTGGTGTGGTGTAGCTCAGTGGCATGCATGTAGTGCAAGGGGTGCAAGATGCACTTGCGGTGCGCATGCATGGGCGTAATATAGCAGTGTGTGATGTGCATGAGTATAGAAGTATGTGCGGCGATGAAGTGTGCGTACACAATGCTGGTGAATGCATAGGGTGCGAGCATGGAAAAATGTGCGAGTGTAGCACATGATGCTTGGCAGCATGGTGAGCAGCGGCATATGCATGGTGGGATGCACATGATAGTAGCGTGGTGCATGAGTGTGGGTAAACAGTGGCATGTTGACATGTTGTATGTGTTTTGGCACATTAGTGCACCTAGGTAGGTGCATTGGTGTGCCTTTTTGCTTTGCAAAAAGACTTATTTCTTTTGACAATGAAATCTAGACTTTGGGTTTTCAAACTAGGACCAAGATCTAACCAAGAACACTAGAAAAAGACTCGGACCCCAGACTAGAGATTCGAAAAGCCAAAAAATTATACTAGGGGGTCCCCATTTCTAGATGAAATGGGGCATGCATTGTAAAACCACAACAAATAGCCCCAACAAAAAGGAAAAAATGAAAATAGCATTTCTTCATCAACAAACATTTCTCTAATATGTGTCCAACACCAACTAAATCATGAATATTCCAAGTGTATTTCAAGTCACTTTGTAGTCAAAACCTTAGAATATTGAATCTCCAAGTTCAATGTGTGTTTAGTGTATCCATTTCCTTTGACATCTCAGAATGCAATTGTTGGTGTAAATAAGTATTTACTTATTATACTTACTTAAGTTTACTTAGGTTAATGCATTATATTAATATTTATTTATTAGTCACCTAGGAGTATGTGCACTCTTGTGAGTTGTCATGATGACATCATAGGAGTCCACACCTCTTTTAAGCACATGTTGTGTACAACACAAGAATCTTCTACAAATATATGACACTTTATCATTCTTATCCATTCATCTAGAATGTTGGATAAGGTGCTTAGTTGTCTTATCTCTTGGTTGTTTCTAGAGTCATTCTAGGTGCGTCTTGAGAGGCCTATATATGCAAGCACTCCTAGTGTGTATGGACATGCTTTTGAATAGTGAGCTGACATATTGAATGAATATCATCATTCTAATCATACTCTCTTGATTTTGGTCTATTGTGTGCTTGTGTTGAGTTCTTTAGTTCTTGGGTGAATTTTGGCCTAAGCCAAATTCTTACATGGTATCAGAGCTCTGAGGGAGATTCTCTAAACATAGTCATTCAAAACCGTTCATGCTTCAGCACCTTGACATGAATCCAGAGGAT
This sequence comes from Cupressus sempervirens, assembly GCA_028749045.1. Classification (NCBI taxonomy): domain Eukaryota; kingdom Viridiplantae; phylum Streptophyta; class Pinopsida; order Cupressales; family Cupressaceae; genus Cupressus; species Cupressus sempervirens. The sequence continues at coordinate 591,439,056 of CM053790.1, forward strand.
CCATAGAAATTAGGAGCATCTAGAACTAGATTTGACCTCACAGTTGTGTCCAGAGCGTCGATTTAGTGAAGATCAGCTATAAATTTGCCTATGCTGGGTGAAAGTTGATCGCGAGGCAACATTTTTTTGTAAATCGGAACCTGGAGGCCCCGATTTGCAATTGGGTATGGTCATTTTATTTGAACTATAAATTTTTATTTTAGATCTATAATTAATTTTTTTAAATTGCTCAAGCAAAGAAATTTTGTTTGCCAAATTGGATAGTGACACCCTGGCCTGGCTATATATTTTTGGTGGAATATTTTTATGTAATTTTGCAAGATCTATCATAAATCTGTGGGCATTACCATTCAAATTTTTGTCATACTGTGCATCATAAATTTGGGCCATTCCACCAAATTCAGGCAACCCTGCGAGTGGATACCGGCCGACACACAAATTCTAGCGGCGAGGCCCAACACACCTTCATCCTCTATTTAGAGCTTCTGCAGCTTCTTTTAAAAAAAGAAACCACAACCCTGCCACCCCACACATGTGGGATTAACCATATACTTTTGGCATCAATACTATTCCTAGTGGTGATCAACTCTAGTGCCATGCAGACAACCTATAGCTACCCTAGACAGAGCCTACGCAGGATAGGCAACCAACCACTACACAATCAATCATCCATTGTACAGCTGATGCAATAGCTCATCAATAGACACCTGGTGCATAGCTAATGGTTCCATGTCACGCCTATCACCACATTAGTAGCTGGATACACGTGGACATCACAAACTCATCCACCAGTTAACATCCATGACAACAACTGTACTATCCCAGTTAGCAACACATCACTACTAAGTGATCACACAATTGACTTTTTTGTACATATTTCATATAGTCCACACCATCCTTTGTACATTTATGTACTGCTAACGTCATGTTGACATCATCAGGGGGCAAGTGTGCTGATGTCATCAATTCACTATCTTAAATTTGACACTCATCTGAATGTCATTTTAGGCTAATTTTAAACTACTACAATAGTCGTATGACTGTCAAATTTAACCCATCATTTGCTGATGCAACCCCTCTCCAGATTGATTTTGGTTTTTGTAGTCCAACTTCGAGAGGCCATAACTCGGACATCCAAACTCCAAATTAGGTGCAATTTTTTAGTGGTGTAGCTCTTTTCTAGTTTTGATGCAAGGATTGTTCAGAAATTGCATTTTTTGGTGATTGTACTTGCATAATCTTGCATTTTGCAAATTCAAACGCTCTGTATGGGCACATCTGGAGTCAAAAATAAGTTCCGTTTTTAAAAAAAGTGCATTATTTTCCCTCTACTTTCCAGATTTGCTATCAAATTGTAGCGTTGTGTGGACAAAAGTGTCACTTTCAGTAATAGAGCCTTTCTTTACTTTGTAATGCTTCAAAATTGTAGCACATTGTAAAGTTTTAGATTTGTACTCCAAATAGAAGGCCAAAATTGGCAAGTGGCCCATTGTAATCGCACTACTGGTAAAGTGCCCAAAGCATATTTTTTGGAGGGTTTTCTTGATTTAGTGAAAAAGAGGGGTGTTCTTAGTGTTGTGTTCTCTCTTTTCTGCACTTTTCTTTCATTTTCTACATTATGGGCAACTTTAAGTTTCCTAAATTAACTCCTCATAACTATGCTACATGGTCAATCAAAATGTGGTATCACTTAATGCATAATGGAGTTTCACAATATGTAGATGGTACTCTTCCTAAACCAGCAGGTGATAATGCATTAGCAAGTGATATTTCAGCTTGGGTAGCAATGGATAGGAAAGCCCTAGGTGATATATGTTTGGGGGTAGTTGATAAGATGGTGTATCAAATCAATAAGTGTACTACATCCAAGGAAGCTTGGGATACCCTTGAAAGTCTTTATGGTAAAGTGTTTGAAGAGGACGTGTTCAAAATTGAAGATGAGCTTGTATCATTAGATCTTAAGTCATATGACTCAATACAGGATTTCATCATCAAGGTGAATGAGTTAAGGACAAAGCTTACTAATTGTGGGAGTTCTATTAAAGATGACAGACTGATCTATCTCATCCATAACAAGCTACCATCAGAGCATTCCACATTTGTATCTTCTTTTAACACCTCAAAGACCACCTTAGGGTCTGCCTACAAGAAAGTCACTTTTGATGAATATGCTAAACTATTGGATGATGAAGAAAAGAAGTTGAAGTCAATGGGGATTCTCAAATCACCTCAGTCTAAAGCATTGGTGGCCAATGAGTGTTCTCAAAATTTAGCTAGACAGTCTTCAAATAAAGGAAAGGGTAAGAAGAAATGGAAGAAGGAAAAATTAGAGGATGCAGAAAAGACAACACCACAATCCAATCAACAAGGAAAGTCCTCAAATTCCACCAAGAAGGACGACAACAATAAGGAGAAGAAGAAGTGCACTTATTGCAAGAAATTGGGTCATGAAGAGCATGAGTGCTATCTTAAAAAGATTGATGAATTGACCAACATTATGAAGAAAAATAATGTTCCATTGCCTAATGCTTACAAGGATAAAGGGTCTTCTTCAAATTCAAAGGGAAAAGGGAAAGCACTCATGGCTAATTCCAACTCTTCAAAGGAATGGATATTTGACTCAAGTGCCTCATATCATATGGGTTCTTCAAAGGAGGCTTTTTCTTCAATGAAGCAGTCAAAGGTACCACCCATATTCATGGGGAATGATAGCAAAATGGAAGTTAAAGGGAAAGGAAATGTGGAGATGGAAAATGGAGAGTTCCAAGATGTTCTCTATGTTCCAAACCTAAGTTCAAATCTCCTCTCAATCTACCAAATTACTCACCTTAGAGATGGACATAGAGTTGAGTTCCTTCTAGACTAAGTAAAGGTGCACAGTCTTCAAGATGAATCCTTGGTTGTAGTGGGGAAAATGAATCATAACAAGAGGTTGTACTCTTTCTCTCATTTTGTACTCAAGTCTCCTTCAAAGGCCTTGTTATCTCAATCAAATTCAAACATGCAATTATGGCATGAGTAGTATGGTCATCTTGACTTTTGCTATCTTCAACAACTTTGCACATATAGAATGGTCAAAGGTCTACCTCAAATCAACTTTTGTAAGGGTGAATGTTCAATAGATTCAGTGGATATGCATCTAGAGGGGAAGTTACAAAGAGTAAAGTCTTCAAGAGTAATAGGTGTTCTATAGATGGTTCACATGGTATTATTAGGTCCTTTTGCATTCAACCAAGGTTGCTACATACTTACCTTTGTTGATGATTTTTCAAGTTTCACTTGGGTCTACTTTCTTCATAACAAAAATGAAGTGTTGGAAAAGTTTCTAGATTTCAAGACTCATGTAGAACGGAAATCCAGAAAGGCCATCAAAGTAATTTGAATGGACAATGGAAGCATGTATGTGAACAGAAGACTTATGGACTTTTGCAAACATAAGGGCATTGATCTTCAGACTCCTTCAACATTCAATCTGCAAAAGATAGATGTTGCAGCTTTGGGAATCCAAAATATTAAGTCTATGTCAAGTTGCATGATCCATTCCAAGTCTCTAGATCCATCATTAGAAGTCAAAGAAATCTCATGTGCCACTCACATTCTTAATCATTCTCCTCATCTAGCCTTATATGGAAAAACTCCTTTTGAGACATGGTGTGACAAAAAACCTATTGTGACAGACTTCAAAGTCTTCAGTTGTCCTGCATGGGCAAACAAATCTTCTAGGGGATGCAAGGCATATTCGCCTCAGCCTTGTACCTTCATTGGTTATGAAGATGGTTTGAAGGCATATAGACTTCTAGATCCTAAGAAATGTCAAATTTTTGTGGAGGAGGATGTACATTTTAAGGAAAACTACTCCTCTCTACACATCATATAGTGTGGAAACTGATAGTGATTTCAGCGATAGTGGTTCAATAGATTTAGACATGTGGGGTTCTATCGATAGTTGTAGTGAGAGGTCATTTCATCAGTTTGGTCCACATGCATACATTGCCACAATGATAGGTCTAGCATAGCAGGGTACATCCAGTCTTCTAGGTACAGGTTCAGTGATAGATTTGGGGGACAATATTGATGGTCTACCTCTTCTTCTTGATGTAGAATCACCTTCTTCAGTTGTCATGAGGGCTCCATCTGACTCTCTTGTTCATTCTCTACATGATCAATTCTCATAGTTTGAAGTGATTGTGGATACTTATGATTAGCAGTTGCAACAGGGTTCTTCATCAGTTGTAGAGACAGATTGTTCTTTGAGATAGATTCTTCTATCAGTTAAGCAAGTTTCAGAGATATCTCTTATTCATGGGATTCTCTGCACACACAGCGGAAGCGTGTCATTTGTACCCTTGGCATTGTTTCTTCCTAAGGGGAGGAACACCATTTTGCAGTCTTGGATCAGCTTCTTCATCAGAGTAGTCACTATTTAGCATTCTTCTTTGGGAGGTGGGGAGGGCAATCTATCCTATCTCTCTTCCTCTTCTCATCATTCTCTTATGTATATACTAGATGTATGTCATAATGGGGGGGTCTTGATTACTCCATCCATCCATGCATCCCTATTTATCTCTATTTTTGAGGGGGGGTTTTTCCCATGAGGTTTCCCTCTTTCCCTACTTTATAAGAGATTGTATATCATTATGTACATGGGTATCTAATATGGCCTAGTAGCCAGGACCCATCCTACATTGCATCCTAGATTTTTTAAGCTTAAGGGCATTCCCCTAAGTTGCACTTAAGGGGGGGGGGGGGGGGGGGGGGGGTGGGTGTTGGTGTAAATAAGTATTTACTTATTACACTTACTTAAGTTTACTTAGGTTAATGCATTATATTAATATTTATTTATTAGTCACCTAGGAGTATGTGCACTCTTGTGAGTTGTCATGATGACATCATAGGGGTTTGCACCTCTTTTATGCACATGTTGTCTACAACATAGGAATCTTCTACACACATATGACACTTTGTAATTCTTATCCATTCATCTAGAATGTTGGATAAGGTGCTTAGTTGTCTTATCTTCTGGTTGTTTCTAGAGTCATTCTAGGTGCTTCCTGAGAGCCCTATATATGCAGGCACTCCTAGTGTGTATGGACATGCTTCTGAATAGTGAGCTAACATATTGAATGAATATGATCATTCTAATCATAATCTATCTATTTTGGTCTACTATGTGCTTGTGCTGAGTTCTTTAGTTCTTGGGTGAATTCTAGCCTAAGCCAAATTCTTACAACAATCTATCAAAATTTTTTGACAACTTGGAAACAATCTTCCACCCCATTTAGCTTGTTGGTTAGGAATCTTCATGAAAGTTGTTTGTTAATCCTTTGTTTGACTAGATGAGAAATTAGTTCTGAGGGCTCTTGGTAGGTTGTCACTTTTCATTTGAAGTCCTCGAAAATCTTTTTGAATATTTGTTCCATGTAGCTCATAATGTTATCATTTGATTTTTTGATGAAGCAATGCTTTGGTACTAGATTACCTTTCTTAGACTTTGCAGAATCCTTCATTCTTAACACCTTTCATTTTATTTTCTTCTTTTCTTTCTATATCTTGACCACATTTAGGCTATGTGGCTGAGACATTGGTGTCATTTCTCAGATTTGATCTTTTGTGAACATCCCTTGCATTCCTCTTTTAGAACTTTTTAGAAACTCTCACGCCAAACAATGATCTTAGCAATCCTTTGAGAAGATCCTTCTATTTGAACCAATTGGGGTTTGGACCATCCCTTGCTGCTTTCAACCTTGGTTTGACAACACCTGAGATGATCAATTTAAATTTGTAAAGTGTTGAAAAATTGTTGATTTGCAATTCTGAATTCAAGACTGAAAGTCCCCTATTACTGCAAGTAACATTCATTCCTTAGTTGGTATAAGAAACAAAATCATTAAAATGTTTTGACAAAGAAATACCTCTTCCTAAAAGTCAAAACTACAAGTAGTGATTTATGAAATGCGTCAAAGAACAAGTCTTGATTGAACTCAACCCTCATATTGACACAACTAAAAGAGAAAAAGAAACAAAAAGAAATGAAACCCAAATAAAAAGACTCGACTCAATGAAAACTAACACCTAACTAGAAAGACTAAGAAAGACTAATAAAAACAAAAAACAAAAGACAAAAAACCAAAGAAAAAACTTATCTACAGAAAGTCTTGAATGATAAGAATGTGGGGTGGTTGTTAGCAGATTTCTCATTATGTGCAATATTAATGAACCACCCCATATAGTCCTACAAAAAGCTGACTTGTCTTTGTACTCAGAAAAATAAAATTTGGACAATCTTGGTTCAAATTCTGAGTAGAAATCACACAAAATTAGGAGTTGTGGTAACTCTTTATGACCATGATTAATCCACAAACAAGTTCTCTTACCTTTAGCATCATATTCAAATTGAAAATCATCAAATTGAGAGGGATAATGGGAAAATATCACCTAATCTAGCAAGTTCTCCACCATAGGGGTATACTCACACATTGTAATTTCTCTTTCTAGTGGTCTTATCTCATGGTACACAACTTCATACACACATGGAAACACTTTAGGTTCCTTTGGACTAGAAAAATTAATCACTAGCCTTCCTTTTGAATTAAAAGATTCATTACTATCATCGACCCAGATGTTTTCTACCTCATATCCCAAAGAAGCATGTTTAGAATCATACTTTCCCTCCATTGCGATATACCAAGACAACAAAAAATTAGGACAAATTTCTTTTGAATAGAACCCAAATGGATGGATTCCACACGACTCAGTTATTGCATGGTTTGATAAATGTGTAGAATACCCACAAATAAACATTTGCTCAGTTAAACTGCTATTAGAATGCATTTTTGATGCATGGAAAGCTCTATTTTTGGAACTAGCAGTTAACTGTCGGTGCACCTCTAGAAAAAAATGCACCTATAGACCTGTACACCTCTTCAAAAACTTCTAGAACACTTATGAAAATGTGGGCCTATGCACTTGTGGACTTGCGCACCTACACATCTCGATAGCTCAAATCACCAAAAAATCAAAGTTTTCAATTTTGAAAACAATTTTTGGGTTATGCTCAAATTGGGTTTTAGATTGCTTTTTGTGTACCTACTTTGCCCCATTTTGATGATTTATACCCTCTTTATAGCCAATTACTTTCATAAACTTGAATTCCTTTTGCTTCTATAATCTAAAATCCCAAGGCACCTGTGTTGAATCTTGTCATTATAAGCTGCATAAGATGAGGAACCTATTTTGCTTCATGTGTTCAACCTCTGTATCTTTGATCTTTGTCTTCTCTCCAACTGCTTGATCCTTCCCGGTCAAAGACAGGATCATCCAAATTGATCAAATGTTTGAAAATTTTCCATATTTTTTCACAAGTTTTTCTAGGTCCTCTTAACTGGCATTTTTAGAGGTCTTCTGCTCAAAATTTCAAGTCGAAACTTTCATCAGCCCCTAAAATTTGGCAACTAAAGGCTCCCAATTTTAGGGACTAAAATTAGAATTCTAGTTCTTCTTTCCAATGATGTAAATGGTTTTGAATTTTGAGCTCTAGGTCAAAAGTTATGACCTTGACAAGTTGAGGATGTCCTTTTTACCTATAAAAGAAGCAACCAGTAGTCTGGAGTGTTGAAAATTCTTAATTGATAAGCCCTAACATGACAAAAATAATGAGAACATAAAAAACATCATAAAACTCATAAAAACATCATTTTAGCCTTTGATAAGCAAAAAAGAGCACACTTGGCGCACCTAGTAGGTGCACCTTTTATCAATAGAAAACTTTACAATATCGGGTGTGTAGCAGTGCACCCTATATTGACTTAGGCAAAAAAAAAGGATGTGTAGTAGGATGTGTGCACTATGGCGAGGGAGTATGCATGACAGTGAAGTGCACGAGTGTGGTGTGGGTGTGCATGTAGGGCACACGCGGCAAAATGTGCAAGCACGATGTCTATTGGTGTGCGTATAGGGTGTGCAAAGCATGGTGCTTGCGTGCAACTTGCATAGAAGTAGACTGGTAGTGTGGTGCATGCACAATGCAAGGGGTGCAGGATTCACATGCATGGATGCAGCGCAATGGTGTGTGATGTGCACGAGCACAGGACTATGTGTGGCAGTGAAGTGCATGAATGTGGTGTGGGTGCACATGAAGGGTGTGCATGATAAAATGCACGAGTGTGATGCATGATGCTTGGTAGCATAGTGCACAGCGGTGTGCACGACATTGGCATGTTCATGTGTTGTATGTGTTTTGGCGCATTAGTGCACCTGGGTAGATGTATTGGTAGGTGCACAGGTTCGCAAGTGCGCAGGTCCACAAGTGCACAAGTCTACAGTGGCCTTTTTGCTTTGCAAAGAGACTTATCTCTTCTAATGATGAAATCCAGACTTTGGGTTTTCAAACCAAGACCAAGAACTGACCAAAAACACTAGAAAAAGAATTAGACCCTAGGCTAGAGATCTAAAAAGCCAAAAAATTATACTAGGGGGCCCCCATTTCCAGATGAAATGGGGCATGCATTGTGAAACCACAACAAATAGCCCCAACAAAAAGGAAGAAATGAAAAAGGCATTTCTTCATTAGAAAACATTTCTCTAATATCTGTCCAACACCACCTGAATCATGAATACTCCAAGCTTATTTCAAGTCACTTTGTAGTCAAAACTTTAGAATCTCAAATCTAAAAGTTTAGAATGTGTTCAGTGTATCCATTTCCTTCAACATCTCAGAATGCAATCTATCAAAAATTTCTGACAACTTGGAAACAATCTTCCACCCCCATCTAGCTTGTTCATCAAGAATCTTCATGAAAGCTTTTTATCAATCCTTTGTCTAACCAAATGAGAGAATCAATTCTGAGGGCTCTTGGAGGGTTATCACTTTTCATTTGAAATCCTGGGAAATCTTTTTGAATATTTTCTCCATGTAGCTCATAATGTTATCATTTGATTTTTCAATGAAGCAATGCTTTGGTACTGGATTACCTTTCTTAGACTTTGCAGAATACTTCATTCTTAACACCTTTCTTTTTCTTTTATTTTTTTCTTTCTGTATCTTGACCATGTGGCTAAGACATTTATGTCATTTCTTAGATTTGATCTTTTGTGAACATCCCTTGCATTCTTCTTTTAAAATTTTTTAGAAACACTCACGCCAAACAATGATCTTAGCAATCCTTTGAGAAGATCCTTCTATTTGAACCAATTGGGGCTTGGACCATTCCTTGCTACTTTCAACCTTGGTTTAACTACACCTAAGATGATCGATTTAAATTTTTAAAGTGTTGAAAACTTGTTGACTTGCAATTTTGAATTCAAGACTAAAAGTCCCCTATTACTATAAGTAACATCCATTCCTCAGTTTGTATAAGAAAAAAAACCATTAAAATGTTTTGTTGGTATAAGTAACATTCCTTCTCAAGCTCGATACATTAGCATAATTCATAAATTTGTAGCAAACACTAGAACTAAAAGATTTCACAACCAAAAAAAATGCAATATACCTTTGGCTCAATCACAATTCCATGAACAAAATTCACAAAACAATGACACATTCAAGCAAGAATCACTACACTCTAAATGTGAGCACCAAAAGCATAATTTTATTGCATAATAATAGCAGCCCTTGTTACATATTACAATGGGGTATTTATAAGAATCATCTCTTGAATTTGTGTTGAGAGTGAGAGATATTTTCATGTAATAAAATGCTTTTAAAAAATTAAAGCAAACTAAATATATACAATCTAACAGTTAATCTGGTGCTTAGAGGGACTCAATCCATATTTTATTCATTAATTGGATGCATGAGCCCTTTACATGTCGAAAAAAAGAAAATATGAGAGAAGAAATAAGAGGAAGCCTTTAGTCGAAGTAGGAGCATCTAGAGGTGCCAAAAATAGAAGTTAATCCTTCACTGGGAGTCTGTCAGAGTTAAACTGCTATTAGAATGCATTTTTGATGCATGGAAAGCTCTATTTTTGGAACTAGTAGTTAATTGTTGATGCACCTCTATAAAAAAAATGCACCTGTAGACCTGTGCACTTGTGGACCTGCGCACTTGCGAACCTACGCACCTCGATAGCTCAAATTGCCAAAAATCAAAGTTCTCAATTTGGAAAATGGTTTCTGGGTTATGCTCAAATGGGGTTTTAGATCACTTTTTGTGTACATACTTTTTCCCATTTTGATGATTTATACCCTCTTTATAGCCAATCACTTTCATAAACTTGAACTCCTTCTGCTTCTTCATTCTAAAATCCCAAGGCACTTGCATTGAATCTTGTCACTGATAGCTGCATAAGATGAGGAACTTATTCTGCTTCATGTGTCCAACCTCTGTATCGTTGATCTTTCTCTTCTCTTTAACTACCCGATCCTTCTCAGTCAGATACTGGATCATCCAAATTGATCAAATGTTTGAAACTTTTCCATATTTTTTCACAAGTTTTTCTAAGTCCTCTTAACTAGCTTTTTCGGAGGTCTTCTACTCAAAATTTCAAGTCAAAACTTTCATTAGTCCCTAAAATTGGGCAATTGAAGGCTCCCTATTTTAGGGACTGAAATTAGATTTCTAGTTCTTTCCAATGATGTAAACAGTTTTGAATTCTGAGCTCTAGGTCAAAAGTTATGACTTCGACAAGTTGAGGATGTCCTTTTTACCTACAAAAGAAGCAAACATTAGTTCGAAGAGTTGAAAATGCTTAATTAATAAGCCCTAACATGACAAAAATACTAAGAATGTAAAAAAAATTGCAAAACTCACAAAAACATCATTTTAGACTCCGATAAGCAAAAAATAGCGCACTTGGCGTACCTTTTATCAATAGAAAACTTTACAATATGGGGTGCGTAGTAGCGCACCCTATATTTAATTAGGCATAAAAAGGGTTTTTTTAAATGGTGTGTAGTAGGATGTGTGCACAGTGTAGGTCATGCATGGTGAAGTGCGTCGTGGCAAGGGAGTATTCGCTATAGTGAAGTGTGCGAGTGCGACATGGTTGCATGTGTAGGGTGCACACAGTGAAATATGCAAGCATGGTGCATGATAGTGCATGTGCGGGGTGTGCAAAGTGTGGTACATGGATTTAGCTCACACAATAGTGGTGTGGTGGTGTGGTGCATGTGTGGCATGACTCAGTGGTGCCCGCATAGCAAGTGGGAGTATGTGTAGTTGTGACATGCACAAGTGTAGTGCGGGTGTGTGTGTAGGGTATGCATGGTGAAACACATGAGCATGGTGCATGATGCTCAACAACATGGCATGTGGTGGCGTATGTGTGGTGGGATGCATGTGGTAGCAGCATGGTGCGTGAGCACAGGTGCACAACAGCATGTTCATGTGTTGTATGTGTTTTGGCGCATTTTTTGACCTGGGTAGGTGTGTTAGTGTACTCTTTTGCTTTGCAAAAAGACCTACCTCTTCTGATGATGAAATCTGGACTGTGGGTTTTCAAACCCTAACCAAGATTTGACCAAAAACACTAGAAAAAGACTAAGACCTAGACTAGAGATCTAAAAATCCAAAAAATTATAGTAGGGGGTCCCCATTTGTAGATGAAATGGGGCATGCATTGTGAAACCACAATAAGTATCTAAGAGGAAAGTTAAGGGTCATTTCCCTATCTAAAGTAAACTAAGTAGAGATGCAACATTGCATCAATTTTTGTCATCTGAACATCTTATAGATTGATGCAGGAGGTCACAAATTAGAAGCTATCTAAAGATATTAAAATATGGATAGCTATATGAGTATTAGAAGCTATAAGGAAAAGATTAAAGAGGGAATTATTGTTTGAAGATCAATCAAAATAGTGATTGGGAGGATGTTTTGTATAGAATGGATGATTTCTTTGGCATTGTTGTCAAAGAGGGAGATTTATGACACTTACCATACAAGTTACAGATAAAGATAAAGATGTTGTGTTATCATAGTTACAAGAAGACATGTCAAAGAGGGAGTCATTATAGTGCTAATACAATTGGTGTCATAATGGATAATCTACAATTGGTATCATAGAGGGAGAAGTGTAATAGAAGCAAAGAGGAAGCATATTGGAGGTTATATGGACAAGAATCAAAATGAAACTAAGAAGATGAAATTCAAAATGAAACTAATAATATTAATGAAGATTTGACACAAATTGTAGAGGGAGTTGATAGAGTGAAAATTATGATCAAATCTTTTGTATTTGCATGGTGACAAAAGGTGTTTCCATCAATGCCAAAGAGGGACATTGTTGGAAACTACAATTAAAATAATATTTATGTTTTCATTGATGTCAAACCTTATTGGTAAGACATTTACTAATAGTATAGAGTGCCATATCAGTTGATTGATGAAGAGGATTTGAAAATAGAAGATAATAAGATGAGCTAGTGAAGTTATTAAATAAAGAGATTTAAGTATGATGGAATTACAATAAGAAGTTAATCACTTAGTATTTGACAATATAATGTATTGTTTAATCATTGGATAAAGAAAAAAAGACAATTGAGTTGATCTATAGAAGGGAAGGGAAGAAGGTGAGTAAAACACTAAGCTTGATCAAGTAACAATTTTACTAGGTCAATAAAGAAGTTGAAGTAGAAGATTAAGGAGGTTAAGGGATAGTTGTTAAAATTACAATATTAGCTGAGTGATAGTTATGACTAAGAAAGTTGAAGAAAAAATTATAGTAGTGACCAAATGTAGTGAAGACCAAGTAAGCTAGTATAAGCTAATCGAGACAAAACAATAGAGACTGAGTTTTTGAGTGACGATCAAGTGGAGGAACATAGTGATGAAAGAGTGTTAGTAAAGTAACAATTTGTGAAAGAATAAAAATTTGAGATTGATATAGTTGAATTTATAGATTGGTCAAAACATGTGAATGATATGGATTTATGAGATATTATTTTTAATACATGAATTGAGTTTGTTAAGTGATCTGTGATGAGGATTTAGGGAGAAGTTTCCAAAAGTTTCAAGAAGAGAGGAGGAAAAATGATGAATAGATTCACTAAATTTGATCAAACCCTAAGATCTACAGTGATGTTTAAGCAGAAAAAGATCAAAGAAACCTATTTTAGGAGGGACAAGAGATGTTTATATTGGTCAGTTGAATGGTGAATTTATGAAGAACCTATAAAGAATTGAGTTGCAAGAGAAAAGTGAGAAGTTGGTGAGGTGTGATTTCTTAAAGGGTTGCCAGTGGATTAGAGATGGAGTACATGTTGAAGTCCAGTCAATGAATCAGGAAGGAGAAAAATAGAGGTCTAAATTTAAAAAGTGAGTTGTGTTTTTACATATTAAACCTAGTTGTTACTTTCTAACCATTATGGAAGTAAAATCCTTTAATCAAAGTGACATTCTAATAGAATGATCCAAAGTCCTCTAACAAGGCTACTCCTAATAGGGTGATTATATCCTTTAACAAAATCACACCAACAGTGTGTTTTGTAACCTTTAGCATGGTTGGTTCTTGATCGAGCTCACTTCAGAAGAGTGAAAAGTGGTAACATGTTTCTTGGTGGTTTTCCAAAATTGGATTTCCACATTAAATTATGGTGTCATAATTGTGTGAATGTTGTTTTCATGATGCATTCTATTTACTGTTATTTATTTATGTTATTCAATGTATACTAGGTAGAAAACAAAGTGTTAATGAATAAGTTAAGTTACTGATGAGTTGTTTCATAAAAGCATGAATAATATGAGAGAAATTCATCCCTAATTGATTTACTTTTACACTAAAGATATACCAAATTCTTGGACATGGTAGAGATACTTACCTATTCCCCACAAAAGTCTTCCAATCATTTTTCTAGATTATGGTCTTCTGAAATTGGGCCATTCCAAAATGTGGAAAGCCCCAAATTTTGGCACTCGATCCAATGACTCTCAATGTACTCATTATTTATGATTAAGACTCTATCCTTGCTACTATAGTGGTTATCGCTAGACCTTGAAAACTTATTAGTGCCTCCAAATGTCTGCTTATTGTTTGGAGAGTTTTCATGAGACCCGTCATCCCTACATCCTTTAAGACTGATTGATTGACCTGGACTGGGGTTTTGATTATGTTAATACTTCCAATGTAGCGAGATATATGTCTTGGTAGATGTCTTCTTATCCAAATGGATTGGGCGGGCTTCTAGATTTGAATGGAAGGGCTTACTATTTGATTGTGCCCCTATATTAGCCCCATTTGTTCCATTTAATGGAACCCTATTTGAATTTGATAAATGGTTAGGGTGTTGATTGTTGTTAATCTTTGATCTAGGTAAGCTGGGAGTGATCTTTACATGATTCTTTCCTTTGGTGATAGTGCTCCATTCTTCTTAGTTTTTCATGTTGTCAAAGCCATCACACACATGAATTTCCTTATTTTGTTCCTTTTCCTTGTGTTGGAAGTAATGGGCTTTCCCTTTCCCTTCATATTTTTGCATGAATAGAGATACTTGAGAGTTGGATGGATCTTTCCATGCTTTCTTGAAGTATTTAGTCTTCAAAATGTAGTCCTAATGCTTCTTAATAGATGATAACTTTGAATAATTTCTTAATTTGAAGATGCTATATAATTTTGGAATCAGGTTGATGATAGTACCCTTTCCTATTGGATCAATTTTTTTGACATTTTCCAAAATAGAGAAATGAGTGGAAGTGGGTAGAGATGTAGATGTTGCATACTTTGTTTTAGCAAAGTGTGCAACATGTTTTTGAAGTAGTTATGAATTCACAGATGCTGAAAGCAAAGCCATTTTTAAATTAATGTAAACCATATTTATTAGTGATAATAATTGTAAAAATTAACTCTAAAATAGAAAAAAATTAAATATCAAAAAGTATTATGAAACAAAGATTCATGTGAAAATGGTATTTATTAGTGATAGCTATTTGTCACAAATTATTTCTAAAATGATAGAAATATGAAGTAAGAAGAAATATTGTGAAGAATAGATTCATATAAGGGTTTTTATTATTGAAAGTCTCATGTGTAATAATAATTCCATAATTCCACTCTATGTTGACCTAGTTAAAGTCTCATTTCTAATAATTGTGCACCTTTGTGCTCATTTCGTACATATATTAGAAATAGTGTTATAATTATGGTTAAAACTACAATTATGATTACTATTGGGTGTGTCGCTTCATCTAGGGATTCTTTTCTACCATGGCCCATTGTAGGTTTAGTGGCATCCATGACTATTGTAGTTGGTGGAAAGATGGGATCTCTATATCCTCTTTTCTCTGGTCTTGTCAATATTTTTGCAACCCCTTTGGCCCTTACTCTAGGGCCCTACTATTCTTTTTATTGGTTATCTAGTGATTGATGCTAGTGGCATTGGGCCTAAAGTTGGGAATTAAGGATCTCTTTTCCTAAAATTTTCTACTAGATCTAAAAAGAGTAATGGTCATGTTGTTAAGTCTACTTCTACCAACCCTTCTTGAGGAAAAAATCATCCCATTTCCTATGCTAAGGCCTCATCTGTGGTAGTTTTTGGCCCTCACATGGTGGAGAATATTTACTACTACTACTAGCAATGTGGGTAGATTTACAAGTCTTTGGTCTTCTCTCCAAAATCTATATAATTGGGTAACTAATAGTTGGAAAACCCTTATCTATGGTTATTGTTAGATATACCCTTGTGTTAAGGGTTTCTTTACTGATGCCTTCTTTTCTTCTAAAGATCAAGATCTTATCATGAACAATATGTGCATTTATTAGAATCATTCCCTATCTACTAAACCTTTGACACTTTTTTTCAACCCTCTTACTAAACCACTTAATGAGTATTCACAGTGGGTTCTCCTTCATAATCTCCCACTATGATTTTGGGAGATGTCTTTTTATGGGGCTGTTGGGAACTATCTTGGGTAGTTCTTGAAGACTGATGATGCTATGACAACCTTGGGCCTTACTAATTTTTCTCATATTTTGGTTGAATTGGACTTGTCTCAAATATTCTCTAGTGACATGGTGGTCATGGTTGTGGACCAACCATGGATAGAAGTGATAGACTATGGGGGCCTACCCTTCTATTATTAGTGTTTCTTTGCTACTAGTCGCTTGGCTTTGGATTGAGCTCTTTTGCATTGCAAAGGTGCTACTACTTGGTGGAAGGATACTTATTCTAACCATTTGACTATTTGTATTGATGACTCCCTCTCAAAGTCCTCCCCTAATTTCTCCTAGACTACTAGTGAAGAAATTACCCCTACGAAAGTTCTTGTTGAGGCACCTACTACTATTTAGCATCTACACACTATTGTTACACATGTGCTAGCTTCAACTACTATCCCATGTCTTCCTACTATTCCACCTACTCTTCTAGTGCTCGACCCTCTGGTTAGGTGGACACTCATATCTCTCTTCTGTTGTGGCTTTGCACCATGGTTCTACTGACATGACTCAACTTCTTCAACACTCTAGTTGTTCCATATTTTACTACTCTATTGATGTTTCCTTTATCAAGGAACCTTAGGATGGTATCACTTGAATATTTATCTAAAGGCAAAGAAGGAACTCATAGCAGGTCCTTCTTTTGTGTCTTGAGTTTGGCCCTCTTTTGTGGGCTTTCCCTTTGTACTATTTGTTGTCTGCAAGCTTTGGTTGTTTCTTGCCCACCTTCCCTTGTGGTGTAAGTTTTGGTGTGCTCTGTTTCAGAAATACCTCTTTTCCTTGATCTTTTAGTTCTATTTTCTATTACCATCCCTCATGCTAACTTTGTGTGACCATTGTGTTGATGTTGATCTATTTTTTGGGCATTGTACTTGTATGTGCTTGTTTGTACCATGAGTCAACACTCTTGTTGTTTCTTTTTTCAAAAACTATAGTTATATTTAGAACATAAATTAGTTTTTTATTTTATTAATTTAATTTATGATCCTATTTTTTTTGCATTAAACAAGTGTAGAAACCAATACTTACCTTTTTTAATAGAACTTATAACTAGAAGTTGCACATTTTTTTACTTGCAACAATGAGTTGATCTTTTTTTTTGGTTGGTAATAATGAGTTGATATTTTTAAAATATAATTTGATGTAAAAAATAAATAAAAATTATTTGACAATCGTAGTAAAATAATTTTTTAAAAAAGATTTTAAATATACTAAAAAATATTATTTATTTATATTAATTTATCATATGAGTAAAATGGTCATCTAAAAACACATTCACATAAAAATTCTATTATGAAACATTAATAGAAAAATAACATGAAAAAATAGCGCAAATAAAGATAAGAGCATAAAATAAGCTAAAATAAGTATAAAACTAAAAGCTAAACTACTTCAAGAAATAAACTAAAAAACTAAAAAAAAATTAAAAACTAAAATCAAATTTATATTTTCTAAAAAAAAAAGATTATCTTGCTATTTCTAAAATGATATGCTAATTTCTATAAAAATAATGAGAAAAAAACTAAGTATATGAATGGAAAAAAAAACTTTAAAGAAGAGGGGTGACCATTTTCAAAGAAATTATTTGAAGGAACAAAGTTCTAACATAAAGCCTATCAACTCAATGAAATAAATAATTAATTAATAAAAAAGTTAGTAAATAAATTTAAATCTATATAATAAATTTTAAAATGAATTATACATACATACATACATATATAGTGAAAATATTTTAAAAATATATTTAAAATAAAACACTAATACATGAATATTATGGTAAATAAATAAATTTAGTAATTTTTTTAATAGGTATTAGGTTGAAGTAAACTCAAACCCTTACCATTGTGTTATAGGTCGTTGCCTCAATTTTTAGTAGTTAATTAATTTAATATTAACAGTTAAAAATATATATTGTAGTAAAAAATATTTTAGAAAATAATATATAAAATAGTTTAAATTTATTATTAAGAAATTTAATATACAAGTAAAGTTATCAAATAATTTTCTCATTAATGGGCAAGTAAGAATTGATTCTTCATTGTAGGAGCAAGTGGTACTTTGGAAGCTGCCTAAGCCCGAGTGGATCAAGATCAATTTTGACAATGCATCAAAAGGAAATCCAGCCCCATTAGGAATTGGTGTAGCCACCATTATAGGATGGGAGTCTCCTAAAATTCTTTCTGAAAATAATCCTAGATGGTACAAATAGACAAGCAGTATGCTTGGCCACAGTTGAAGTTTTGAACTTGGGTTCTCGTCTAGGGTCTCACAAACTACATCTAGAAGTTAATTCTTCTTATTGAGATTGCAAAAGGTTCCATGTATACCTTAAAAAGGTTCCATGTATACCTAGTATATGGACAAATATATTAAAATGATTCAAATTATCCTCAATAATGTTGAGGACTTCAAAGTGTCCCATATCCCAAAGGGTGGTAATGCATTAGTAGAAAAATTTTTAAATGTTGGGGTGGAGGGTCCCCTTGAAGATGAATTTGAATTACTTGAAGACTTTTGTGACATCTCACTATCTGATCTAGACATGCCACTAACTTGAGAAATCTAGGTGAGGTATTGGCATGACCACAACTTGTAGTCCTATTTTTTATTATGATTGCTCTTCACACGAGATGAGTAGGTGATGCCATCACAACTTAACAAGGATCTATGTACTTTGACTATTTAATACTTTTAGTGTTAGAATAAAGCTTAGTGTGTGATGTTTAAGCTGTTCATGCCAGACTTTGTGCAATTATAGACCTCATATTTTAATGTGGCTAAATCCATGTTTGGCATACTTTCTTACATTGAGAAGTCTATATTATTGAGACAAATGAGGGATTTCTATTTTGGCTATCAAGAAAGGCCAAGCCTTGTATGGGTTCGTGTGAAGTTTCAAATCAATATAATGGGGTTATTGGATACAATTGTTCAATTATGTGTTGTCTTTGATGTCACACAAATGTCACATAAGTCATCAGATAGTGTCTACCAAGCTCAGAAGGTCAGCAAGGCAAAGGATAGTGCCTACCGAGCTCAAAAGGTTAGCAAGGCAAAGGATAGTGTTTACCGAGATTTCAAGGTAATCAAAGAATTTTAGTTCTTACTGAGATCACTTGGTAATCGAAGAAAATATGACAGTAACAGTTCTTACTGAGTTCACTCAGTCATCAAAGGTAATTTGGAAGAAATAGTTCTTACTAAGTTCACTCGGTCATCAAAGGTAATTTGGAAGATTCAGTTCTTACCGAGTGAACTCGACAACCAAAGGATTTTAAGGATATTGTAATATTAACTGAGTCAAGAAGGTTAACTCTAGAAATTCCTAGAAGTAGTACTTATTGAGCAAGGTCATCCAGTAAAGGATTTCATTGTCTTATGAAATAACATTTATTTGATTAAGAGTAATATCAGTAGCTGACTGATAAATGGATTATTGATAAATGTAACATGTAAATGGGCCGACTTGACAATCTAAATGGTATAAGTAAGAAGTCAAGTTGTGAATTCAAAGAAGTATGATGGGGAGATATGAGAAGTTAATGTGATATGAAGATTGATTATTGTGGAAGCGAATTTGAAGGATGATCAGAGATCATTGAGGAGTAGCAGAGTCATATTTGATCAAGGAGGATCTAATGATGCTGAATAGAGACCTGTATCCAACAAATTTAGTTGCATCTTGTTCAGGTCAATTCATTGTTGCTTTCTAACCATTGTAGCAGTGATTTCATATCTCTTAACAGAGTTGGTTTAACAGCCATTTTGTAAATCCTCTAACAAGGTGACAGTTTAGTTGAATTGTTCTACAGACCTCTAGCAAGGCCACTCCTAATAAGGTGATTAAAACTTCTAATAGGGTCACACCTAACAATGTGTATTGTAACCTTTAATAGGGTTGGCTCCTAACAGGGCTCACTTCAAAAGAGTGAAAAATTGGTGACTAGTTACTTGGTGGTTTTTCCCATATTGGGTTTCCACGTTAAATTTGGTGTCTCTTGTGCTCACTTTATTTTTAGTTACATGCATGAATGCTTGAAAAGAAAGTAATAGTTTGATTTACCGAGTTACAGCAGTTGTTTATCGAGTAAAAGTAGTAACTCGATCATTAAGACATCTAAGGGATTTGTGGATTAATTTTTGTGAGTTATTGATTCACCCCCTCTCAGTTACTCTATCTTTGATTCCAACAATTGGTATCAGAGCTTTTGGTACTTACAGGAAAAGATTTCAAAGATCTAAGCTAAAGATCAGGATGTCTTACAAAAGGGAAATTCCAAGACTTAATAGGGACAACTTCTCAGCATGGCAAGGATTGATGAGGCTTCATCTGGCTTCCATTGGTGATATAGGACTACAGTACCTTGATAAAAAATATGAAGAACCTTCTGGTACATTATCTATCAATGATATTGCTGAAAAGAAGACTCACAATAACATGATGATAGATGTAGTATCTGCTCTAAGTTATGAAGAATTTGATGACATCAAGGATTGCAAAATTGCCTTTGAAATATGGAACAAGCTGAAAGAAATCTTTGGAGGAGATGATAATGTAAGAAGAGCCAAAGTAGAAATTTTGAGAGGACAATTTGATCAAATGAGGATGAGAGAGGATGAAAACATTGCAAAGTATGTTGAAAGAGTTAAAGCATGTGTTAGTGCAATCAAAGCATCTAGAGGAGATATCAGTGAAGAGATAGTTATAAGTAAAGTTCTTAGAACTCTACTTCCTATTTATGCAATCAGAGTCTTTGCAATTCAAGAAAGGAGATGTGAGGAAAATCATAAAATAAATTTAGAGGCCATAGTTGGAAGATTGACTGTATTTGAGCTAGACAACTATGACAACTATGTTCCAGCTGCCAAGAATGTTGAATCAGCATTTGAAGCCAAGATTTCACTCAAAGAAAAAGGGAAAAAGATGAAGAAACCACAATTAAAAAGTGATGAAGAATCATAACAAAGTTTAGACAGTGATCTTGAAGTGGTTAAAGCTCTACTAGCAAGAAAATATTCAAGAGGCAAAGGAAAATACAAAGGTAAAGTTCCTCTAATCTATTTCTCTTATGAAGAAATTGGACATATTGTTGCTAGGTGCCCAAATAAGTAGAACAAAGATGAGAAGAAAGTTCACAAGTACAATGGCAAGAAAGACTTCAAATCATTCAAGGATAAAGGTAAGAAAACATGTTTTATGGAAAAAGATTCTAATAATTCTGATGATGAAGAAGAAGATGAAATTGTCTACATTGTTGTAAAAGATGAATCTGATAATGATGAATTAATGACACTAATTTCTCATATGAGAAAAAATGATACATGGATCATAGATAGTGGTTGTTCTCATCACATGACCAGTGATAAGACTAAGTTTGAATACTTCGAAGACTATGATGGTGGTAGTGTAAGATTTGGTAATAATGAACCTTGTTGTATAAAAGAAAAAAGAAGAATCTCACTAACCAAGGAACTTGTATGTGATAATGCATATTGGGTAGAAGGACTAAAGCATAATTTTTTGAGTGTGGCATAGCTACTCAATAATGGATTCAAAGTAGAATTCATGCATGGAAAAGCAAGATTTATGGATGGCAAAGGAAAACTGATTGGATCAAGCACTCAAACAAAAGGTAACTTATTTTATCTTGAAATTGGTGAATGTTCATGTTTCATTTTGCTCAAATTGAAGAAAGTTGGCTATGGCATAGGAGGTTGTGTCATGTAAAATTTGACAACTTAATAAAGATCAGTAAATTCAAGAAAGTAAGAGGTATTCCTGACATAAAGAAACCTAAGGTTGGTCTATGCAAGAATTGTCAAATTGGCAAAATGGGAAAGACTAGTTTCAAAAGCAAGAACTATTAGATTGAAGAAATTCTAGAAATTGTGCATACTGACTTGTGTGGACCTATTGGCATGGAAATTTATATTGGTGAAAAATTCTTCATTCTGTTTGTTGATGATTATTCAAGAATGATGACTATCATGTACCTTAGAGAGAAATCAGAACCATTTGAAAAGTTCAAATGGTATTTGCCCAGAGTAGAAAACGAAATAGGAAAAAGACTAAAATGATTAAGGTCTGATAGAGGTGCTGAATTCATTTCACATGAGTTCAATAAATTTTGCATTGAAAGGGCAATCAAAAGATAGGGTTCAGCACCTAGAACTCTTGAACAAAATGGAATAGCAGAAAGAAGGAATAGATCTATAATGGATTGTGCAAGAACCTTAATGATTGAGAAAGGCATTGCTATCAAATACTGGAAGGAAGCTATCAGCACTGTAGTTCATACGTTGAACCGAGTGCAGCTGAAAAAGGACTCATTCAAAACACCCTATGAATTGTGGTATGGCTATAAACTCAATGTAAGTTATCTAAAGGTATTTGGAAGCAAATGTTACATTTTGAAAGAATCTAGAAAAAGGTAAATTTGATGTAAAAAGTGATGAAGGAATATTTTTGGGATACTCTTGCAAAATCAAAGCATATAGATGTTTGAACTTATCTACTCACAAAGTCATAGAAAGTGCACATGTGAAAGTTGATGAATTTGCAGAAAGAATAGAAGAAGAAAGAAAGAAGGAACTTGAAGACTACAGAAGATTTTTTTACATTAAACTTGATACAATACCAAGTATACCAATCAATCAGGAATCCTCAACTCTAGAGTCTTCATTAACCGAGTCACAAGAAGTTCAAACCAAGTCAACATCTACTGAGCTGCAAGAACTTGATTTGCAAATAGAAGCTATCGAGTTAGCATCTACCAAGCTTGAGCAACTAGAATCAGAACCAGAAGTTGAGATATAGAAGGATAACAATGCAAGTCATTCAAAAGGAAAGAAGCCCATGTTAGCCAAGTATGTCAAAAAGAATCACGGACTAGATCAGATCATTGGTGATAAATCAGAAGGAACAATGACAAGAAGTAAGTTGAAAGACACTTGTTTACTTGCTGATTTTGAACCTAAAAATGTCAAAGATGCACTAGAAAATGAAAGTTGGATTGAAGCTATGAATGAAGAGATAGAACAGATAGAGAAAAACAAAACATGGGCTCTTGTACCTAGACCCAAAGACAAGAATGTGATTGGAACAAAGTGGGTATTCATAAACAAACTAAATGAAGATGGTAAGGTATCAAAGAAAAAAGTTAGACTAGTATGCAAAGGATACTCTCAAGAAGAAGGTGTAGACTATGGATAAAATTTTGCTCTTGTTGCAAGATTGGAAGGTGTCAGAACCTTATTTGCATATGTTGTATACAAAGGATACAAAGTTTATCAGATGGATGTCAAGTCAGCATTTCTCAATGGCATATTGGAGGAAGAGGTTTACATTGAGTAGCCTAAAGATTTTGTTGATCCAGACAAGAAGGACATGGTCTACAAATTACATAAAGTATTATATGGTCTGAAACAAGCCCCTAGAGCATGTATGAAAGATTGCATAACTATCTTATTCAGATTGGTTTCCAAAGAACTAATGACAACAATAGTTTGTACATAAAGGAAGGACTAGATAATAAGATTGTTTTGGCAGAAATATTTGTAGATGATACTTTGTTCACAAGAAATGATGATCTTTTCAAAGAATTTTCAGAAAAAATGAACAAGAAATTTGAAATGTCAATGTTTGGTGAGATCAAATTATTTTTTGGTCCTCAAATTCAACAAAATAAGAATGGCATCTACATCACTCAATCTAAATACATCAAGGAGATACTAAAAAAGTTTGGTATGGAAGATTGCAAACCAGTTGGGACTCCTATGTGTACTAGATTAAAACTCACCAAGGATGATAAATCAAAGGAAGTGGATCAGACATTGTATAGATCTATGATTGGAAAGTTGCAATATGTAGTGCACACAAGACCAAACATTTCCCTTGCAGTAGGGATTGTAGCAAGATTCTTAGCAAAACCTAAAGAAAATCACATGATGGCAATCAAAAGGATCATGAGATACTTAAAAGGAACTAAAGAATATGGATTATGGTATAAACTTGGAGGAAAACTGGATTTAAAGGTGTTCACTGATGCAGATTGGGCAAGAAATATTAATGACAAAAAGAGCACAAGTGGAGGAGCTTTCTTTCTTGGAAAAAGGTTGGTTTCTTGGACAAGCAAAAAGCAAAATTGTAAATCTCAATCCATAGCAGAAGCTGAATATGTTGCAGCAATAGTAAATTGCTCAAACATTGTGTGGTTTAAACAATTATTGAAAGGTATGAAGCAAGAAATAATAGAACTAGTTGTTATGTTTTGTGATAACAAAAGTGTAATTAACATCTCCAAGAATCTAGTGATGCATTCAAAAACCAAACATATTTCCATAAAGTATCATTTTGTTAGAGAATTGGTGCAAGAAAAGGAAATAAGATTGGAATATGTGCATACAAAGGAACAAATTGCTAACATATTCACAAAGCCTTTACCTAAGGATGCATTCTTATATCTAAGAGGTAAGTTAGGGGTCATTCCCCTATCTGAAGCTCACTAAAATACAGTTTTAGTGATGCATCAATAGGAATAGAATTGAAGATCAATTAGTTGATGCAGCAAACCAATGAAGACATTGCATATGAATCAGTACATTAGGTATAGTACTATTTAGTTGTTTTGAGTTGTCTTTGGCATGTGTTGTCAAAGAGGGAGAATATACTATCAAATCTTTCTAAAATTTACAAATAATAAGAATTTGTGTAAGAGGGAGAGATTATTATGAAAGAGGGAGTTTTGTATTCTGACATTAAAAGACTTGTTTTCAAATTTCATTCTATGACATGTTGTGTTTCCATCAATGCCAAAAAGGGAGATTGTTGGATACAATTGTTCAATTGTGTGTTGTCTTTAATGTCACACAAATGTCACATTAGTCATTAGATAGTGTCTACTGAGCTCAAAAGGTTAGCAAAGTAAAGGATAGTGTCTAGCGAACTCAAAAGATCAACAAGGAAAATGATAGTGTCTACCGAGCTCAGAAGGTTAGCAAGGCAAAGGATAGTGTCTACCAAGGTCAAAAGGTTAGTAAGGAAAAGGACAGTGTTTACCGAGCTTTCAAGGTAATCAAATAATTTTAGTTCTTACTAAGATCACTCGGTAATCGAAGAAAATATGATAGTAACAGTTCTTACCTAGTTCACTCGATCATCAAAGGTAATTTGGAAGAAATAGTTCTTACCGAGTTCACTCGATCATCAAAGGTAATTTGGAAGATTCAGTTCTTTTTGAGTGAACTCAGTAGCCAAAGGATTTTAAGGATATTGTAATGTTAACTGAGTCAAGAAGGTTAACTCTTAAAATTCTTGGAAGTAGTACTTACTGAGCAGGGTTGGCCAGTAAAGGATTTCATTGTCTTATGAAATAACATTTATTTGATTAAGAGTAATATCGATAGCCGACTGACAAATGGATTATTGATAAATGTAACATGTAAATGGGCTGACTTGACAATCTGAATGGTATAAGTAAGAAGTCAAGTTGCTAATTCAAATAAGTATGATGGGGAGATACGAGAAGTTAATGTGATGTGAACACTGATTATTGTGGAAGTGAATTTGAAGGATGATCAGAGATCATTGAGGAGCAGTAGAGTCATATTTGATCAAGGAGGATCTAATGATGTTGATCAGAGACCTATATCCAACAAATTCAGTTGCATCTTGTTCAGGTCAATTCATTGTTGCTTTCTAACCATTGTAGCAGTGATTTCAAATCTCTTAACAGAGTTGGTTTAACAACCATTTTGTAAATCCTCTAACAAGGTGACAATTTAGTTGAATTGTTCTAAAGACCTCTAGCAAGGCCACTCCTAGTAGGGTGATTAAATTCTCTAATAGGGCCACACCTAACAATGTGTATTGTAACCTTTAACAGTGTTGGCTCCTAACAGGGCTCACTTTAGAAGAGTAAAAAATTGGTGACTGGTTACTAGGTGGTTTTTCCCATATTAGGTTTCCACGTTAAATCTGGTGTCTCTTGTGTTCACTTTATTTTTAGTTACATGCATGAATGCTTGAAAAGAAATTAATAGTTTAATTTACCAAGTTACAACAGTTGTTTACCGAGTAAAAGCAGTAACTAGATCATTAAGACATCTAAGGGATTTGTGGATCAATTTTTGTGAGTAACTGATTCACCCCCCTCTTAGTTACTCTATCTTTAATTCCAATAGGGGTATCATACTCGAACCTTTAGAGACTCGAGTGGTTTCAAATATTGTTTTCAATAAATAAAGGTCTTAGGTGTTGAGTTTAAGAATGGAAGAAAATTTCTCATTGAAAATCACTAACCAAATCCCATCCTTTGAGGGTGCAATAAATGTCAAGCATCTACACAATGTGTTCAGGATGGATGATGATATCTTCTAGGGAGCTATTTAGTTGATCTTTGGTGAGGAATACCTTAATGATGATCTCAGGCTGCAATTGAACTTTGATGTTTCCTCTCTTTTCTTGGCTTTGGGCATTTTATGGGCATTTTGGCTATGGCTTAATGACCCTATTTTTGTTTGTATTCCTATCCACAATGTAGCCTATCTGGCTTGTGGGTTGTCTTACCTTTGTGTTTGGGAGGGTGGTCATGGTAGTTTTGAATTTGTCTGATATTGGCCTATGTGACAATCCAGATGTAGTACTCTTATTTATATAAATAAAGTAGAAATTATTATTGATAAAAAAGTTATCAAATAATTGTTTATAAAAATAAAAATAAATAATAAAATTTTGATATATTTTTAAATTTAAATAAAATTATAATCATTTTAGATAGGATTGTATACTTTTGAGACATAGAGAATTGTAAATAAAAAAAAATCATAATTAAAAAAAAAAGAATATAAAAGAGGAACAAGTAATAAAATTAAAGACTTCAAAATAAGAAATTAAATTTTAAAAAAATTCTTTATAATTGATTCACATAATTATTTTAAAAAATTTAATCAAAACTTAATTTATTATTATTAAACTAATATATTAAACTATTTTGTTAATATTAATGTAGACTAAATTAGCTTATATAGATTTAATTATGAGATATGATATTAAAATATTTATATGATAGTTTCAAGTAACAAATCTACTTATTATTTATAGTTTTTTTATTTTTTTCCATTTAGATTTACTTTTAATTTTAAAAATTAGTGCAACCAATTTTTTTATATTTAAAATTGATTATTGATTTTATATTTTAATGAAATGTTTAATAAAATTGATAGTTAGGGGCTATCAAAATTTAGAGGAGACAAGTGGTTTACTAGTGGGTGTGTTGTCATTGTACTCAATCTACAGACTACTTTAGTGCCTATTTACTATGTACTCAGTTCCTTATCTTGTGTACTATGCATTCATTTATTTTAGTGGCATTATATTTCCCCTTTCATGATTTTTATTTCCTTACATTATTGTGTGTTAGGGTTTGTTATGCTACCTAGTCTTTGCATGTGTTTTCCTGATTTTTCTTTAGCATTGAGGCTGTTGGTGTGTGCTTGTCTTTAGTCCTAGTTTTGTGTGATTGATGGCTAGCCTAGATTCAAATGATGGTAAGGAAAGGCTAAATGATGATAATAATGGGAGAGGTAATAGTAATAATACTAATACCGACTCTATGCAAAAACCATTATACAATGCTATGGTTGTAGAGAATTCAATACCTACTATACTAGAATCTACTGCTTTTAATGGAAGCTTTAGAAGATGGAAGTTGGACCCAGGAGGAGGAAGGACCAGTCCAAATGGAGATTGACTAGAAAGTGAGGATTCTATAGGTGGATAGAAACATAGAGGAAGAAAGAAAGGTAAGGTTTTGATGCTTGTTGTGGAAACACTCACTCTTGAGCCGAGTGATGACATGGTAAAGGCCATTAAGGTTGAAAAAGAAGAATTGGTAATGTTTCAATCTTCTTTATCTTTTTGCATATAAAATTTATTCCTTCTTGTAAGTTCTTGCATGATTGGATTAATAATTTTAGGGGAAAACAATTAGGGATTTTGGTTAGTTTTAGTAGGATGGTTCAAAAAAGAATGTTTGTCATTTGTTAAAAAATCATACAATGGAGGAGAAAGTTTTTTAAAAAGGGCTTTGGAATGTGGGGCAAACCCTATTTAGGGATCTTCCTTGGTCACCCACAAACATTCCTGAACATATTCATTCAACCTCCTCACCTTTTTGGGTTGAAGTTCAAGGGGTTCAACCAGAGTTTTGGTCCTTCATTTCTCATAAGTTGAAACCCTTGGGGATAGTCTTGCAAGTCAAGGAATCCAAAATTACTCTCCTGTATATTAATGTTAGGGCTCTCATCTCACTTAACAATAATGTGGCCTTCTCTGATGAAATCTCTTAAAAATTGATGACGATAGTTATTGTTGGAAAATATTGAAACTCGGGGATGTGGGGGCTTGTTTCCACTGTAAAAAAAATGGGCATAATAATAAAGACTATCTCTTGCTACAGAATATTCAAAAGAAATTTAATTCTCCTAATAACAACAAGAAGGCTAATGCTAAGAGTAATATTGGAGAAAGACCTAATAATGGGTCAAGGGCTAAGGAACATGTTGACATACATAATGGTGCCTCTAGGATTGGAGATGATTTGATCAAAAATGTTTTTAGAAATTATGCCACTCTAAATAATCCTTTGTATGACAAATATTATGTTGTTCTTATGGCCAATCATGAGGCGGTATGGATTCCACTATTCCTTTTGTTTTTGAACCACAATATATCCTTGTCAGTAGAGAGAAATTTAATGATGATAATGCCCCCATTTTGAATGCCCAATATTTGGCTATTAATAAGATTAATAATAGGAAAAACTTAGGGGTTGAAGGTGCATTCCTAGAGCATACTAATATTTTCCTTAACTCCAAACCTAGCCAAGCTAAATCCATGACTTCAAATGATATGGTCCTCAGTACTGCTTTACCCCAAACTCAGAATGAAGAATTTTTTATAGAAGCGGTGAATAAAAAAACATAACACATGAAAAAATTGTTAGTGGAGAAAATATGTGAAAGGAACAATAAGATGTAGAATAATTAATGATGAATCTTCATATCTATAGCTGGAATGTTAGAGGTCTTAAAATGTCTGATAGAAAGTGTATTATAAGAAATTGGTGTAACAAGACTCTTAATAAAGATATCATATGTTTGCAAGAAATTAAAGTTTCAAGATACCATGCTTTTAATACACTCAAGTTCCTTTGGGACAAAGCAAAGTGCTTATATTCTAGTCTCCAAAGAGGTAAAGGAGGAGGTGACTATATTTAATTGGACCCAAACTAGTTGACTATCTCATTTTATACAAATTTTCTCCTTGTCATATGAATATTTGGGCCAATTTTAAATATAAGAACAATAATGTTAGTATTTGCAATATTTATGCTCCAAATGATTATAGAGATAGAGCTAAACTGCAAGACTAGTTAGTTGATAACCTTCATGAGAATAATTGGATCTTCACATGTGCCTTTAATATTATTGAAGACCTCCAAGTTAAGAGTGGTGGGATTAATCATGAGTGTTAGGATTAACCTTAGACAGAAATAATAGTTACATGCAAATATAATCAATATTAGAAAATAATAGATTGCATAGAAGAGAACAAAAGACACATAGATTTAATGTGGTTGACCTAATCCCTATGTTATGTCCACCAAAAACAAGTCCATTATTGTTATTATCCAACGATTACAATCTGCAATCCCTTACATCTCAATACCATTGCAAGAATCTACAATATCACCATACATTATGAAATCCCTAACTCTAAGACATTTTATACAATCTTTTGCTGCTTATGAAATTAGGGCTAGAATAAGTCATCCAATAGGAAAATAGCAGCTGATGCCCTTTATAATATAAGGCCATTTTTGGCTTTAGGGGTGCTTCCCACAAAAACCCCTGTGGGGGAATTTCCCCTTGACCCCTTCCTATGTTGTGACAAGGAGCACACTTGGGGTGCTACTCCAAGATCCCACAAGGGCACTACCCCTTGACCCCATCTTGGGGGTGCTATCCCCAAACCCCCATAGAAATAATATAGGGCAAAACCATGCTAAATAAACAACTGAGTCTAATTAGGTTCCACATCACAAGAATCACCCACTTTGAGACTGATTAGACTCCACAAAAATAACCTCCCACTTGGAGACTAATCATATCATTTCTAAATCTATAGCTCCCATTGGAATATCAAATCACCTTGGAATCTATTGTTATTTTATTCTATTCATTCTAGAAGACCAACCAAACTTGGAGATGAGTTCAACTTCTTCTTTGTTACTACCTTGGTAAACATATCAAGCTCCACATCACAATAATGAGTGGAAAGGCAATGAACTATTTTTTGGGTCCAAATATAAGAGAATATTCAAAATCAAGGATCCACTTGAAAAATGTAAACATGAATTTGAATGGATTGGTTTACCTTGTGCAATAGACAAGGAAATTGTAGACTATATAGGATTTATTTGAATCCTTTTATTTTTTTAGTCATTCACCTTCCCAGGAAGTCCCCCATTAATGTTATCCTAACCAGTCTCTCTGATCGTTCCTCTATCTTTGTTAACATTCAAATTTTTCCTAATCACAGGGGTCCCCTAAATACTAGGAAGAGTCCCTTCAAGTCAAACACATCCCTCTTGGATAATGAGGATACTTGCAATGCTATTAGAAGTGCTTATGTTCTTTCTACATTATGCGATGACAATTTCTCTATAAGTAACAATAAGGAGTCTTTGGTTAATACGTGGAGAAATTTATTTCAAATCATTGGTACTAAGGAAGCTAATGATAAAAGAAGGGAAGAGAACTTCTATCAAAGAGACCGAATGAAATTTAAAAAGACCTTCAAGATAAAGGTAATGATGATGCCCTAGAAAATGAGCTAATTAACACTAAAATCAATCTAAGAAAAATCCACAATCATAAAATTCAAGGTTAGAAAATTAGAGCCAAGGCCTATTAGTTGAAAGATGGAGATGGAGGGTCGAAATACTTCTTCAATATCATCATAGCTAAACATGCTAGGGAGAATATTGAATCTATTTAAACTGCCAATGGCTTCACCAATAGCAACAATGATTTCCTTGATACCTTTCATAGTTATTCAAAATACCTCTTTACCTTTGAGATGGACCTTGATAGACTGGAAGGACTTAGGAAATGCCTTAGCTTTATCCCTCATAAAGTTAATAGAGAGCAAGCCAAATTCTTAGCCAAAGCGTTGACATTTAGGAGAATGAAGGCACTTTTAATTCCTTGGAAAATGGGAAGTCAATGTGTATTAATGAGATACTAGCATAATTTTACAAAAAGAATAAAGACTGACTTACTATAGAGCTTTTCCAATTGTATGATGAGGCCTATGAAGTGGGTTCCCTTGATGAGAATGTCGAAAAAGGACTGATTAAGTTGTTACCCAAAGAAGGTGACAAGTCCCAGATTAAAAACTAGAGACCTATTTCCCTTCTAAACCTCTCTTACAATATTATTTCCAAGCTTCTAGCTAGAAAGATTACTCCTGTGCTTAATGATATTGTCTTAGTTTCCCAGTTTGGCTTCATCAAAGGAAGATACATTCTTGAAAACTTGATAACTAGCTAGGAAGTCCTGGAATGGGCCAAAGATAGTAGACAAAATGCTAGCATGACCCTCCTTGACTTTGAAAAGGCTTATGATAGAATTGAATGAAAATTTGTGTTAGGTGTTTTGCAGACTTTGGGTCTTCCTCCTTTCTTTTATAAATGGGTTAACATTCTTTTTAAAGATGCCTCTACTATCATGGAGGTTAATGGATAACTCTTTGATCCTATTATTCTGGATAGATCTATCAAGAAAGAATTTCCTTTTTCCCCTTCTCTTTTTGTAGATGCTATATTTTATATTCTAAAAGTTAATGAATTGGTGCCCCCCCCCAAAGGCATTAGACTTCATAATAGTGATGAGTTGATTTTAGAATGGTTTGGGGATGACACAAATTTGTTTATTATTCTAGAAGAGACCAAATTGGATAACTTTTTGGATATAATTCTCCTCTTTTGTAAAGCATCTAGAACAAAAATATCTCAGGTGAAGTTTTCCATAATTGGGTGGGATGATTCCCCTCCTGACTAGATTTTGATTAAATATAGGCAATGGGTGGGACCTTACAATATTGTGAGATACATTGGAATTCCTTTCTTTGTAAACCCCTCTCTTAAGGAGACATAGAATTGGATTCATAGAAAAACTGAGAACAAACGTAGAAAGTGGAAAACTCAAATGTTATCTCTTGCAGGTAGAGCACAAATTGTACAAAAAATCCTCTCTTCTCATGTTGCATACTATGCTTAAGCATGTTTTTTTTTCTAATTACCAATATAATAAGTCAAAAGACACTCTTAGACACTTTATTTGGTTTGATGGCATAGGGAATAAGAAGAAACATTGTGTTAAGTGAGAATGGTGTTGTCTTCCCAAGAAGTTGGGAGGCCTTTATATGAGGGAATTTGGCTTCAAGGCATTTCCCTAGCCTCCAATGGATTATTAAAGACCTTGGTGGGAATCAAAAAGCCAAAATAAAAAAAAGGGGAAGTAGTGGACTCAGGTTCCTATCATTGATATTGTCATGGGAGACTTTGAAACCAAAGTTGTAGGTTCTAGTGTTTTCCATTCTTTGTGGAAGGCTTGGAGCTAGGTTATACATATGTAATGCTCTAGGGATGATCCTGACAAACACCCTTGGTATACTGTCATGGATAAATCTCTTTGATGGGGGGTTATTGATCTAAATAATAAACCTTTAGCCCTTACTCAATGTTGATCTACTAAAGCATGGAAGAGTAAAGGCATCTCTCCACTTCAGTATATTATGGATGAGAAGAAAATAGGTTCTTGGGAAACTCTTAGGAATAAGTTCCAACTTCCTTCCTCCCATAAGAAAAATTATTCTCTTATCATTAAGGCTATTGGCAAGTTCATTCCTGGTAAATCCTCAACACTAGCAAATTTATTGATTAGATTAAATAGAATGGTAGTAATCTCTTAAGAAAATCTTCTTTTATGTAGATATACAAGTTAATGAATTACGATGTGGTAATTTTCAATAGAATCAACCAAACTTGGAGATTTAGTTGGTCTCATACTAAATGGAAATTTATCTTTGATTTGTTTTGGCATTCCCATGTTGAGCCTAAAAAAAGTGTCTTTTAAATGGTTGTTGCTTCTCCAAAAGCTTGTCGTTGGTCATTTTCTTTCTCCTTTAGGAATGCAATCTATTTTTTTCTCTCTATGTAAACTCTTATAAACTTTTGAGCATATGTTCTTTGATTGCAATTTTTCTCTCAAGATTTGGTCTTTTTTTTTTGGTGACCTTGTCATATGGAAGCATAAACAATGTTTACCTTGGCATGAAATTCTTGTTGGTTTTGTCACAAATTTTGATGCAAAATTGAATATTTTTTGGTTTACTCTTACTGAAGTAATATGGATCATTTGGAAGCTAAGGAATGAGGAAATATTTTATCATAGGCAACAAGACCTTACTAGGTTTTATTTGAAATTTATGCTCTCTCAAATAATGACATAGGTCATGGCTATTCTATAGGTGTTAAGGGAGAGATCCCTCTCTCTGCTTAATGAAGGTAATATATGTTGGAATTATAGATGGAGTAACTGAGAGGGGTGGGTGGGAGTGGGGAGGGGGGTGAATCAGTTACCACAAAAAAAATCCATAGATCTTTTAGATGTCAAACAAGTTACTTACTACTGTCACTCGGTAAACATTCACAAAAATGTTGTAACTTGGTAGATTAACTTATTACTAATCTTTAAGCATTCACAATTATTAACCTGCATGCAGAAGTAAATAACATGAACACAAGAGACACCAAATTTAACGTGGAAACCCAATATGGGAAAAACCACCAAGTAACTAGCTACCAATTTTCTCTCTTCTAAAGTGAGCCCTATTAGGAGCCCACCCTATTCAAGGTTACAAAACACACTGTTAGGTGTGATCCTATTAGAGGATTTAATCACCTTGTTAGGAGTGGCCTTGCTAGAGGTCTTTAGAACAATTCAATTGAACTATCCACCTTGTTAGAGGATTTGCAAAATGGCTATTAAATCAACTCTATTAAGAGATTTAGGAAATATTGTTACAATGGTGAGAAAGTAACAATAAGTGACCTAAATGAGATGCAATTGAACTTTTCTGATACAGATCTCTACTTTGCTTCAATAGATCCTCACTGATCGAATACAACTCTACTTCTCCTCAAGGATATCTGATCCTTCTTCAAAATTTGCTTGCATTTCCTATTCACACAATTAACTCATTGCATACTTGTTACTTTTCAGTTAGAATCCACAACTTGACCTTTTATTTATACATTAAAAATTTTCAAGTCAGCTCAATTACAAGTTACATTTACCAAAAAACCATACATTAGTGGGCTACAAATATTACATTAAACAAATAAACTTTATTTCCCAAAATAATGAAGTCCTTCATTGGCCAACCCTGCTTGGTAAAAACTACTCCAAAAATAATTTCCTAAGTTAACCATCTCAACTCAATTAATACTACAAATTCTATGAAATCCTTTGGCACCGAGTGAACTCAGTAAGAACTGAATTTCCTTTGCTGATCGTGAGAGCTCGGTAAGAACTGTTCTTTGCCATATTTTCCTTTGATGATTGAGTAAGCTCGGTAGACACTGAATAACCTTGAAAGCTTGGTAACAACTATCTACACGAGATAAAGTCTAAGAATGCTTGGTAGACACTATAAATCTTCTTTGCTAACTTTTTGAGCTTGATAGACTCTGTCTTTTTCCTTGCCGACCAGATGAGCTCAGTAGACTCTGATTGATAACTGATATGACATTTTTGTAACAAAAAAGACAACACACAATTGAACAATTGTATCCAATAATCTCCCTCTTTGGCATTGATGGAAACACATCATTTCATAGTAGAATGAAATTTGAAAATAAGTCTATTCTGACAGAATGCTTCTCCCTCTTACATTTCATTCCACAAAACTCCTCAAATATAGTAATCTCCCTCTTTCATAGTAATCTCTTCCTCTTGCATAAACTCTCTTTTTCTTGCAAATTTTAGAAAGATATGACAATAAACTGTCCCTCTTTGACAACACATGCCAAAGACAACACAACTCAAAATGAATTTCAATGTACCTTAAGTACTGATTCATATGCAATGTCTTCGTTACTTTGCTGCATCAACTGATAGATCTTCAATTCTGTTCCTCTTGATGCATCACTAAAACTTGTATTTTAGTGACCTTCTAATATGGGAATGACCCCTAACTTACCTCTTAGATACAAGAATACATCCTTAGGTAAAGGCTTTGTAAATATGTCAGCAATTCATTCCTTTGTATGGACAAATTTCAATCTGATCTCCTTATCCTACACCAATTCTCTGACAAAGTGATATTTTATAGCAATATGCTTGGTTTTTGAATGCATCACTAGATTTTTGGATATGTTAATTGCACTTGTATTGTCACACAAAAATGACAACTAGTTCATTAATCTCTACCTTCATGTCTTCCAATAATTGTTTAAACCTAATGATGTTTGAATAGTTTATTGCTGCTGCAACATATTCTACCTCTCTTGTGGATTGGGATGTATAATTTTTCTTTTTACTTGTCCAAGAAACCAACCTCTTTCCAAGAAAGAAATCTCCTCCACTTGTACTCTTTATGTCATCAATATTTGTTGCCTAATCTACATTAGTAAATACTTTTAAATCTAGATTTCCTCCAAGTTTATACCATAATCCATAATCTTCAGTCTCTTTCGAATATCTCATAATCCTTTTGGTTTCCAACATCTAATTTTCTCTTGGTTTTGCTGAAAATATTGTACAATACCAACTGCAAGGGCAATATCAGGTCTTGTATGCACTACATACTACAACTTTCCAATCATAGATCTATACAATGTCTAATCCACTTCCTTTGACTCATCATCCTTGGTAAGTTTCAATCCAATACACATACGAGTCCCAACTAGTTTATAGTCTTCCATACCAAACTTTTTTAGTATCTCCTTGATCTATTTTGATTGAGTGAGGTAGATACCATTCTTATTCTACTTAATTTGAAGACCAACAAAGAATTTGATCTCACCAAACATTGACATTTCAAATTCCTTGTTCATTTGTTCTAAAAATTCTTTGCAAAGATCATCATTTCCTATGAGCAAAGTATCATCTACAAATATTTCTTCCACAAAAATCTTATGATCTGGTCCTTCCTTGATATAAAAGCTACTATTATCATTACTTTTTTGAAAACCAATCTGAATAAAATAGTTATGCAATCTCTCATATCATGCTCTAGGGGCTTGTTTCAAACCATACAATGCTTTATGTAATTTGCAAACCATGTCCTTCTTGTCTAGATCAACAAAAACTTTAGGCTATTCAATGTAAACCTCTTCATCCAATATACCATTGAGAAATGCTGACTTGACATCCATCTAATAAACTTTGAGTCCTTTGTATGTAGCATATGCAAGTAAGGTTTTGACACTTTCCAATCTTGCAACAGGAGTAAAAGTTTCTGCATAGTCTATACCTTCTTCTTAAATATCCTTTGCATACTAATCTAGCTTTGTTTCTTGACACCTTACCATTAACTAGTTTTCGAATACCCACTTAGTTCCAATCACATTTTTGTCTTTAGGCTTGGGTACAAGAGTCCATGTTTTTTTTTCTCTATCTGCTCTATCTCTTCATTCATAGCCTCAATCTAGCTTTCATTTTCTAATGCATTTTTGACACTTCTAGGTTCAAAATCAGTAAGTAAACAAGCACCTTTCAACTTACTTCTTGTCATAGTTCCTTCATATTTATCTCCAATGATCCAATCTAGTGCATGATGCCTCCTGACATACTTGGCTAACATAGGCTCCTTGCCTTTTGAATGACTTGTATTTTTATCTTCTTGTGTTTCAACTTCTGGTTCGGTAGCTATTGATTTGGTAGCTTTTGTTTGCAACTTAGGTCCTTGCAACTCGGTAGGCATTAGCTTAGTTTGAACTTCCTGCAACTTGGTTTGAACTTCTTGCAACTCGCTTATAGAAGACTCTGGAGTAGAAGATTTCTTATAGATAGGTGTACCTAGCACTATATTAGGTTCAATGAAAACAAATCTCCTATAGTCTTCTGGTTCCCTTTTGCTTTCTTCTTCAGTTCTTTCTGCAAACTCATCAACTTTTACATGTGCACTTTCTATGACTTTGTGAGTAGACAAATTCAAACATCTATATGCTTTACTCTTGCAAGAATATCCCAAAAATATTCCTTCATCACTCTTCACATCAAATTTACCTTTTCTAGATTCTTTCAAAATGTAAGATTTGCTTCTAAATACCTTTAAGTAACTTACATTGGGTTTATAGCCATACCATAACTCATAGGGGGTTTTGAATGAGTCCTTCTTCAGCTATACTTGGTTCAAGGTATGAATTGTAGTGTTGATAGCTTCCTTTCAGTATTTGATAGTAATGCACTTTTCAATCATTAAGGTTCTTGCATAGTCCATGATAGATTTGTTTATTCTTTCAACTATTCCATTTTGTTTAGGAGTTCTAGGTGCTAAAACCTGCCTTTTGATTCCTCTTTCAATACTAAAGTTATTGAACTCGTGTGAAATGAATTCACCACCTCTGGCTGACCTCAAGCATTTCAATCTTTTTCTTGTTTCCTTCTCTACTCTGGCCAAATACCATTTGAACTTCTCAAATGCGTTTAATTTCTCTCTTAGTTACATGATAGTAATCATTCTTGAGTAATCATGAACAAAAAGAATGAAGAAATTTTCACCAGTATAGCTTTCAATTCCAATAGGTCCAAACAAATCACTATGCACAATTTCTAAAACTTCTTCAAATTGATAGTTCTTACTTTTAAAGCTAGTCTTTTCCATCTTGCCAATTTGACAATTCTTGCATAGACCAACCTCAGGTTTCTTTATGTTAGGAATGCCTCTTACTTTCCTGAATTTACTTATTTTCACCAAGTTATCAAAATTCACATGACACAACCTACTATGCCATAACCAACTTTCTTCAACTTGAGCAATAAAACATGAACATTCACCAAGTTCAAGATAAAACAAGTTACCTTTTGTTTGAGTGCCTAATCCAATCAGCTTTCCTTTGCCATCCAAAAGTCTTGCTTTTCCATACATGAATTCCACTTTGAATCCATTATCGAGTAGCTATGCCATACTCAATAGATTGTGTTTTAGTCCTTCTACCCAATATGCATTATCACATACAAGTTCTTTGGTTAGTGAGATTCTTCCTTTCCCTTTTATGCAACAAGGTACATTATTACCAAACCTCACACTACCACCATCATAGTCTTCAAAATGTTCAAACTTAGTTTTATAACTAGCCATGTGATGAGAACAACCACTATCTATAATCCATGTATCATTTTTGCTCACATGAGAAATAAGTGCCATTTCATCATTTACAACAATGTAAACAATTTCATCTTCTTCTTCATCATTAGAATCATTAGAATCCTTAGCCATGAAACATGTT
This sequence comes from Cupressus sempervirens, assembly GCA_028749045.1. Classification (NCBI taxonomy): domain Eukaryota; kingdom Viridiplantae; phylum Streptophyta; class Pinopsida; order Cupressales; family Cupressaceae; genus Cupressus; species Cupressus sempervirens. The sequence goes on from CM053790.1 coordinate 591,477,508, forward strand.
TTCTTACCTTTTTCCTTGAATGATTTGAAGTCTTTCTTGCTATTGCACTTGTGACCTTTCTTCTCATCCTTGTTCTGCTTATTTGGGCACCTAGTAGTAATATGTCCAATTTCTTCACAAGAAAAATAGATTAGAGGAACCTTACCTTTGTATTTCCCTTTGCCTCTTGAATATTTCCTTGCTAGCAGAGGTTCAACCACCTCAAGATCACTACCTGAACTCTTTTATGATTCTTCTTCACTATCTGACTAAGAATCCTTTATCTTCTCGCCTTACTCCTTGAGTGAAAGATTGGCTTCAAATGCTGATTCAATGTTCTTGGCAACTAGAACATAATTATCATAGTTATCTAGCTCAAATGCAGTCAATCTTCCAACTATGGCCTCTAAATTTATCTTATGATTTTCTTCACATCTTCTTTCTTGAATTGCAAAAACTCTGATTGCATAAATGGGAAGTAGTGTTCTAAGAACTTTACTTATAATTTTTTCCTCCTTGATATCTCCTCTAGAATCTTTGATTGCACTAACACTTGCTTTAACTCTTTCAATATATTTTGCAATGTTTTCATCTTCTCTCATCCTCATTTGATCAAATTGAGCTCTTAAACTTTCTCAGTTGGCTCTTCTAACATTATCATCTCCTCCATAGTTTTCCTTTAGCTTGTTCCACATTTTAAAAGTAGTTTTGCAATCCTTGATATCATCAAATTCTTCATAACTTAGGGTAGATGCAATATCTATCATTATGTTGTTGTGAGTCTTCTTTTCAGCAATATCATTGATAGTTAATGTGCTAGTAGGTTTTACATATGCTTCATCTAGATATTTCAGTCTTGTATCTCTAATGGAAGCTAGATGAAGTCTCATCAATCCATGCCATGCTGAGAAGTTATCCTTGTTAAGTCTTAGAATTTCCCTCTTGTAAGACATCCTGATCTTTAGCTTAGATCCTTGAAATCTTTTCCTGCAAGCACAAAAATGTTGTAACTTGTTAGTAATCTTTAAGCATTCACAATTATTAACATGCATGAAAAAGTAAATAACATGAACACAAGAGACACTAGATTTAACATGGAAACCCAATATGGAAAAAACCACCAAGTAACTAGCTACCAATTTTCACTCTTCTGAAGTGAGCCCTATTAGGAGCCAACCCTGTTAAAGGTTACAAAACACACTATTAGGTGTGACCCTATTAGAGGATTTAATCAGCCTGCTAGGAGTGACCTTGCTAGAGGTCTTTAGAACAATTCAACTAAATTGTTGACCTTGTTAGAGGATTTACAAAATGGCTGTTAAACCAACTCTGTTAAGAGATTTAGGAAATATTGTTAGAATGGTGGGAAAGTAACAATAAGTGACCTGAATGAGATGTAACTAAACTTTGCTAATATAGATCTCTACTTTGCTTCAATAGATCCTCGCTGATCAAATACAACTCTGCTTCTCCTCAAGGATATATGATCCTTTTTCAAAATTCAGTTGCACTAACTCTTCACACAATTAGCTCATTACATACTCATTACTTTTCAATTAGAATCCACGACTTGACCTTTTATTTATACATTACAAATTGTCAAGTTGGCTCAATTACAAGTTACATTTACCAATAAACCATACATCATTCAACTACAAATATTACATTAAACAAATAAACTTTATTTCCCAAAACAATAAAGTCCTTCATTGGCTGACCTTGCTTAGTAAACATTGCTCTAGAAACAATTTTTTGAGTTAACCATCTCACCTCAGTTAAGACTAAAAATTTTGCGAAATCCTTTGGCTACCGAGTGAACTTGCTAAGAACTAAATTTCCTTTGCTAACCATGAGAGCTCGATAAGAACTGTTCTCTACCATATTTTCCTTTGATGACCGAGTAAGCTTAGTAGACACTGAATAACCTTGAAATCTTGGTAACAATTGTCTACACAAGGTAAAGTCTAAGAATTCTCGGTAGACACTGTAAATCTATTTTTCTAACCTTATGAGCTCAGTAGACTCTGTCTTTTGCCTTGCTAACCAATTGAGCTCGGTAGACTCTGACTGATAACTGATATGAAATTTGTGTAACATCAAAGACAACACACAATTGAATAATTGTATCCAAAAATATAATCATCTTCAAGGAGGGCATTCAATTGTTTAACTTTGTGACCTCAAACCCTAGTACCAACAAATACAATGATGGACAATAGGAAGCAAGGCATAACACCGAGGATGAAGACAATAGTTTGCAGAATGTCCAAGACACTCAAGATACTCAAGCTTATAGGACAAGTGACACCCATGGCTTTAGTTTTAATAATAGTTCACAAGAGGATGTTTTTTCTATGGAGATAGAAGGGGTAAGCCAAACTATAGAAATAAAAATTGGGAAATCAATACTAATTCCCAAGAGGAAATCTCTTACTATGGTGATGGCTGGGGTTTCCCCACATACAAAAACAACAACAATGATGGCTGAAAATAGGTCTTTCTATTTTTTACAGTTATATCTTTTTTACCATTCTTAAACATTACATGATGTATATTTATTGTATATTTCCATTCTAGTGTTAGATCTAGTTTGAATATTTTTACATCATATTTTTTTATGTTGTTCTAACTTTTGTACATCAATTATTTCACTATCTCTAATAGAAAGAAATTGATGTTTCTAAATATGGTTTAATTTTGACTTTAGTATTGAAGAATTCTTTCTGGATGTTTATTTTGATATGAAAATTTAAAAAATCAAAATTTTATTATTATTAAAGATGTACATGATAATATTATTCAAAGTGTAGTCATCAAGAACTAAAAATGATTGAAAGTCCATCATGCAAAACACATGAATAATGTAAAATACCAGATGTCCTACTTCAAACCATAATATCTTCACCCATGGAAATCAAACTCTTGCAAAGGAAGAAGGTTGAAATTAGGCAATCAATAAATGAATATGGAGGCAACAAGCTAAAGGAAATACTCTTAGAATATTGACCATGGAATCAATTAGAAAAATGAAATAGATCCTCAAGCATAGCCCCTTTCTACCTCCTCAAAATAATGGTTTCCACCAATTTAAGAAAACTAGGGCTCTAAACTATCTGATGATACCTTTGTACCCAAAAATATAAAGATTGGGATGAATGTGGATCATCCCATTGTCAACTTCAATCACCAATTTTTAGACAAGGGAAAATTTTATGGAACTTCAACACCATGAGCCTACTCTAAAACACCCAACAAAAAATGATTAGGCAGGAAGAATAATTATGACACCTAAAAGAAATTTAAAACCAAAAGGTACCCCAGAAAGCAATGGGAGATATTAGAGAGAAATCAAGGAGTGAAAAATTTATAGTAAACAATGAGGGTGAGTGCACAAAGTTGTGGTACCAAAAGGGGGTATAAGATGCCACATTTTTCTTTCTTTCTAACATTGACAATTTTTGAACCGATGATATTTTGAAGATAGTTACACTCAAAATTTCAAGATAAGAAAATAAGTCATATTTATCTGAATCTACTTTCTAAACTCCTATTGTTTTTAGATGGTAGAGATTAAGGCCCTCAAAAAAGGTGGCCACATAAAGTGGTGCTTTTTTTAGTAAAAATATAACATAGTGTTATGTGTGGTCCCCCTAAAATGCTTACTTTTTTTGTAATTCTTTAATCGCTCTAGTCAAAAGTTACCTAAAACCGTGTAGTTTATCCCATATTTTTTGAGTAATTATTAATGTATATTTATTTTTTATGAATTTTGAAAGTGGAAACATCTCAAATACATGAAATATCTATGTGCTCACGTAAGAAATCATTGAGATATTATAAAAAATCAAAGTTTTTTCAATGTGTGTAGAATGTAGTCTAGTTTCTAAAAAGCTAACTTATTTCAAAATCTTATGAATGTGCCAAAATCTAACCCCCAAATACTAAAAGTTCATTTTTGAGAAAAAAAAATAGGCATACATTAAAAAACAATTATCATTGAAAGGCTTGAAATAGTTTGAATTTGAAATAAATTATATGGTTGCTAGAAAACAAAAACTAATTGAGAGAATACAAGAAAAATTAAGCATTTTTTATATGCTTTCTAGAAAACACATCTCTGATCTAATTGAGACCACCAAGCCTTTGGGTTGGATCTCCAAGGAAATCCAAGCCTTTGACTCTGTGAAGTCTAATGCATTAAAAATTTCACTTGTCCAAAAGCATGATCACACTACCAACATTTAGTTGATTAAATAGTGCATGCACGCTATAAGATGCACATGCTATAGTGCATATGCCCTATGGGGAATTAAAGGAAAAATAGAAAATACTTATAAATGGAACACAATTATGTCAATTTCAACACTAAGATCATATACATAAAAATGTAATATTTAATTATAAGAAAGGACACTCTTCCTTTCTTATACTTAAGTTATATTTTATGTATATACTTCCACAATATTTAAGAGTGGTTTCAGCTTCATAGGTGTTAAGATAAAGATTCTATATTTTGAGGGTTTGAAAAAAAAGACACAACCAAATTTAAGGAATGAACACGTTATCTTCAACATGATTTCTGGTATACTATTATTACAACCTTGAGCCCTTGACTTATGCATGATCATTTTAGGATTATTTCTCATTGTATTGTTGATTAGTTTAATCTCTCTCTCTCTCTCTCTCTCTCTCTCTCTCTCTCTCTCTCTCTCTCTCTCTCTCTCTCTCTCTCTCTCTCTCTCTCTCTCTCTCTCTCTCTCTCTCTCTCTCTCTCTCTCTCTCTCTCTCTCTCTCTCTATGTGTGTGTGTGTGTGTGTGTGCGTGCGTGTGCACGTACGTGCATGCGCACGTGCACGCATGCATGTCTGTGTGTGTGTGTGTGTGTGTGTGTGTGTGTGTGTGTGTGTGTTTGACTCCCCTTTCTCACCCCTTACCTTCCTTGGGAAACCTTACTATATATCTCAAGGTTCCTAAAGGGTCCAAAGGGAATATAAGGTATGCTAGGGCCCCTTACCATATGCTAATATATGGTAAAGTGTCTTAAGTTTTCCTAGAACACATTAATGTATCTTATGATCCATTACAACCTCTTAGGACCCCTTAAGACCAATGTATGGTAAGGTATCTTAAGGTGTACTAGGTCACATTGATGTGTCATAGGACCTCATATGACCCCCACTATACATTAGTATATCATGAGGGATTGTAAGGGATCTTACAACATAATAATGTGTCTTAGAGCCCCTTAAGAGCCCCTACAATGCTTAAGGACCCATTTTCATACATTAGCATATGGTAAGGGATCCTAAGCCTCCTTAACAACTCATAAGAACCTTAAAATCTAAACAAATTGACCCTAACATGTTGTAAGGTGTCTTAGGAGACATTAATTTGATATAGATACATGTATGACATTGTAGGATCCCTTACCATATATTAGTATATAGTAAGGGGTACTAAGGGGTCCTAGGACATATTAATGTCTCCTAAGCATTCTTAGGACCATTTAACATATAGAGTAAGGGGTCTTAAGAGGTCCTAAAATACATTAATAAATTTCTACAATCACATAAGACCCTTTATGACCCATTAAGACTACTTACCATGTATTAGTGTATGATATATAGTCCTAAATTGTTAGGTCTTTGGACATACTAATGTATTGTAAGACCACTTAAGACCCCTTAGGGCTCCTTACCATCCACTAATATATGGTAAGATTTCTTAATGGGTTGTAAAGGGTTTTAAGGGGTCATGGGACACATTAATATGTACTAGGATCCCTTATGATCCCTTATTGGATACATAAGTGTATGGTAATAGGTCCAAGGGGTCCCTTACAACCTCTTTAGAGAATTTAGGAACCATAAAATGAATTTTAAGGGATCCAAAGAGGTTAGTAGGAGTCTTAGGACACATTGATGTATTCTAGGACGCCTTATAGCCCATTAGGACATGTTACCATATACTAGCATAATACATGTATCCTATTGTTTTATGCACCCTTTAATGTGTTCTAAAGGGTATTAATGGATTATAATGTGTCCTAAGTGGTTATAATGGGTTATAATAGGTCCTAGTCCCACTTAGGATCTATTATAACCCCTTGTGATACATTATAACCAATCACATCTATTCATGTGTCCTATAGTGGTTAATATATTATAAGAGGCCCTAGGAGCATTTAGGACCCATTAGGACCCCTTATGATAAATTAGGACCATTAAAATTAAATAGGATACATTAGGATTGATTATAACCACATAGAACCCATTACGACTCCTTAGCAAAAAATAGTGTGTCTTATGATGGTTAGTGTGTTCTAAGGGGTTTTATGTGATTCTTATGTGTTTGAATGAACCTAATGGGTCCTAAGGGATTCTAATGGGCTATAAAATGTCATAAGATCACTTTCATAAGATTATAACTCCTTAGGTCACATTAGGACCCATTAGGACATATTATAGCTCATTGGTGTGTTCTAAGCCCCTTGAGGTGGTATAAGGAGTATTAGAGGGTTCTAATGTGTTATAATTGGTACTAATTCATCTTAAGGGGTATTAATGGATCATAATGAGTCATTCAAACCCTTATATGACCCCTTATGAGGCATTAGCACCCCTTAGGACACATTAGTGTGTTCTACAATGGTTAATGTGTTGGAAGGGGTTGTAATGGGTTATATTATGTCCTAGTGGATCCTAATATGTGCCAATAGGATGTAATGGGTCCATAATGTTCCCTAATAACTCCTTAGTACACATTAGAACCCATTAGGACACATGAGACTCCAAAAGTGTGTCCTACAATGTTTAATATGCTGAAAGGGGTCTTAATGTATCCTAATATGTTATAATGGGTCATAATGGGTCCCAAGAGGCTATAATGAGTTTTAAGGGTTTCTAAAACCACTTAAGACCCACTTTAACCCTCTATGAAAAATCAGGGTTGATTAACACACATTAGAACCCTAAAGTGTACCACATGATGATTATGTGTTATAAAGTTTCCTAAAGTGAATTAATGGGTATAAATGGGTTTCAAGGGGCAACAATGGCTCCTAAGGTTCTGATGACCACTTAGAACCCCTTAGAAATCATTACAATATATTAGGACACATTAAAAACATTAGTTTCCTATAGTGGTTCTCTCTCTCTCTCTCTCTCTCTCTCTCTCTCTCTCTCTCTCTCTCTCTCTCTCTCTCTCTCTCTCTCTCTCTCTCTCTCTCTCTCTCTCTCTCTCTCTCTCTCTCTCTCTCTCTCTCTCTCTCAACATGGTTAAACATACATTAAATTACCAAACTAATAATAAAACAAAATCAATACAATAAATTATGATAATTAAATGATTTTTCATAAATGAAAGGCTTAAAATTTCTTTAAAAACCTCAAAATCTAGATTCTTTATCTTATTTAGTATGAAGTTGAAACCACTCTCAAACATCCTGGAAGAATATATATATATACATATGTATATCTACATATGTATATATACATATGTACATATGTGATATACATATGTACATATGTATATGTATATGTACATATGTATATATATATACATACATACATACATACATATATATATATATATATATATATATATATATATATATATATATATATATATATATATATATATATATATATATATATACATACATACATACATACATACATATATATATATCTATATATATATATATATATATATACATACATATATATATATATATACATACATATATATATATATATATATATATACATACATATATATATATATATACATACATACACACACACACACACACACACACACACACACACACACACACACACACACACACACACACACACACACACACACACACACACACACACACACACACACATATATATAATGTAACTAAGTATAAGAAAGGAAGAGTATGCAAATTATACTTTAATGTTATATTTTATGTATATGATCCTAGTGTTTAAATTGGCATGGTAGGGCATTTTGGACTTTACTTAAATGCATTTATTTATGAAGTTTGAATAATGTATATGCAATATAGCATGCATTCACTATAGTGTGAGTGCACTATATGGTGATCATGCTATATTTTAAATTCTTTAAGATTATGGATCAAGGTATCCAACCCATAGTGTGATTTCCATATACTATGAACACACTATTAGGCAATCACACTATGCCTTGCTTTGGGAATAAAAAAAAAGTGACATATTTTTGGTACTATATATTTGTGTAGTTACTAATGATTTCAGAGATACTCTTCTAAACAATTCTAATTTATTCTTTAGAGGATATCTTTTTTTATTGTTTAAATAGTCTCCTAAACTTATTGCAATTTTTTTCCTACTATGGCTCCCTATTGGTCAAGCTTGGTTAATCTTCCATTGGAATTAGTCTAATGGGATTTTATTAAATAGTTAGGTGATTATGTAAGATCTTTTCTAGGTTACGAGCATCCAGATTTTGATTCAGGATAGGTTAAAATATTAGTAACTATTAACCCTACATGTCATAGTAAAATTATAAAAAATTCTCTACCAACTTATATAACTATGAAATTAGACATAAAAATTACAAGGGAGAAATCAAATATAAGAGGATCAAGTTGATAGGGTTCTTTTCCATTCTTGCTAGTATTCTTGAATCGAGTAATGTTGTACTTCCAAGTCAAGAAAATGATTGCCCATCAAAAGATGAAATAAGTGATCCAATTAATATTTGGAATAAAATAGTTACAAATGTTATGATTGATAATTCACCTATAATAGCAAGGGAGAATCCCAATATGGCCAAAACAACAGAGTAGCAAAATAACAACCAAACAAACACAATTAACAAAAATGACAAATATATCAAAATGATCAAATATGATGTGAAAGTTTTATCATATCTACTCAAAGAAGTAATGGAAGTACAAGATTAATTAAGGGAAAATCTTATTCAGTGGCATTTTCCAAGAAATGAGGAATCCCAACAAATTCATTCTAGTAACCTAGTGAGAAATGTTGAGATGTCACCACTAGAGGAAGTGGAATTCATAAAAGAAAGTAGCTTAGAATGTCAACAAAATGGGGATAAGTAAGATATTCTAATGGAGTTGGAATAAATTTATAGTATGATGGATATCTACAACCCAATCTAGGAAAGTTTAATGTAGGGATGGATATATTAGAAATAAAGAACCCATCACATGACAACCAAATTCAAATGTTAGAAAGTATTTTATTCCAGAAAAGAAAGAGGAAAATACTAAGGACTAGGAAAATACCAATGACATTATTGTCTCATAATCCTTAGGGTTAGCTAAAATATATAAAGGAAAAACTATTCCTAACTATGGAAAGTGCCTCAAAAAGAGGGGAAGGAAATCATTGGTAGAACTAAGAATAAAACATAGACTAGCTAAAAATAAAAGAAAGTTGGACTTTAGTCATAATGAGAAGGGGAAGAGAATTTCAACAACAATATGAAGATCACATAATGGAAATTTATGGTCGTAAACACCCCTAACAAAAAATTCCTATTAAAGTATTAAATAGAACCTATGGAATCATAAGTAATACTTATTTTAGAATATAAATGTCAACAAATAAAATTAAAAATTTTTAAGAAAAAGTAAAGCTTATAGAAATGTGAGGATATACAAGAAAGAGGTGTTTCAAGAGGGTTATGAACATTGTGGGACAATAGGAAAATTAACTATGAGGTATTTATTAAGCACAATAATTGGATTAGAGGATGGATGAGAAGTATAAATTGTAATTTGAAACTCTTCCTAAGAAAGGTATTGTCATGCCCAAAAGTTGGGGTAAAAACACAACAAAAATTTTGTTTTTGAGAGGGTAATATCAACTATGTTTAATGTATACTAACATCAAATACATTGCAAAAGGATGACGACAAGATGAAGTTAGTTCTGATTCATAAAGTTGTATGATTACTTTAAAGAGTTCTAGGGTTTAGGTCTTTGATTGTAACCTTAATTAGGGTAAGGGTAAGTTGAAGTACTCATAAAGGATTTAGTTCTTGGTTCAAGATTTAGGCAAAAATTTTAACTTTGATTACATTTCATAAGGATGTAAAGTTGGTATCCAAACAAACTCCATTGGTTCAAAACCACAAATCATAGCGCTACATGAACTCTTAGTTTGGGTTGATTTAGTTTGATTGATTAAACATTAGGTGAATGATTATGGAGGTATGACATCACATTCTATAAGTATCTAAGTTTTCTTGGTTTTAAGACAAACTTGAGATAGTTAGGTATAGTTTCGATAGAGTTAGGATCATAAGTTTCACCTTTTGTCATGAGGGTGAGAATACACCTCTTCATTGTCACATTCAGGTTTTAACCCTAATTACTATTTGATAAACCTTACTTAACCATATGGAATTAAACATCATTTTATTTTATCACTAACATAAGTTACAATAGTTTTGGTTTGATGCCTTACCCTCATTTCATCATATTAGTTCAATCCACTAGAAGAACTAATCCTGCACTTAAAAGTTAACCTATCATTATATTAATACTTGACCTTAGTTATTAAAATATCCTATTAGGACCAATTTAAAAACATTAATTATTTACCATTAAACTAAATATGACATAAAAATCATCTCCTACCAAAACTACAATCAACTACCAAGTAGTCTAGACAATCCTTTCTATAACACATCCTGACCCTAATAATGAACTTCCCTTTAACAACCTTCCAATTGAGATTTTGATAAAATATAAAATGCATAAATTCTAATACTAAATTCCTCATTTTTATTGATTACTAATATAAAATAAATTATTAACATTAATTTCCTATCCACTAACTCTATTACTACATATTACTAACTTATTTCAAAAGTTTCTATCTTTATATAATCAAACACTAACTCTTATTCTAGTAACTCTAATCCCTAGATACCATTAATTATTAAATACTCATGGTGATAATAATAATTAGAAAATATTACATATTACTTACTAATTACTAATACACATAAATAAATTTCCAACAAAATCACTAACAACTAATATTAACTTTATTAATCTATCTAACTTAATATATGCTCCTTTCTAAACCTACCACTTGATTGTTAGGGATCCCTTTGGTAGGCCTATCATATGTCACTTTTCCAACAAAATTCACAAGAAGGTGCCACAAAATTTAAATTCAAATCAAAGATGAGATATTCAACACAGAAGTATGAAACAAAAGAAATCAAGTTTGGCTACAATAGTGAACTTTTAAATCAAGAAATAAAGACATGTCCTAGAGACAAAATAGAACCATCCATGATAAATTTGGCTAAGCATCTGAACATCACATTGTTGGCAAGAGAAAAGAATATATAAAAAAAAAATTGAAATAAGACAAATAAGGAAATAAATCCAATTTCTTACAAAATTTATATTACTAACATAGTGTGGCCATACCAAGATCACCGAGGGAAAGGAGGAATCTCAAGTCCTCCAAATACATTAGAGGGATCTTGAATTGAAATTAGATGGTGGTCTAAAGACCATATTGCTCAAATTGTGATTGATCCCATATACTAACTACATAGGTACCTTTATTGCCATCACCCTACAATTAGGGTTTATTGTACCAATGGGTGTGTCTAGACTAGAAACCCCATTATAACGTGCAAATGAGAGGATAACCACAATGAGTTTCCTTCCATCCTCTTATTGTGACAAAGGTCTCCTTTCAAAGAATCTAAACATGTGGGGACATTAGTGAGAGTAGAGTTGTAGCTATAATACCAAGTCCCTTACCATCAATTGACTACAATTACATGCTGGGGCATCTATCCATGATCTTTCTTAGGTCAAATTCACCACAATATATGCGTTGAAGTTTAAATAAACCAATTTTGGTATGATCATGTACACATATATCCTTTTTGTATATTGCTTTATTGGTGACACAAATTCTAATTATCATTAGTGAATGCACTGAATGTTGTTACTCTTATCAATAATACATATTTCATGTCCCCTAGTCATAAATGACTTATGAATTCATCCTTAGATTGAAGGTTTACAACTAGGTAGGTAAAAATAATTAGAAGGATGTTGTCAATGTTTACTTATCCTCTCTTACAACTATCTCCTTACCAAAATATAGGTTGTCATCAATTTTCCTATCATGCCTCATGGCTCAAATTCTCCTATCACTTAATTCTAAAATTTGAATCTTTATTTCATATTAGGTTGATAATATCATCATGACTCTACTTTCTCTATATTATAGGGTTATAATTGATCCAATAATTTCAATATTGGGGTATAAGAGCATACACTTGGTAGTTATAAGTTAGTATCACTCATGATTGTACAATAATCCTCCTAACATAGATAGAAACACATAGCCCTAACTTTGAAGTGTGTGTTTTCTATCTTATTGATTTAATACTATACGATTCATACTTCTCACCATTTAGTTATGTTCTTACCATCATATTTGGATAAATTTATTACCCAATTAGGGTTCTATTCCTCATAGTAGACTAAGATACTTCTATTCTTTGCATGTTCATAACTAACTTACTTCTTGAATTATTTTCTTGCTTTATTATCATATTGTTCAAGATTCCCAAAGGTTACTTTCAAATTTAAATTGATTTCCAATTTTCTTTCCAAAGATTACTGAAATAATACATTTTAACCTCTAAAAGGTCAAAGGTATCCCAATATCTTGATAACATTGTATACTTTTAGAGGGTTACATTCCTATTCACTCACCATTTTATTTCATCTATTCAATATTTTAATCCTAAGCTACACAATTAAATTATGGAGACTGTAGGTTTCTTTTACTTATGTTGTAATGTCTAAATCAATACTAGTCTACTTGATCACTTCCATACTTGATATGAACTACAATACTTCCATGAGTGACATGGTGAAGCATAATCTAAATTCTACTACCAGTGATGTTAACCACTTTCTCTCTCTGATTACTAGGTTATTTACTCATTCCAATCACATGATTGAAAAATGTTTAGGGTTCTTGACTTAAGTTTTCCCTAAGATGATAGTGTTCAATATAATTTGGAATACGTTATGAGATCATAATATTCCTTAATATGAATACAACATTCTTGCATTTAATCATTTGTTTCAAGTTGTTATGAATAGGTTATCTATTATGGTTGACCATTCACAATCGTTAATACCAATTTCAAGTTTTACTTAGGTTTACTCATCAATGTCATAGTTTAGGAAGATTAGATTTGCTTCTTAAAATTCTGCAATGAGAAATCCCTACTTCATATTGTAACATTTAAACTTCCACACTTTAACTTGAACCCATTTTTGCCCAAGTGTTATGAAAATGGGCTCTGATACCAAAACTTCATTGGCATGCAAGGGACCATACACCTTACATTTCTTCCCTCTTCTCACCATGAGAAGAGACTCTACACTATCATGGTGTCCAAGTAACCCCTTCCCCCATATTAGCCACTTCTTCCCTTACCCAAAAGGGTGAGTAATGTCATACACCCTTTAGAAAACTCCCTCATTCAATCAAGAAGAATACAATAACATGAAATCATATCAAATCTCATCCCCTTACATAGAACAACACAAAATAAAATGACCACAAATGCAAGAGAATTGAAATACATAATAAGCTATTTGCAACAAGAAACAAGAACTTGCATGGGGAGACCAACATTCATTAGTGTTATGGTTTAATAGTGCTTGCGAAGAGACCAATCCTTCCTTTGATTCTTTAATCTAAAACCCTAATGTCTCTAAAAGTAGAGAGTGGATGAACACCCTCCAACTCCTCAAAAGGCCTCTAAATAGCTTCTAAAACTCAACCACCTAAAATGAAAATAAATTTACCATTGACCCTAAGCCTCTTGGTTCCCAACTTGATCCTACCATAAATGAAAATATTTTGGCAAGAGTAGGGATTTGGGAAGGGTCGTAAAGTTGCTCAATTTTCGCAACCAAAGGAAAATGCTATATTTTGAGGGTCATAAAAGTCAATATGAGGTTCTAGAAGGGTTAAAAAGGTGCCCAACCCATATCCCTACCACATGGGTTGTTGGTTTTCATTAAAATTGGCTTCTAGGACCCCTTTTTGGCCTTCACAAGTGACTAGCAAATTTGGATTCAATTAACCTAATTGGTGGTACTATTCAATTACCTTATTCAAGAGGGTCTAATTAGGTTCCTAATTAGGTCAAATGGGTTTAGGGTTACATTGCCTACCATAGTAGACATGTTGTTACATATACACATGACAAGTGTTAAGTGACACTATAAAATAACTAAACACAACATCGACATGTCACTAATTAACAACTAAATAACCTAATACATACATATAATTTATGATTATGAAATAAGTCACTTAACAATGAGGTTCAAATCTCTTCATTAGATTCAACCTTGTCTTTTACAATTTGCACATATGGTTGGTTATTGATTCTCCAAAAATTTCCATGGTAATTTCCTACACACTTAATTTGAACATCAGTAGCTAAATAAAATCACATGTATATATATATATCTATATATATATATATATATATACATATATATATATATATACATATATATAAATATACATATATATATACATATATATATATATACATATATATATACATATATATATATATACATATACATATACATATATATATATATACATATACATATACATATACATATACATATACATACATATATATATATACATATATATATACATACATATATATATATACATATATATATACATACATATATATATATATACATAGATATATACATACATATATATATATATATATATATATATATATATATATATATACATACATACATAGATATATATATGTGTGTGTGTGTGTGTGTGTGTGTGTGTATAAACAATTGACTAAACATTCTACATTCTCATTTTAATAAACTTTTCTAGTTCTGCACCTAATAACACATAATTGATTGCACAATTGAAATGCCATATCATATTCATTAATTCAAATTAAAATATTGAAATAATAATCATAATTCATGCATATCCTAAACATCATAACATAATCAATAGAGCATACTAAACTATTTGAATTCATATAGCCTAATTATCAAGGTACCATAAATAACATCATCATCATAAGGTTAAACACCTCATAGTATTGTTAGTACAAACCAATGTTTAAATAATCAAACAATGTAGTAAGTCTTGAATCATAGGGTATCAAAACATGAACATATCAACTAATCTCAATTTCCATTAGGAAACCTAAACCATAAAACCTTAATTCATATTAATCATCATAATCATCTCAGTCCATAACTTTCTATCACCTAGTTATGCGAATGTATTCTAGAGAACACACACTATGTTTATGTTTTAAACTATAATCTTGAGTACCGAATAACTCATCCCAACACAAAAGTATAACCTCTTGTACACAATATCCTAACAACCTTAACACATTGTTGGTGTAAATAAGTATTTACTATTTACACTTTACTTAAGTTTACTTAGGTCAATGCATTATTTTATTATTTATTTAGGTGAGACACTTAGGATTTTGTGTACTCTCATGAGTTGTCATGTTGACAACATAGAAGTACACAACTTGAATTCAGCACATGGTGTCTATAACACTAGAGTTTGCATCATTCATTGAGTTGTCATGTAGACAACATAGTTATTAGCACACCCTTTTTAGCACATGTTGTCTACAACATAAATTCTCATGCTACACCATTGTAGGCTTATCTTCTCATCATCGCACTTACTTCTGTGCTTAATGGAGGATAACCCATATCTGGTAGAAATGTGCTTGGTTGTATAAATTATCATGTTGTTGACTTCTATGCATTCTAGAAGCTCTCCATAGGCCTTTATATATAGGCACTCCTAGTGTACTTTCATATGGCATATTGAATGAATATATCATCATTCTAATCATACTCTCTTTAGTCTACTATTGTGCCTATGTTTGAGTTCCTTGGTCTTGGGTGAATTCTGTCCTAAGGAAAATTCTTAAATGGTATTAGAGTTTTGGGATATTCTCATCACTAGCTGTTTGAGACCATAGTTGCTTTAGTACCTCAACTCAAATTTGGAGAATCCATAGAAACTGGGAGCATCTAGAGCCAAATCTGACCTTGCCATTGTGTTTGAAATGTTGATTCAATGAAGATCGACTATAAATTTTCCTATGTTGGGCTAAAGTTGATTGTGAGGCAAATTGGTTTTTGTAAACTGGCACCCGAAGGCACCAATTTGCAAATTGGGTATGATATATTCAATCTATTAAATCTATGTTTAGATCCAAATTATTTTGATTCTTTGCAATTATTATTTTCAAAAAAAATTGCCCAGTTGGGCTAGTAGGGAATTTTTTTTTTGTAGAACTGAGCAGTCACACCCCAAGCTTGCAATTTGTGAAGTTTTATTTCGATGAGCTTCTTTACACATTATTGGGTTCAATCACATCACACTAGCCAACATAATCTGGTCTAGCCACACATAATTCTAGCTTGCCTTTACAACCCATCAACAAAGCACTGACTGCCTTTCACTTTATTTATTTGGCATGGGTTTTACAATATAAAGTGCTCACTATTTGAAGAACCCACCAATGTGGGACTAAATGACCAATCTTTGGCAATGAACGTGATAGTCCAATGTTGGTATCAAAGGATTTGGTGACTATAAACAACCCTCTAGTACTTGCATAATCAAAGTCTAGTGCACGCAAAATTTTGCTGGAAACCACTATAGTTTTCTAGCCCGATGCCAACAACTCCAAATAGTTCCTTAGCACTACATGGATCAATAAAAAATTGACACATGCATGTTGTCTACACACTTAGACTTATACAATCCATAGCCAAGGTTCCACCTCAACACATCCACATCACACCTACATTAGCTTGTACAGTCACCGCCACCTAGAAGTGTACGTCAGCATCCATATGAAAACTAAGAAAATAGGTATTTTTGCCATACCAAACCATACTTTTTTGTATTTCTTATGTCATAATGGAATCATGCTAACATCATCAAATCTATGAGCCTAAATTTGATAGTCATCTAACCATTATTCTAGGGTAAATTTGAACTATTGCAACGGTCGTATGACTCTCAAATTTAACCCCATTTTTTGTTGATGCAACCCCTCTCTAGATTAATTTTTGATTTTGCAGTTTGACTTTGGGAGGCCATATCTTAATCATCCAGACTCCAAATCATGTGCAATTTTTTTTGAAATTGGGTAAAATTTCCTAAAAAATTTATTGGTGTAGCTCTTTCTAGTTTTTGTGCATGAATTTGTCAAAAATTGCATCTTTTGGTGACTATACCTATTCAATCTTGCATTTTGCAACTTCAAATGCTCTGTACGGGCTTATCTAGACACGAAAATAGGTTCTTTTTTTTTTGGAAGTGTATTATTTTTTATCTACTTTCTAGATCTGTAATCAAATTTTAGGGTTATGTGGACAAAGGTGTCACTTTTAGATATAGGGCCTTTCTTTGCTTTATACTACTTCATATTGTTGTACATTATAAAGTTCTAGATTTCTAATCTTTCAAGAGGTTGTAACAAGAAAAAATAGAATTCCATGAAGGCCAAACTTGGAAAGTGGCCATTGTAATCACACTACTTATAAAGTGCCAAAAGTATCTATTTTGGAGGGGTTTCTTGATTTAGTGAAAAGGGGGGGTGTTCTTGGTGTTGTGTTCCTTCTTTTCTACAATTTTCTTTCATTTTATGCATCATTCAAAATTTTAAGTTTCCAAAATTAACTCCACATAACTATGCTACATGGTCCATCAAAATGTGGTATCATTTAATGCATAATGGAGTTTCTCAATATGTAGATGGTACCATTCCTAAACCAATAGGTGATAATGTATCAACAAGTGATATTTCAGCTTGGGTGGCAATGGATAGGAAAGCCCTAGGTGATATATGTTTGGAGGTTGATGACAAGATCATGTATCAAATTAGGAAGTCTTCTACATCCAAGGAAGCTTGAGATACCCTTGAAAACGTATATGGTAAAGTGTCTAAAGAGTACATTTTCAAAATTGAAGATGAGCTTGTCTCCTTAGATCCTAAGTCATTTGATTCTATACAAGATTTCATCATTAAGGTGAATGAACTAAGGACAAAATTTATTGATTGTTAGAATCCTATTATAGATGATAGGTTGATCTATCTTATTCATAATAAGCTGCCATCAGAGTATTCCACATTTGTTTCTTCTTATAACACCTCAAAGACTACATTAGGGTACGCATATAAGAAAGTCTCTTTTGATGAATATGTTGATCTATTGGATATAGAAGAAAAGAAGTTGATATCAATGAGGATTCTCAATTCACCTAAGTCTAAAGCATTGGTGGCCAATAATGAGGGTTCTCAAAATTCAGCTAGTCAATCTTCAAATAAAGGAAAGGGTAAGAATAAGAAATGGAAGAACAAATCAGAGGATGTAGAAAAGACAACACCACAATCAAATCAACAAGGCAAGTCATCCTCAAATTCGAACAAGAAGGGGGAAAATAATAAGGAAAAGAAAAAGTGTGCTTATCGCGAGAAAATGGGTCATGAAGAACATGAGTATTATCATAAGAAGATTGATGAGTTGACCTTTATCATGAAGAAACATAATGTTCCACTGCCTAATGCTTATAAGAATAAAGGGTCTTCTTCAAATTCAAAGGGTAAAGGGAAAGCACTCATGGAAAATTCAAACTCTTCAAAAGAATGGATACTTGACTCAAGTGCCTCTTATCACATGGGTTCTTCAAAGGAGGATTTTTCTTCAATGAAGTAGTCAAAGGTACCACAAATCTTCATAGGAGATGATACCAAAATGGAAGTTGAAGGGAAAGGAAATGTGGAAATGGAAAATGGAGAGTTTCAAGATGTTCTCTATGTTCCAAACCTAAGTTCAAATCTCCTATCAATCTACCATATCACTCACCTTGGAGATGGTCACAGAGTTGAGTTCCTTCCTTCCTAACTTAGTATAGGTGCACAGTCTGAAAGATGACTCATTGGTTGTAGTGGGGAAAGTGAATCATGACAAAAGGTTATACTCTTTCTCCCATTTTGTGCCCAAGTCTCCTTCAAAGGCCTTGTTATCTCAATCTAATTCAACAATCAAATTATGGCATGAGTGGTATGGACATCTTTCCTTCTGCTACCTTCAACAAATTTTCACATACAAAATGGTTAAAGTTCTACCAACAATCAACTTTTCCCCAAGTGAATGTTCAACAAGTTTAGTGGATATGCATCTAGAGGAGAAGTGACATAAAGGGAAGTCTTCAAGAGCACTAGTTGTTCTTCAGTTGGTTCACATGGTACTAGCCAGTCCTTTTGCAGTGACATCAATCAGCCAAGGTTGCTACATACTTACTTTCATTGATGACTTTTCAAGTTACACTTGGGTCTACTTTCCTTAGATCCTAAGTCATTTGATTCTATATAGGATTTCATCATTAAGGTGAATGAACTAAGCACAAAGCTTACTGATAATGGGAATCCTATTAAAGATGGCAAGTTGATCTAGCTTATTCATAATAAGCTGCCATCAAAGTATTCCACATTTGTTTCTTCTTATAACACCTCAAAGACTACATTAGGGTCTGCCAATAAGAAAGTCTCTTTTGATGATTATGTTGATCCATTGGATACAGAAGAAAAAAAGTTGATATCAATGAGGATTCTCAATTCACCTAAGTTTAAAGCATTGGTGGCCAATAATGAGGGTTCTCAAAATTTAGTTGGTCAATCTTCAAATATAGGAAAGGGTAAGAATAAGAAGTGGAAGAACAAATCAGAGGATGTAGAAAAGACAACACCACAATCCAATCAACAAGGCAAGTCTTCAAATTCAAAAAAGAAGGGGGACAATTATAAGGATAGAAAAAAGTGTGCCTATTGTAAGAAAATGGGTCATGAAAAACATTAGTGCTACAATAAGAAGATTGATGAGTTGACCTCTATCATGAAGAAACATAATGTTCCATTGCCTAATGCTTACAAGGAGAAAGGATCTTCTTCAGATTCAAAGGACAAAGGGAAAGCACTCACTTTGGTTGTCTTGCATGGGCAAACAGATCTTCCAGGGGATGCAAGGCATAGTCACCTTAGCCTTGTCATTTCATTAGTTATGAAGATAGTGTGAAGTCATATAGACTATTGGATCCAACGACCCCTCAGATCTTTGTGGAGAAGGATGTACACTTTAAGGAAAGTTCACCAAGCTTGTCCTCTAATCCTCTTCACACATCATACTATGTGGAAATTGATAGTGCTTCAAAAGATTTAGACATGTGGGATTCTATTGATAGTTATAGTGAGAGGTCATGACATCAGTCCAATCCACATGCATATATCACCATAGTGATAGGTCCAACATAGTAGGGTACATCTAGTCTTCTAGTTCTAGCTTTAGTGATAGATTTGGGGGATAGTATTGATGATCTGCATCTTCTTCTTGATGCAACAACACCTTCTTTAGTTTTCACAAGGGCTCCATTTGACCCTCTTGTTCATTCTCTACATGATCAATCATTACAAGTTGAAGTGATTGTGGATACTTATGATTAGTAGTTGCAGAGGGGTTCTTCATCAACTAAGGAGAAAAATAATTTTTTGAGGCAGGTTCTTTGGCCATCTAAGAAGGTTTTAGAGACATCATTTACCTATGGGATTCTTTCCATGCATAGCAAAAGTTTCTCATTTTTACCCTTGACCTTGTTTCTTCCTAAGGGGAGGAACACCATTCTATAGTCTTGGATCAACTTCTTCATCAAAGTAGTCACTTGCAGGCATTCTTCTTTGGGGAGTAGGGAGCCTATCCTATCTCTCTTCCTCTTCTCATTTTTCTCTTATGTATATACTAGATGTATGTTGTAATGGGGGGGTCTTGATTATTCCATCCATCCATACATCATGTGTTATTCATCTCTCTTTTTGGGGGAAGATTTTTTCCCACAAGGTTTTCCCTCTTTCTTTACTTTATGAGAGATTGCATTTCATTATATACATGGGTACCTAACATGGCCTAGTAGCTGGGACCCATCATGTATTTCATCATAGATTTCATGAGCTTAAGGACATTCCCTTAAGTTGCACTTAAGGGGGGGTGCTGGTATAAATAAGTATTTACTATTTACACTTTACTTAAGTTTACTTAGGTTAATGCATTATTTTATTATATTGCATTATTTTATTATTTATTTAGGTGAGACACGTAGGAGTTTGTGTACTCTCATGAGTTTTCATGTTGACAACACAGAAGTATGTAACTCTAATTTAGCACATGGTGTCTACAACACTGTAGTTTGCACCATTCACTGAGTTGTCATGTAGACAACATAGTTATTCACACTCTTTTTAGCACATATTTTCTATAACATAAATTTTCATGCTACACCATTGTAGGCTTATCCTCTCATCATCACACTTACTTCTGTGCTTAATGGAGGAAAACCCATATCTGGTGGACATGTACCTGGTTGTATGACTTATCATGTTGCTGACTTATATGCATTCTAGAAGCTTTCTAGGGGCCTTTATATATAGGCACACTAGGAACTCCTAGTGTACTTTCATATGGCATATTAAATTAATATATTTTCATTCTAATCATACTCTCTCTTTGGTCTATTGTTGTGCTTGTGTTTGAGTTCCTTGGTCTTGGGTGAATTTTTCCCTAACGCAAATTCTTACACACATCAAAATGTACCTTTAATATTTCAAATTAAGTTACTTAAAGGGCACTTCTAGTGAGTTGATAATCTTTTTCTTCAAGTTTCTAATGATTCAAAAGAGGGTAAATATTAAGTTATTTTATTACAACAATCATCAAGTCATTATATGTAAGATAGCCGTAATGTCCTCTACATGGTTTATAGCAAGAACAACAACATTCTCCCATACCATTTCCTTGTCATGCTCATATATCCATTCAAATATCCTATAAAGGATTTAATAGAGAAATTTAAATTTAAATAAGTGCATATGATGAGGGCTCTTACATCCTCCCCCAATTTCCTTTGACTTCCTCCCAGAAGTCACACAAACTAAAAATTTATCCCATGCTAGACCTTCTCTAGACTTATTCCAAAATTTAGTCTGATACAAAAAGAATGATTTATAATTCATATATACACTCAAAGATAATAACATATTTACTAATTCTCCTCACAAGAAGAGAAGTTAAACCCATAACTCTAACATGGGAATGATTCCTAGGGTCAAGCACTTCTTAAAGCATACAGGTCACATAAATATAACATTCTAAATTGGTATGAATATACTTATAGAGCCTCCCATAATAATAATACCATAAGGAGCTTTGAACTTCCATATATTCACTCATCAGGTTAATATTTGTATGAGACTCCCTCAAATAGGGTTTCCTTAAAATGCAACTTGGATCTTTATCAAACATTAATCAATTTTTCTCTAGGGTTGTCCATTGCATACTACTTTCTTTACAAGACACTAAACAAGTCCATCACTACACCTAAACCTTTTACATCTAAAAATCCTATTAGGTTAACTCATAACATTAACTAGATTTATGTTGGGGTACAATTCATTGCCCATAATACTCCACAAAAACATTCCCTAGTCATTCTATAGTAGCTATGGGAGAGGGTGGGTCATGAATACCTTCACCAAGAACCTCATACCCTAATGCTATACCTCCCATCCTAGGTCTCAAAGAGACCACCCAATGAGCTAGGAGAACTAGTAACCAATGGGTGACAACCAATTTGAATAACACAACATGAAACACAACACAAAAACACTCATCCAAGGCTTGTACAATTGGGTTTACATTGAATCCATAACATAAGGGTGAAGGCAGACCACCGAGTAGAAGATTTCTTAATGTAAAATATACAATATACATGCCTTTTTGAGGCTATAAATTCACATAAACTTTCATACTTTCTCCTCCTTATCTCCCCCAAAGTAAGATCAATTTCATTAGCATGCAAGGGTACATACACCTTGAATTCCATAGTTAGTCTTTAGTCATAATGAGAAGGGGAAGGGCATTTCCCCAACAATATAAAGATCACATCATGGAAAGCTATGGTCCTGGACATGCCTAACAAAAAAATCCTATTAAAGCATTACATAAAACTTATCGAATCAGAAGTAATACTTATTTTAGAATATAAATGTGAAAAAATAAAATTAATAAATTTTAAGAAAATGTTAGGCTTATGGAAATGTGAGGATATATAAAAAAGATGTGTTGCAAGAGTGTTATTAACATTGTGGGAACCTAGGAGAGTTAACTATGAGGTATTTATTAAGAAAAATAATTGGATTGGAGGATAGATGAGAAGTATAAATTGTAATTTGAAACTCTTCCTAAGAAAGGTATATAGTCTAATACAAACTTTTGGTAAAAATCAAGTATGGTAGGAAATTGGGAGCATGTTTAGACAATTTAAAAATTGCATTTTCATTATAGGAGGTGATTTCAATGATAGATTATAACTTGATGAAAAGAATAGAGGAATTGTATATAAATCACAATCGCTCAAGAATTGTAGACAATGGGTGTTGTATACAAATATAATGAACATTCAGTTTCATAATGGCATCTCCACATGTAGTATTAAAGGGATGGTTCCAATTTCATAGCTAGGGAGTTAGATAGATTTTTATTCTAGGGAGCTAAAAGTAATTTTATTTTATATTCAAAGCATCAATTTTAAATTTGTGTGGCTTGGATCATCTTCCAATCAGATTGAAAATAATTAAAGAAGCTAAACCACCTTACTATCCCTTCAAATTTGAAATGACATGGTTTCTAGATAATAATATTTTATCTGTTCTCAAAGAATGGTGGAAGGAAAAATTATTTGAAGGTTTTGTATTGTACTTTTTGTGTCAGTGATTGTTGGAATGGAACAAGATAATTTTCAAAAATATATTTGAAGAGAAAGAAGTAGCTAAAAATGATTTAGTAGAGCTAGAAGAAAAAATAATGAAAGAAGAAATGAACAATGATAGCTATTCCATAGAAAAAGTGTTTCTCCAAAAACATGAAGAATTTCTGTTAAATGAAGAGGTTTACTATAGATAAAAATCAAGAGAGATATCACTTTCAAAAGGTGATAGAAATTTTAAAATTTTCTATAACAACACTAAAGTTAGAAGATAGATTAATAGGATATCTTTGATCAAAGATAGAAATAACTCCTCATCAGAAGATCTAGAGACAATACGTAAAATAATAGGTGATTTCTTCAAAAAAGCTTACAATCAGGCAAATAAATTAGATTTAGATTCCCAATAAAATATACTCAAGTATATTCCTAAGATAATTTTTTATTTGGATAATAAGAGCTTGAACCAAGGATTAAGTCAAGAAGAAGTTGAGAAATCTCTATTCAATCTACTCCCAGATATATCTCCAGGCTTTGATGGATTTCAAGAATTGTTTTTCCAAAACTACTACCATTTTTTGGGGTTTGAACTATGGGAAAAAAATTGAGAATGCGAGGAAATCAAGCCATATTTTAATCAAGATCAACAATACCTACATAAATTTAATTCCCAAAAAGAACAAAGTAGAGGATCCAAGTGACTTAAGACAAATAACTCTTTGTAATAAAATCTTAAAGTGTTATCCAAAGCCTTGGAAAATAGGATTAAACCTCCCCCAAGTAAAATTATTTAAGAAGAAGAAATATATTTTGTATTCGGCATATCAATATTTGATGGTATCATCATTATTCAAGAATTTATTCACTTGATTCACCAAACTAAAGAGCCAAGCATGCTAATCAAACTAGATATACAAAAAATGTATGACAAAGTCAATTGGAGGTTTCTTTGTAAATCCTTGGAGGCATCTAAATTTTCCAAATACTAGATTAATTACATTTTCAAATGCATCTAATTTATGTCCTCATCAATGAAACTCTTGAATATTTCTTGAAGATATCTCATGGATTGAGACAAGGAGATCTCCTATCACCCTTCTTGTTTGTGATAATGGCAAAAGAATTTGGAAGAAGCATAAAACTGGAAATCTTTGAAGGAAATTTTTTCTAAAATAAAAATTATAGAGGATGTTGACAAAATAAATCATTAAAAGTTTGTGGATGAAATAATTATCCATATTAAGAGTAGTATTACAGAAGTTAGAATTTTTCAACATATTCTACAAGATTATTAGTGCGCCTTGGGTCAAATTATGAATGCAAATAAATTAGAGTTATCCTTTATTAAAACTTAGAAAGATATTGCAAACATAAGTAGTCAAGTGTTGAGATTTGTGATTGGGACCTTACAAGTATTCAAGCATTCCATTAGAGAAAGCTACAAAATTTACTAATGCTTGGAACTAAAGTTTAGAAAAAATAGATTGCTAGAAAGGAAAATGGTTAACTAAGGCGGGCACATCAACAATGACTAAATTTTTCCTCTCTTCTCTTCCCTCTTACTAGATGTCATGTCTCCCATTATCAAGAAAAGACAAAGCTTTGATACAAAATATATTTAGGGATTTCTTTTGGAAAGGGTCAAAAGACAAAAATAAACTATACCTTATAAAATGGAACAATATTTTTCAACCTTTAAATAAAGGGGTAGGCATAAATAGATTACAAAGTCATAACTTAGCTTTAGGAGCTAAACTAGTTTGGGAACTATATAAGGAAAGTAATAACAAGTGGCCAGTAATTTTGTTTCATAAGTACCTAGATGTAGATGATAGAACAAGTGTTTTTAGAACCAAAAATCCACCAGAGGAATCTATAGTATGGAATTTTATTTTAAAATACATAGATAATGTTTCATATAACCTTAATTGGGAGAGGTGAGGATGCTCTCTTTTGGGAGGATTTGTAGGGAGGATACACTAATTTGGAACAAGATGTTACAAACAAAAGATCTATTCAGATATTGAAGGAACATTGGGGGTCAAAGGTAAGAAAATATCTCCATATGCATCAAGACAACAACAATATAACAAGACAATGGAAAAACTTAGATAATACACAATTAAATAATATGGAATAATAGGAACTAATATATATTTTACCAACCAAAAGAGTATATAGATAAGAAACACAAGTTAATATGGACTAAATCAAATTTAGGAGAGTATATGCTCAAAGATGGGTATACATGTGTTGATCAAAGTAGGATCTCAACCCTTAGATCTCCCTTTTCATCTCTCCTAGAATAAGAACTTCCTTTGTAAAGATGGCATGTTCCTCTAGGAAGCTATGTAGGAGAGGATCTTAATAGAAATATGGTTTTAGAAAATTGGGTTTGAAGGTCCTTAAAGATGTTCACTCTACAAGAAGGATGAAGAAAATATCAATCTTCTCCTTTGGGAAAGCCGCTTTTTCCAAAAGGGTTGGCAATGGTTAACAAGGATGTTAGACTGGCATGATGCAAGAGTGAATAACCTTCTCAATCACCTAAAATCATGACCTATGTTATAAATAATAAAAAATTAGTTATGGTATAAAATGGGAAATATCTTTGTCCATGGTAGCATGGGAAATATGGAAATAAATCAACGTGAGAATATTCCAAGACAAGTCTAGTAAGGTGAAAAACATAATAGCTAAGATAGAGAGTAGTATTCTAGAATTAGCTAATAATATAATAAAGAACCTTCACCATTTTGAGGGCTCATTCAATAACTAGAATAATGAGATAAGGAAAAAACTATCTTCTCTTATTTAAAGCCATTCTTTATTGGGGTGGGTAGGGGGGGCATCTTAATTAGCAAGGAAAGAATACGAATGACAACCCCTAGCAATGATATGGTTTAAATCAAAATTTGATGGGGCTTCAAAAGGTAATCTTAGAATTACTAGTACAAGTGGTCTCATACATGTTCATAATAGAAATATTATCCTTGAATTTTCTAAACCGTTAGGATCCACTTCTAATAATATTGCAGAGGTCAAAGCCCTATTTGAAGGCATTAAAAATGATATAGACCTTAAAATACAAAATTTGGCAATATAAGGGAACTCTCAAATTGTAGGTAATGCTATTAGGAAAGGTCTATCCCCTAATTGGTATTTAGATTCAAAAATTGGTCAAACTAGTGAGCTTTTACATTAGTTCCAAAACTATAGTATATCACATATTTATCATGAAGGAAATTATCAAGCAGATTCATTAGATAATAAAGGCATTAACAAGGAGAAAATTATAGCATGTTTTCTAATTTAGTATTGATTGATCCTTTTTTAGGCTCAATGGATTAAATCTCCTTAAGAATTTTATAATTATTAAGGTACTTATATGATGTGGTTCCAGTTTTGGAGAAATAATCACACGTATATACTTGCTCCAAAGTATTTGTATTGTTTTCCTTTAGACTTAGCGCTTGGTTCTTTAATAATTAAAGTACCCACTTCTTCTCATTAAATATTTGATTAGCATCCATCTTCCTTTCTTCATTATATTCTGGAATTTGAGGATTTTTCATTAGAGAAATCATGGAGTATGGAATTAAGGTTTTCAATTTAGCAAACCCAAGGAAAATGGATTTTTTGAGGAAATGGGCTTCCAAAGTGTCGAAATAAAATTTTGAAGCTAGTGGAAGATGAGTCATGGAATTGGTAATAGGTGAATTCCATTTTGATTATAGATTTTCATATGGGTGGAATGGGGATTTTATTGGGTTATTCATAACTTGTATGATTCACTAAAGTTTTAGAAAGGAGTGGTTGGTACGTCTCAGCTACAATATTTTCAAGGATCAACTACTAGGTGGTCAAGATATTTCCATTTATGGTATTAATAACAAAAAGGAAATCCCATATCCTTATTTATGCACAAATGTGTATGTGGGTATACTAGAGGAGCTAGAAGGTATTACTAGGAAACCCATAATTAGTTTCAAAGATAAGGCAATATTTGATGTGGTTTGGGTGGAAATTAAGCACACAAAATAATCTCATCTAGTTGAGGACAATTATTCTGACCCAAGGAACAATATAATTGTTCCATTATCTAAGAGTTTAATAGTTCAAGGCATTGGAGGAGTTTAAAGAACTAGTCATGGAGCGGTATTAAGTCATTCTACCTGAATTTCTTACTTGAAGTATGCCTAAAGAATAGGTGGTAGTTCTAGACTCAAATGAGGAGAATGAGGCAAGGAAGACCTCATCATTCTCCCTTGTTTGGCTTAAATTTGGTTTTCCTAGGCTTTTTTACATGCATAGACTTTAAATATTTTTGAACTTCATATGACTATGAAGTAGTTTAAGCTTGGACTTTGATAGAGTGATACTACTTAGAAATACTCCTAAAATTTTGATGGATGTTTGACCATTATCAAACTATATGGAATTTCATATATGATGTCCCTAGGATTAATATGTCTTTTTCTCTTGTTATGTTCAAGCATAGTTCTGTATCTTTTAGATTATATGGTTACTTTGTATTTTGCATCATTTAATTTTTTATATCTATATATACATATATATACATAGACACATATACACATAGGCACACACACACAAGCATATATATATATATATATATATATATACAAACACACAACCACATAACATATTCATATTTAATGATTCACATTAAAAAAATTATGAGGTCATTCTAGTGTAATTGATGCAAAGGTTCCAGTACTCTAGGTTCTCCTCACTCAAAATGCTTACTTCTCTACCCTAACCATCCAATGGTTAGATCTTGTTGGACCTTCCTCTAATTAGGATCACCAAGACCCTCACTATCAACTTCTCCTCCAAGGTATAGTTGATCTTTAGAAGATTCCACGATTTCTAGGCTTAACCAGTCGAACTCATTCCTAAGTGCCTAGGCTTCTTCACTAGATTTCCTCCTAGAATTCAAAACCTCTACTTAGGATATTCCCATGGATTCAATTAGATTCTTATCAGTCTTCTTGGCCCATCAAAGGTCATTCTAAATCCTTTCCCTCACTTCTTGACTCATTACCAATCCAATTGGTTTTAGTTTTACTAGGAGGCCTAATTGCTAATTCCTAGTAGGTTTGGTTTCATTTTTTTGACATATTGCTCCCAAATTCCCCAAGTAACACCACTCAAGACCTTTCAATTCTTCAAGATATCTATGTGAACTATTAGAATCCAAAGTTCTAACTTTTGGATGCACCTGTAGCCCTAATTTCCACAGGCCCTAGTTTTAAGTGTATTAATTAGGCCTCTAGACTAGTCAACATAAATAATTGACAAACTAATCTCCTAACCTTGATTCAACTACTTCCACCTCTAAATACTTTTAGGATACTATCTAGGGAATTTGAAATTACTACCAATTCCTTCACACAAGGTCACAAGTGCTCATGCCAAATCACTCTTATCCATGTTCTAGCTCACCTATATTCAATAGTTAGCCATAGCGCTTCCCATTTGATCTAGGAATTCTATTGTAAAAAAAAAAAAAATTGTCGCAGTCATCTGTATAGAAGTGCCAAAGACAATTTTTGCAATCCAAAACTTAATTAGCCACCTCAAATCATAGAATTCCTGCTTATAACCTAGAAGAACAATTGCCTTGATGAAATGACTTGGATGTGTTAGCATGAATGTTGATGGTATTCCTTTGGGGGAGTATCCTAAGCATTGGAGAGATTGTTAGCATGATTGACATGTTACATTCATGATTGTGTTTGTCATTGATGTCAACATAGTATGATTTATGAGAATATTGGTAGAGTAGCAAATAGAAAATGAAGTCATATAGAATATGTATTGAGGATGAGATCAAGAGTAGTTGAGGATATGTTCTATATTGTTTCCTAATTAAGTGAAAAAGTGCATGTATGGAGAGTCAAAGACATGAAAAAGTTATTCAAGAATTATAAAAGATTGTTTGTAGATAGAGTACCTTATAAGTGGTCCCTGATGTTTGGATTGTATCTCTTAATAGGGATAGAATCATGATGACCACTTATATAGTGAAAATAGATAGCTTGATGATGATTTCAGTGAGTGTGCAAGGTCAGAGATCGCACATGTGAGAAGTTGTAAATACTGTAAGATGACAATGTTGTGTAATTGTAAAATAATTGCAATATCTTAACGAGGTCTTGTTATAATTAATTGAGAAAGCCTTAAGGCCAACTCAAGGAATTATTTTGAGGATGTGGTATAAAGGAAGGTTATTTTTCCTTGTGATGAAATGAGTGGATTTAGGTGTAATATTAGAAGTACTTGGTAAATGCAAGTAAACAATCTAAGAGATTATTGGATGTGATGTTGGTGATCTAGTATTGAGATCATAAGAGGTTTGGTCTGGTCAAGAGGACAAAGGAGTTAAAGTTATTCCATTTTTATTATTTTTCAAGGAATAATACAAAGATAAGTTGGATAGTGAGTTCAGTGGTCTTTCCCTTGAAGTTGTTTGGACAGTGGGTCCTTCTACCTTCTACAACTTCTAATAGGGTTGGAATCTCCTAATAGGGATTCAAAGTCTCCTAATAGGGACTGATATGTACTGAATGTATTTCAGTGGCTCCTAAGAGAATCCATCCTCTTACAAGGAACTTTTATATTATTACATCATTTTTTAGGTACCATCCCCACCAAGGTTTTCCCTATGATCAAGGGTTTCCCTAGTTAACATATATGGTGTTATTGTGTGTGTGTATTTTCTTATGGTTGTTGATTATAGTTCTCACATGGTTATGGATTAATAAGGTTGATAAATATTTTAATTATTGAATAACTGATTCACTCCCACTCTTAGTTATCTTGGTGGAATTTACTTTCTAAAAATTGGTATCATAGCATCAGTCCTTGAAGGAAAATATTAACATCTTAAGGAGATCACTGACCGGTAACTTCAGAAAAGAAAGTCCTAAATTCAATGGAGTTAACTATGATGGTTGGAAAGAGAAGTTGAATACTCATTTTATATGTATGGGTCAAGGGTATTGGATGATGATAAAGAACAAAAATAAGATTGTGGAAGAAAGAAAACTTGAGGATTAGAGTGAAGTCAAAAGAGATTTGTTTATGTGCAATATGCTTGCCAAAGAAGCATTATTGTCAGCTCTTCCTAAGAATGAATACAGTCAGGTAAAGTCCTTAGTGACATCTCATAAAATTTGGAAAGCTTTAGAAACTACATTTGAGGGTGATGTGCATGCTAAAAGAATCATATTACACAAGTGGATATGTTTATTTCAAGATACTAAAATGATGGAAGATGAATCTATAAGAAGCTATATTAGTAGAATATAAGAAATTGTTTCAAGAATGAAGTCTTGCAATGGATCTAAAACCAAATATAAAATTATTTGGAAGATCTTGGAAAAATTGACTCCACCATTTAAGAAAACAACAAAAATGATTGAGTGAGTGATACCCTATACTAAGAAGTTTACCAGAGAGACTCTACTTAGAAGATTGGAAGCAAAATAAATGAGCTTGAAGTAATCTAGAGATTTTCCTAGAATGGAAACAAATTTTAGTGCATTAAGTGTTAACCCTTCTTTATCAAGAAGTGTAAGCACTAGTGGAGACTATGCTAGTAGTAGCAAATCCAGATATGAAGAGGATAGATGAGTTGAAGAAGGAATTTTCCTACTTGTAAGAAGAGAACCAAAAGGTAATAGAATATTTAAATGTTGGAATTGTAATGAAATTGGTCATTATGGTTCTAAGTGTCCTAAAAGAGAGAAATTGTATAAGAAAAATTTCAAGTCTAGAAGTCCTTAAGATTATTTTCATGCAAATGAAGATGATGAGTCTGAAGAAAAAGTTTAGAGTGAAAGTGATGATGAATTAGGATTTGTTATAAAAAAAGAAAATCTTGAAAAACAAGTCATAGAAGAGAAAGCCCTAGTTTCAAAAGTATAAAATAATTCTAATTAGATTATAAATAGTGGTTGTTTTTAACATATGAGTGGAGACATGAATTAATTTTTTAAATTCAGTAGTCATGATGGAGGAATTATCAGAGTTGGTAACAATGCAACTTGTCATATCAAGGGAATAGGATCTATTACTCTTGATAGAAAAACTAACACTGATGATATCTAAATTTTTGATGGATTAAAGCATAACCTATTGAGTGTTGGACAATTGGTTGATAAAGGTTATCAGTTAAAATTCACAAAAAAGACATGCATTATCAAGGATAAAGATGGTAAGTTGATTGGCACTAATACAAGATCTAGAGGTAATGTTTTTCAATTGAACCCTACCGAGATGACATGTTTGGTTACAAATGCGGATAATAGGTTGTTATGGCATAGAATATTTCATCATATAAACTTTGATTTTATTGTTAAGGCTAGTAGTACATTTTTTTTAGAGATTTACCTAAAATTGTGAAGCCTACTAATGTTGTGTGCAAAGAATGTGTTATGTCTAAGCAAAAGAAAGTTTCCTTTCCAAACAAGAAGTTCAGTACCACACTAAAATTAGAGATTGTCCATACAAATTTGAGTGGTCCTACTAGAGCAAGAAGATTCTACTATGGAAGGTACTTCATGATTTTTGTTGATGATCACACTAAGATGATATGGGTAGAGTTTCTTAAAGAAAAAAAGTTTAAATTGTTTAAGAACAAAGTTGAGAATGAATTTGGAGGAAAGACAAAAAATTTAAGATCAAAAAGAGGTGGAGAGTTTACCTCGAATGAGTTTAACACTTTTTGTGAAGTGAATGGAATTAAGAGAAAACTATAGGCACTTAAGAACTAGATCAAAGTGTGAAGAATGAGACATGGGAATTGGTTCCTAAACCTAAAGACAAGAATGTTATAGGAACTAAATGATTTTTTAGAAACAAGATGAATGAACAAGGTGAGGTTGTGAGAAATAAAGAAATATTGGTATGAAAATGATATTCACAACAAGAAGCTATATATTATGAAGATACATTTTCCCACATTCCAAGAATTGAATTAGTAAGGATGTTCTTTACTTATGAAGCAAGTAAGAAGTTTCAAGTGTATCAAATGGATGTAAGGTCAACATTTCAAAATGGAGAACTTGAAGAAGAAGTCTACATTGAGAAACTAGAAGGATTTCCTTTTACAAAATAAAACAATATGGTATGCAGATTGAAGAAAAAACTGTATGGCCTAAAGCAAGCACCTAGAACCTAGTATGTGATATTTTGCAAAGTTGGGGTTTTCCAAAGGTACATATGATAGCAATTTGTATCTAAAAGAAATTAAAAATAGATTGTTGATTATTGTGATATTTTTGGACAACATAATCTTTGGAGGTAATGATGAAGGAAGTGATAATTTTGTTGATGAGATGAATAATGAATTTGAAATGAGTATGATTGGTGAAATGAAATATTTCATAAGTCTACAAATTGTGCAAAATAGTGATGGTATCTTCCTATCATAGACTAAGTATTTAAAATAATTGTTAAAAATATTTGGCTTAGAAAGTTGTAAGCATGTTGGTACAATTATGATAACTAGTCACAAGTTATCTAGCAAAGATGAGACACCTACAATTGAGAAGAAGAAGTAAAAATCTATGATTGGAGGTTTGCAATATCTAACTCACACTAGACCAGATATAGAAACTATAGTTGGTATAGTAGAAAGATTTCACGAAGATCCTAAATAAGTACATTATGCAAAAGTAAAGAGAATTTTCAGATATTTGAAGGGTACATCTAATTTTGTCTTGTGGTATGACATATCAAGTGATTTTACTTTATGTGCATATATTGATATGGATTGGAAAAGCAATATGGATGATAGAAAGAGCACCAATGATGGAGCATTTTCCCTTGGAGGAAGATTGGTTTCTTGGTTAAGAAAAGACGATATTTTATTCTTGCAGTGGACTCATACTATGATGCAAATTAATTGCTTAATGAATTTAATTAAATATATTATCATGCAATTCTGTGCACTTGTTGCTTTGGCTATATATATACATATATACATATGTGTATATATATGTGTATATATGTATATAAAGGAATTATACACACACACACACACATATAGATACATATACATATATAGATATATATAGATATATAAATATACATGTACATGTACATGTATATGTAGATGTATATGTATATGTGACTGTGTGTGTGTGTGTGTGTGTGTGTGTGTGTGTGTGTGTGTGTGTGTGCGTGTGTGTGTGTGTGTGTGTAGGGTCTTGACGTCATTTTTTTATAGTGCATGACTTATATCCCTAGCAGTAGCACATGGAGTTAGTGATTTGACCATTCATACTAAGTCAATGTCCTCCTTGTATGGGTGACATATTTATTTAAATTAAATAGTAAATCCTTCAGCTAATTGGTAAAATTGGGATTCTATGTGTGTGTGTGTGTGTGTGTGTGTGTGTGTGTGTGTGTGTGTGTGTTTAAATTCGTGAAGGTGTCTATGTATTTAAGAATTTGAAGTTTCCATGAAAATTATCAATTTAGTGTGATTTAATTGTTTCAGTGATTTTTTTACATTGATTTAAGTTTATTTTAATTTGACAACTAATTTGTTGTAGTTAAATTCCAAGAAATTGGAATTGCCTAATTTATTTGGGAAGAGGAGATTATTAAGTTATTAAGTCTCTTAATGTTTTAATCTTATGAGCTATTTGGGGAAAAAACTTATAATGAAATGTTACAACTTTTTAAGTTCATTATACATATACACTTTGTTGTTCGAGTTTGGAGAGAAATTGGTCAAAAACATTTTAAGAGAATTTCTTATTTTTCTCGTTGTGGGAGATTGGCTTAGTGGATCATCACGAGAGTGATCTCATTGAATTCGTAGTAGGAAGGTCTCCATTTTCCAAAAATTTCATCAAATTTAGTAGTTGATTTATTTTAATGTTTTGTTTCCCATTTTCCCCTCTTGGTTCTGAGTTAGAGCCTTCTTGATTATTAATTTTAGCTCTTTTTT
The DNA here is from genome assembly GCA_028749045.1 of Cupressus sempervirens. Lineage (NCBI taxonomy): Eukaryota > Viridiplantae > Streptophyta > Pinopsida > Cupressales > Cupressaceae > Cupressus > Cupressus sempervirens. Next base: position 591,512,410 of record CM053790.1, read on the forward strand.
GTGATTTCTAATTGGTTGGAGGTTGATAATTCATGTTCACCATTATTTACAGGCTTCAATTCAGCCTGGTTTGGTGGGTATGAATGTAAGTATGTTTTGTATTCTAATTTATAAGCTTTGGTAGAGGTATGCTACTAGAATTTTTTTGTGACTTTATAGCTTAAGTTTTATTTTATTTTTGGGTGGTTGATCACATTTGGAAAATGGGTTTTTGATTTCATCAATTTTTTAAACTTTGATTTTAAATTGCCTCATTTAGTAGGCCACTCAAATTTCTCGAGTTTTTCTTGGCAAATATCTTGGTTAAGGATTTGGAATGTATGCTAGTTTCCATTCTGAACATTGTTTTACTTTGTGTGCATTCAAATTCATGTTGAATCCATACACGTGTATTTGTACTTATTGCTTCTTTGGATTTCTCATCGAACCCTTTTTTTGGTTCATTGATTTTCATGAAGTTGGTTGTGTCCACACATGATCATGTGCATGTGAATATGTTGAGATCTTGCAAAATCAGAACTCCCATACTTAGGTCAATAGAGGCAATGTAATTCCTTTGGGGTTGGGTTGGAAACTTGTATTTCCTAATGACACTCATCATATGATCAATGTGGGTGTGTAGGGTAGATGTGTGGAGTGGCTTCTCTCTTGTACCCTGACCTGGAAGTCATTGATAAGGTAACATTAAGAAGTTTAAATAAGAGAAAACTAAATTAACTAATTGGTAATAAAACTTAATGAAAGATAAGAGAACACCTATATGGCTACCAATCTTCTTTAGAAGCCGGTACAAGATGTGGTGTCTATATGGATTCTACTCTTCAATGGAAGATAGTATGAGGGCACAACATGTGGCCTCGTATTGGAGTTGATTCATGCCATAGATAGCTTGTTCTTCCTAATGCCAAGAAACTTGCACTCCACTAGATTTCCTACATACTTATTGTTGAGCTATCATTTTGCACGATGCTTAACGATAGGAATCCTTTCGAACTCCTCTCTTGAAAAGATGATCTGGGATCAACTCTAAGGTTTTAGGTGATCTTGTGACCTACTGGTATCTACTCAAGAGAAGATAAATGTGCATGTTCATGAGGAGTCCTTTTCTAGTTCAACCAATTTTGGATAACATGTTGAATTTTCTTGCTATCTCAAACAAAGTAACCACAAAGGAAAATATATTTTTGTATTTTTTTGTTTATAATGAATGCAATTTTAACTATGCAACTATATGAATTCCTAAATTAACCAAGTGTTTGTAAAAGAAAATAATGAAGATAGGGTAACAAGAAGTTTAAGAAAATGACTTGAAAAAAAATCCCTAACAGACATAAGCCACATAAACAACACATCTACGAGTTAAGCCTTATTAAGTTGTCATTTTGCACAATGCTTAGTGACATGAATTCTTTTGAACTCCTCTCTTGAAAATCTAATCTAAGGATCAACTCCAAGGTTCCAAGTGATCTTGCAACCTACTAGAATCTGCTTAGTTGAAGATAAATGTGAATATTCATGAGGAGGCCTTTGCTAGTTCTAAAACAATTCAGATAAGATGTATGATCTGCTTGTTGTCTCAAAAAGAATAACCACACAAAAAGGAATATATTTTTTGTATTTTCTATTTTTAGGATGAATGCAATCTAATAATGCAACTATAGGAATTCCTAATTTAACCAAGGGGTTAGTAAAGAAAATAATGAAGATAAGGTGAAAAGAAATTTAAGCAAATAACATGAAAGTAAATGCTAATGGACATAAGCTATAGAAACAATGTGTTTGTGAGTCAAGATTTAAAAAAGATTGGTGGGTAACCAATGAAAATAAGAGCAGCACTTCCTCAATTCCACTGATGTAATCATCAATGGAAATTCAATAACTGTAAGATGTTTCACTTTTCATTAGATCTCAAGGCCACAAAAAGTGCGCTCATGCAAGATAAAAAGCTATGTAGGAACAATATGATGATCTCTTCTTGAACTAAGTACATTAGTGAAATTTGTAGACCCATAGAAAACACTAGAATTAAAAGATTGCACAAGTAGAAATAACACAATAAACTTTTGGCTCAATTATATTTCATGAACATACATTGACAAAATATAATACACTTAGGCAAGAATCACTACACTCCAAATGTGAGCACCAAAAGCATATATTATTGCAAAATAAAAATGCCCTAGGATATATATTACATTCCCATATTTATAAGAAATCTTCTCAATTTGTGTTGAGAGTGAGAGATATCTTTATGCGATCATATGCTTCTAAACTAATAAAATAAATCTATTTATGTACAAATTGACTATCTAACTGGTGCTAAGTAGGACTCCATCCATTTTATATCATTAATTGGATGTATGAGTGTTTACATGTCATAAAAAAGAAAGCATGAGAGAATAAGAAAGAGAAATCCTGTAGAAGTGACTGGAAGTGGCAAAATAGAAGCTCCATCTTCACTAGGCATTTGCAGGAGTTAAACTACCATTAGAATGCATTTCTGATGCAAGGAAAGCTCTAAATTTAGAACTGGTAGTTTATTGTTAGTACACATCTAAATTCCTCAAAATATTCCATGACACTACTGAAAAAGAGCACTTGCACCGTAGCACACCTTAGAAGCAGGCTCCAAAAAATGCAAAATTTCACTAAATGTCAAAATCAAAATTTTAGCTTCTGGGTTTTGTTCCCCTTTATACCAAAGTTGTGTTTGGGTATTTGCCCTTGAATTTCTCAATTATCCTAGTGACTTGAGCTACATCTAAAAAATCTAAGGCTTCATATTTGTCATTCACTTTCTGCCTATAGTTGTTGACTTTGATACGGGTCTTTGCAAAATCTCCAATTTTACATCTAGTTCCAGTAAAGCCTCTTCTGTTCTAAACGCTTGCCTGATATCATCATCATTAGTAGCCTCCTCAAAATTTCTTTGGAATTTCTCCAATACTACCTCTACTGGTATTAACTTCTCCCATCCATCATCCTCAAAAATATCTAGAGAAGCATCACTATAATGCTTCTTAGCTTCCAAAATTTTCTCTTGGGCTTGATCCTTGAGCTTGTGAATCTCTGCATGTAATGTCTCCATTAATTTATTCCCATCCACAATCTTTTGATCCAATCATCAATCTTGTCTAACTCTTCAATTATATATACACCCATTAGCATCTAATACCTTTGGCCTTTAATTACCTTAATGCTTGCAAATCCTTGCCCTAGATATGTATCTCATCCATCAAACCAAAATCTTGATTCAAAATGGCTACTAGCCTATTCATATTCTCCTACATGATGTGTAACAAGTTCAGATTTCCTTAAATGATTTGTACACTCTTTTCCTCAAAGCTTTCTCACCATTGTTGACAAGCTCTTAAAAATGGGTGCAACTGCACCACACCCCTATCTCTTCTCTCAATTGCTATTTTCAAGGTTTCCTTGGGGTTTGTGGGGTCCAAGGGACCAGAAAATTTTCTTAGATATTCCTTTAGGATTTTATTTTGTTTCCAAAGTGTTATTAATTTTGCCCCATCTTGTTCCAACCTCCTAAATACCTCCTTCATTCCTATTGTAACCATTAGCTTAGCAATATCCAAAAGCATGACCTCCCTAATCTGATAATCTCGTGGAGTCAGTTCTTCAACATTTGAATGTGGAGGAGGGATAGCCACATGAGTAAATATGTCCTATCTCTGATCACTCATAATGAAGGCTAATGCCTATGCATCTTTTGGGGGTGATTCAGGCTTCCTCTGAACCTCAATTAATTCCATTCTATCCTCCTCTTTAGTGGTGAATTGATTCCTTTTATTTCTTATTACTTCTTTCCTTAGCCACCTTGGGATATGTTGTACTAGGGATTTACCTTTTGAGGATGAAGGATTTTGCATAGCTGTACTCTTCCCCTTATCACTCCTTTCTAGAATCTTTTCCTTCTATGAGAGATCCGCACTGGGAGTCTCTATATCTATAGAGTCCATAGTCCTCACCTTGGTGTCTCAGGAAGTTTCCTAAGGTTGTTCACTTATCTACCCTTCTTCTAACACTTCCTTAGTAGATACTTGTTCCAAATCTTCCTCTTAACTTAACCTTTATCCACACAAAATGTAACATGATGTGGTGATGATGGAACTATTTCAAGTCCTTGTATCTGAGGTGGTAACTAACTCTAATCCTCCTACTGAGGTTGATTAGTTAGAGTGTCTACTATCTTGTCTGCCACCAATTCAATACCCACTGGCATAAAATCAAAATCTGATATCTGAAAGACATCAGTGCCTTCCACATCCTACTCATCTATCCATTGTTGCATCTCATCTTCTAATGTTTTAGTTTGAATGGATTATTCAAGAATAGATGGAGGTGTGATGGTGGAGATTCTTCTCCTTTCTAACTCTATAGCTCTTGTGAGACAAGTCCTTCGGTTCAAAGGTAAATTATCCTCTCCATCCTCATCATCCTCTTCTTCTACTTCTTCTAGAATAGTTTCAAGGATTGACGAGAAAGGAATCACTTTCTTGATTACCTTTTATCTCCTTTTTACCAAAGTCTTAATATTTCTTCTCTTCTTAGGTGTGGAGGGGGAGGCTTGTACCTGCTACTAAGGTATTTCTTGGATTTTCACTTCATCTCCTCCTAGCACTTGCTCAGTTGGTGGCACTTGAAGATTGTCTTGGGTCTCTATAGCTTCAACATTTTCTAATCCTTGTACATTTTTTTTTGTAGTACTTACTCAACTACTAAGGTATTTCTTGGATTTTCACTTCATCTCCTCCTAGTACTTACTTACTTGGTGGCACATGAAGATTTTCTTGGGTCTCTATAGCTTCAACATTTTTTGACCCTTGTACATTTTCTTTCTTTTCCCCTTACCTTTACCTTTTTGAGCCTGATAATACCCAACTAGTCTATCAAGTTGGTACACCATTTCTAGTCTTACTAGTGACTCGGCTGTAAATCTAGGTACTATGACATTTTCTCCTTGACCTTTAGTTGGGTAGGCTTAAGCATGGAAGATCACTATTTCAAGAATTGGATCAAGTTTGAAAGGTCTCTTGATCCAATCATTTGTCGATTTGATGAAGTGTCTTGCCCTGTGATTAATGTTTGAGTTCTCTTCTTTATCAATGTCAACATTCATTATGGATCTATCACAAGTCTGATCCCTATTGAATAATGGATTGAGAAGATCTTATGTATCTTGTTGCACATTTTCAATGGAAGCTTGATCTTGAAAGCACTCTCTACTAGATACAAAGTCATCCTACAATAGTCCCTTATGAGGACATCATATTCATCTGTTGCATTCATCTAGTGATCTTTAAGGGCATCTTTATGCTAAAATATTTTACCCGCTAAGTATTGTACTCTCTCTGTATTATCAAAATAGGGCCGAGGGGAAGTATATGATGCAAGGGATAGTGATCCCATTCACACTCGAAATATGTAATATATTTCCTCTGATCCACCTTGAAAGGTCCTATAGCCATAGGCCACATCTAACATATTTTGTGCTTCTTTCTAACTCTATCATATGTAGACAAGAGTTGTTGAGAGATATCCAAGAGAATAAGTTTGTCACCGGGATACCTAAGGAGCTTCTTAGGGTTGAGAGTTGTACCCACTACCCTCAAATATGTAAATGTTTGATACTGAATATAATAAGCTCCAACCTCTAAAATCTTAGCAGCTACCCTTATTGACATTCTCTTCGCATAATCTCCCTCTATAAACTAGATTATTGTGAATATGAAAGCATCATTTACAATCCTATATTCTTTGATTTTCTCTAAAAGCTTCTTCTTTGCTAGATGAGGGTATACAATGTCAGATCATGCATTTTCATCTTGCATGTTACCCTTCTTATAGAGCCTAGGGTAATCCATCAACCTCATAGCTAATAGGCACACCAAGTATGATGTCATGTAAAATTTCCTATTGTTCTTCACTACCATCAGCAGCTCACCCAAGTTCTCACTGAGAATGGAGGCCCAATCAAGTGGCATCTTCACATTCTTGATGGTCTCGATAAAATGCACCGTCCATATATTCAAATGTCCAGAAGTGGGAAAACCCATGACTCTTCTCAAGAGTATGATCAAGTATCCAATATCTTCCTTCATGTACCCTCATGTCATATCCATTTTTCTTACCTTCTACCCTAAACAGGTCTTCTCAATGAGGCATGATGACTACATAATTTCATAGGCTTCCTCCACATGTTCCCTATACCATCTCTCTGCTTGGTGATAAGTCAATTGGATAAATTGATCTACGCTTGGAAAATGAAATACCTTCTCTATATTTTTGGGTCAGAGATCTAGGGCTATCTCTTTAATTATGCTCTTAAGGACCCTTTCTCTAGGAACATATTTCTCTGCTAGCATCATGATCAATTCTAAAGGCTATACTAAAACTAGATGCAACACCATGTTAACCATTCTTGATTGAATCAAGGTGGATATCATGGGAGACCTTATTGTTTGTTTGTTGCACAGTGTCAAGAATGCACCCAAATCTATGTGTCCTAATTTAGTGTCCCAAATCTCTAAGTACTCATCTTGAGATTGTGATTTCATTGGCACACCCTAAAACTTGAATACTACTAGTTTTAGAACCATCTTCTTAGACAGGAAGGATGATGAAGACACCATAGAATCTACACAAAAAGTATATCCATTAGCCCAAAATTAAAGAAAAAATGATAGAGTCAAACCCTAAAACAAACTCAAACAAAACCTAGAAACCCAACTATCCAAAAACATGAAAAAACCTAATTTAAACTCTAAAATGTAGAAAAAATGATGCAATTGGTGCACCTATAAGGTGCACCTAGTGTGCCTTTTTATCATTCAAAAGTATGGGGTGTATAGCAGCACACCTCATGGGGTTTTCTGATGCACACCCTATTATCACTTGGGCACAAAAGTTTAAGTTTATTAGGGGATGTGCAATAGCACACCTAATTAGGTTTGCTATTACGCACCCTAATTAGGTTTTTTTTTGTTTTAAGGTTTTTAAGGAAAAAATAGGTGCACATCAGTGCACCCAAGTAGGTGCACTGATGCACACCTTTTTTGGTTTTTATTTAATGTGTTTTTTTTTTCTATGTAGGGGGAATGAAGGTAGAAGGCACACCTTGACTAGTGCACATCTGTGGTGATGGGAGCTCTAGAGAAGAAGACTGAAGGAAGTAGGGAGTAGAAAGTGAGGGTGAGGTTATATATACTCCCTACACCTTTGGTGCTACACAGGTGTGTAGGTGCACTGCTGTGCATCTGTGCATCACCAAAGTTGAAATGCCTCTATATAACTTTATTTGGTGTACTAGCGCACTTGATGGGGTGCACTAGTGTACCTTCCTTTTTGCAAAAAAAAGGTCTTTTTCCTCTAGAACTCTAATTTTTGATTTATCAAATTTCCAATTGAAACCCATACTTAACCCTAAAAAAAGATCAAACCTAAAAAAGACCCAAACCCCAGACAGGATCTGAAAAGCCAAAAAATAAAGTAGAGGGTCCCCATTTCTTGTTGAAATGGGGCGTTCATTATGAAACCATAAATTTTTTTTGAAAATATTGGTAGGTAACCAATAAAAATAAGAGAAAAACTTCCTTGATTCCACTGATACAATCATCAATGGGAATTCAATAACTGTAAGATGTTTCACTTTTCATCAAATTGCAAGGCCATAGAAAATGTGCTTATGCAAGACAAAAAGCTATGTAGGAAATGTCAGCAAAATTTGTAAACTCATGGAAAACACTAAAATTAAAAGATCACTCAATCAAAATAACAAAACAAAACTTTTGGCTCCATTACACTCTGAGAACATACATTCACAAGATATAACACACTCAAGCAAGAATAACTACACTCTAAATGAGAACACTAATAACATATATTATTGCATCAAAATAATGGCCTAGAATACATGTTACATTCCTAAATTTATAATAAATCTTCTCCTCAATTTGTGTTGAGAGTAAGAGATCTCTTCATGCAAATATATCCTTCTAAACTAATAAAACAAATCTATTTATGTACAAATTAACTCTATAACTAGTGCTAAGTAGGACTTAGCCCTCATTTATATCATTTAAGGGGTTTATGAGTCTTTACATGTCTTAAAAAAATTTTTTTTGAGAAAATAAGAAGAAGAAAGCCATTAAATGATGGAGTCTCTAGAAATGCCAAAAATAGAAGCTTAACCTTCTCTAGAGGTTTGTAAGAGCTAAATTGTCACAAAAATGCATTTTCGGTGATGGAAAGCTCTAATTTTGGAACTAACCATTAACTATCAATACACCTCTAACTTCTTCAAAAAAAAAATTGGTGCACCTTTGGAGAAGTGCACCTTGAAAGAAGTGCACCCTGTGCATCTTTCACACCTTGGGAGGAGTGCACCTTGGGAGACAGGTCTAAAAAATGCAAAAAATTTCCAAGTGTCAAAACTGAAATTCTAGCTTTTGGGTTTTGTTCCCCTTCATATAAGAGCTATTCCTAGATGCTTTATCTTGAATTTCTCTATAATCCTAATCACTTGGGTTGCATCTATAAAATCTAAAGCATAATACTTATCTCGCACTACTTGCCTATAGTTACCTACTTCTATGTGATTCTCTACAAAATCTTTGAGCTTTACATCGAACTCTAGTATTGCCTCCTTCATCTTAGAGGCTTGTCTAATGTATTCATCAGTCAAAGCTTCATTAGATATCTTTTCAAAATTTTCAACAAATGTTTGTACTAGTAGGAGTTTATCTCTTGACTCATCTTAAAAATTGTCAAGGCATGCATCACTATAATATTTCTCTACTTCCAAAATGTACTCTTGAATTTTATCCTTTAGCCTGTGAATATCTATGTGTAATGTCTCCATTAATTTATTACCATCTACAATATTTTCAATCCAATCATCTATTTTATCTAACTCATCCCCTATATATGCATCCATTAGCATACAATACCTTTGACCTTTTACTAATTGCAATGCTTGAAGGTCATTTACCTAGGTATGTACCTCATCCATCAATCCAAAATCCTAGTTTAAAATAGCAACCAATTTCTCTGCATTATTATGCATATGGTGCAATAACTTGAGGTTCCCTTGTATTATCCATCCACCCTTTTCCTCAAAAATTTCTCACCATAACTAACAAGCCTTCAAAAATGGATCAACCTATATAACTTTCTTTTCCTTATCTTTTCTCTCTAAAGCTACTTCAAGAGTGGCCTCTAAATTATCTAGGTCAATAGGACCAACTAACACATGTAGAAATCCCTTCATGATTTCATTCTACTTTCTCAACTTGGCCAATTCAACCTCATCTTTGTCTAAGTGATTAAATGCTTCTTTAATCTCTTTGGTGACCATTAACCTAGTCATGTCCACAATTGGTTTTCCAAGATAGACTTCTTTGATCTAATAATCATTCATGATCAGATCTTTAGTATCTGTATGTAGAGGAGGAAGAGAAATGTGAGCAAACAAAGTCCTAATTTTGGTCCTTCATAATGAAGGCCAATGTATGTGCATCACCCTTAGGTAATTTAGGATTTTTGAGGGCTTCAACTAATTCTCTTTTTCCCTCTTCCTCAATACAATGCAATTGCCTTTTATGTCTAACCATCATCTCTTTTCTCAACCACCTTGGAGTAGCTTCCATCGAAGAGTTATAATTAGACAAAGAGGGGGTTTTTTTTGCTAGATCCTTTCCCTTATCACTTCTCTCTAAAATATTTTCTTTCTATAAGGGATCTACATCAGGCATCTTTGTTTCTATTGAGTCTATAGTCTTTACCTCTATATCTTGAGAAGCTTTCTAGGGTTCTTAATATATTAATCCCTCCTTAGTTACTTCATCGGTGAGTATTTGTTGTAACCATCACCTCTTTTTTCACTAGTTGCACATGTTCTTCATTGACCAGAGGGAGAGGAATGGTTAAACCTTTATCCACTAAACATACATCTTGAGCTAGTGATGGCAAGGAACCTAGAGGTCCTTGTGGAGAAGATGAAATTTGACTCCAATCCTCTTGTGGAAGTTGATTTTTTAGTGTATTCCTTATCTTGTCACCTACTATTTTAGTGCCTATAGGCATGAAATCAAAATTTAACATTTTAAAGAATCATCCCCTTTGTCCTCTTGCTCATAAATCCACTATTGTAACTCATCCTCCAAAGTCTTAACCTAAATAGGTTGTGTAGGAATGGATGGAGGTGTTATAATGGAACTCCTTATTCATTCTACCTCAGTATCCCTAACTTGATGAGTCCTCTAACTCAAGGGAAGGTTATCCTCTTCATCTTCTTCATCCTCTTTAGCTCCTATACGAATAACTTCTAGACTGACAGAAAAGGAATAACCTTTCTTATCACCTTTTGTCTTCTTGTACTTTTAATTGGAATTTTCATATTTTTCTTCTTGGGAGCTGATGCAAAGGCTTCTTCTTCTTGAACCTATGGAGACACCTCTTGTGCTTGATCTTTAGATTCTTTCCCTTGTTGTAGTAGTGGCATCGACGAATTATCTTGAGTTTGAATGACTTCTTGGGCTTGAGTTGCTTCTTGGTCTTGAGTGCCTTCATCCTCAAGCTCAACTCACTATGGAGAAACTCTTTTCCTTTTGTTCTTTCCCTTCTATACTTCCCTATCATGTTGATACACTATCTCTAGCCTAATTGGAGATTGGGTTGTGAATGTTGGTATTGTAACCTTCACCCCTCTACCTTTCACTAGGTAGGCTATAGTTTGGAAAATAACTATTTGTGGAACCATATCTAGCTTGAAGTCTCTTAATCCATTCCTTGTTCAATTGGATGATATGCCTCACCCTATGATTGATATCTACATTTTCTTCTCTATCAATCTCTGCATTCATGATAGGTTGGTCATATATCTTATCTTGGTTATATAAGTGATCTAAGACCTCTTTAGTGTCTTGCTACACAATATTTAAAGAGACCTTTATTTTCAAGGCATTTCCTACCAAATAAAAAGTCATCCTACAATAATCCCTTATTTAGATCTCATAGTCATCTATTGCATTCATCCAATGATCCTCTATGGCATCTTAATTTTTAAATTGTTTTCTTGCCAAGAAATAAACTCTACCAATATTGTCAAAACATGGATGAGGGGAATTATAATCCTCCAAGGGATACTGATCCCATTCTAACTCAAATGTTGTGATATCCTACTTCTACTTGACACTGAATGGACCTATGGTGATGGACCATATCAAAGTCTTCTTATGCTGCCTCCTTACTTTGCCATATGTAGATGAGAGTTATCATGCAATCTCTAGTAAATAGGTCTATCACATGGATACCTTGAGAGCTTTTTATGATTTATAGTTGTAATTGCTACCCTTAAGTAAGTGAATGTCTCAAATTGGATGTAGTAGGCACCTATTTCTATAATCTTTGTTGTTGCCTCTTTTGACATCCTTTTTGCATAGTCTCCCTCAATGAATCAGATAATTGCAATAATGAAAGCATCATTCACTATTTTGTATTCTTTACTATGATCTGAGAGATTTTTCTTCATTAGCTTGGGGTATACCACATAAGGCCATGCATTACCATCTTTCTAGTTACCCCTCTTAAACAACCCTAGGTAGTCTGTAGTCCTTGCTGCTAACAGATACACCAAATAAGATGTCATATAAAACCTTAGATCATTTTCTATTGCCACCAAGTGTTCATCTAAATTCTCACTATGGATTATGGCCCAATCAATTGGCATCTTAGTCATTCTAATGGTTTCAATGAAGTGTACCATCCATATGTTTAAGTGTCTCATTACTAGTAATCCCATGATTCTACTCATGAGCACTATGGAATGTCTAATATCATCCTTCATATAACCTCTTGTCATATCTACTTTCCCTTATTTTCACCCAAGAGGAGTTTTATTAATGAGATATGAAGATCAAATAATTTCTGTGGCTTCCTATTCATGATCTCTATACCACCTTTCTACTTGATGGTATGTTAGTCTTCTATATTGATCTGCCCTTGGAAGATGGAAATCTTTCTCGATGTTCTTGGGTCTCAGATCTAAGATGATCTCCCCTATTATGTTTTTCACCACTCTTTCTTTTGAAACATAATTCTTTTCTAATGTCATAACCAGCTTAGAAGATTCTATTAAAATTGAGTGTGAAGCAACATTTACTAACTTTGATTTGATGAGTGCAAATGCGATTGGGGGTCTCTCATTTGGTTTGTTGCATAGAACCAAGAATGAATTCTAATCAATATGGCCTAACTTAGTGTCTTATATCTCTGAATGTGCATCTTAGAAGCATGATTTTGATGGAATACCTTGAAATTTGAAAGCCACTAGTTTTGGAGCCATCTTTGTAGCGAGGGATAATGAAGAGGAAGTCATTTTATCTACCCAAAATAGGAATCCATTAGTCTAGAAGGTTGAAAAAAAAATCCTATACAAACCCTAGTTACAAAAAAATCAAACCTAGAATGCAAAACTATGACAAAACACCTGAAAACCTATTTTACACTTCGTAAGATAAACTTGGTGCACCTTGTGGATGCACTAGGTGTGCCATTCCTAAGAAAATGAGAAAATAGCACACCGTGTGGGGTGCACCATGTGCACACCTAAATTATGCATGGAAGGTTTCTAAGTATTGAAAATGGGGTGTGCACATAACACACCTTATGGGGTGCACTATGTACGCACCCTTATTATATTTAAGAGAAAGTTAGTTGTTGAAAAGGTGATGTTTGTTCTTTTTTAAAAAAAATTGTTAAGTTTTGTGGAAGATGTTGCACACCTTCTAACATAGTGTTTTGTGTGTTGTGTACAGGTTCTTTGAAATTGGCACACCTCATAAAGTGTGGAGGTGTGCTCGCCAGAGTGTAGGAGAAGAAAATGAAGTGAGGAAGGGGCTAGAGTCCTAGGCTTTATAGGCCCAAAATGGAGTGCACCTGTACATGTATGTAGATGCACACTTCCAAAGGGAAGTGCTCCTGCACTAGTGAACTTAGTGCACTAGTGCACCTTGAGGGGTGTGCTAAGTGTGCTAGTGCACCCTTTCACTTACAAAATTCATTTTTTACCATAAAACTCTAGTTCTTGACAAAATGGATTTTCAAGTGGAGAACCAGACTAGGCATAGATACAAGGTAGAACCCTAAGAAAGACTTAGACCCTAGACTAGGGATCTGGAAAGCTAAAAAATAAACTAGGGGGTCCTCATTTCTAGGAAAAATGGGGTGTACATGGTGAAACTACAACAAATAGTCCCCAAAAAAGGAAAGAAATGACAAAGGCATTTCTACATTAGCAACCATTCCTCTAATATGCATCAAATACCAACTAAACCCTGAATACTCCAAGCATATTTCAAGTCACTTCATACTCAAAACCTCAAAATCTCAAATCTCCAAGTTTAGTGTGTGTTCAATGTATCCATTTTACTTGACATCTCAAAATGAAATCTATCACAAGCTTCCAACAAATTGGAAATAATCTTCTACCCCACTGGTCAATTTATTGGGAATCCTCACGAAAGTTGTTTATCAATCACTTGTTTGACCAGATGAGAGAATTAGTCCTGAGGGCTCTTAATGGGTTATCACTTTTCATTTGAAGTCCTAGGTAATTTTCTTGATAATTGTTTCATGTAACTCACATGTCTCCATGTGATTCTTTGATGAAGTAATTATTTTGATACTAGATAGCCTATTTGAAACACATATCCCTATAGTCAAGTTACCTTTCTTAGGCTTTGTAGAATCTTTTGTTCTTAACAAAATTTTTATTTTTTCTTTTCTTTATATACCTAATCATGCTTAGACTGTGTTGCCAAGACATTGGTGTCATTTCTTAGATTTGATCTTTAGTTAACATCCCATGCATTCCTCTTTTAAGAACTTTATGGAAACTCTCACACCAAACAATGATCTTAGCAATTCCTTTGAGAAGACCCTTTTGTTTGAACTAGTAGGGTTTGGACTATCCCTTGATGCCATTGACCTTGGTTCAAAAACACCTAAGATAATCAATCTTTAAATGTGCAAAGTGTTGAAAACTTGTCAATCTGCAATTCTGAATTAAAGACTAAAAGTCCTCTATTACTGAAAGTAATCCCTTAGTTGGTATAAGAAACAAAATCATTTAAATGTTTTGACAAATAAATACCTCTTCCCAAAAGTAAAATCTAAAAAATGATTTAAATGAGATACATCAAGATAAAATCTTGAGTGCACCTAACCCCTAGACTGATGCAACTTTGAAAGTAAACACACAACTGAATGTAAACACACTTGCAGAAATAAACACACCTATAGAAAGGATTTTTTAAAATTTTTTTAGGCCTTGAAATAATGTTTAAGAACTTCTCATTGATTGGCAAAAAAACCAATTCCCCTTGCAAGGAACTTAGCCTAAAAGTATTTTCTCCCAGAATTTCCTCGATCTCATAAGGACCAACCCACAAGTATTGAAACTTAGTGTAGTTGCCAAACTTTTATTTTGCCTTGTCCCATAGAAGAATAAGGTTAGATATTCTGAAAGCTTTTATCATAGCCTACTTGTTGAACCTCCTCTTAATGACAACCTAATATTTTGCTATATTATCCAAAGAAGTTGTCCATTTCTCATCTATCTCCAAGAGATTCATTAGTCTAGTCTAAACCCTGTTAGCATCTTTAGCATACCCACTCAAAAATTTCAAAATAGGAATCTTGAGGTTAAGTGGAAACAATGACTCCTATCCATAGAGGAGCAGATATGTGGACATTCCCAAACCATTTTTTACCCTGACTTGATCCATCTATAAGGCATATTTGAGTTAAGTATGCCAATCTCTAGGATTTTCTTTCAACAAACTTCTTATTACTATGATCAAGTTTTTATTTGTGGATTCTGCTACACTATTCCCTTAAGGATAATAATTCAAAGAGAACTTGATTATAACTTGATTTTTGAATGCCCATTGAGTAAGGAATATTGATGCGAAAGCTAATCCATTGTCACACACTAGAAATAGTGGCATCCCAAATTTGGTAACAATGTGTTCTTCCAAGAAGTCTATAACCACCTTTGCCATGCAATTTTAGAAAGTCTCAGCTTTTGCCTAGTGCGTGTAATAATTAGTAGTTGTGAGAATAAATGTATGTCTAGTTGACAATGGTGGGTTCATTGAAACAATGAAATTGAGCCCCCACTTTGTGAAGGGTGTACCCTGAACACTAGCTTGAATTCCATTGCAAGATGTATTTCTTTGTTGATACTAGTCTAACAAATGTGGCAAGTACAAACATATTCAAAAGTATCTTTGAAGATCATAGGCCAGAAATAACCTAATCCTAAAATCATATGGACTATAGCCTTTGCTAAACCATGTCCTACACCATACCTATCATGAAATTGTTCCAAAACTTCTTTTACTTCTTTACATTCCAGACACTTTAGGTAAATCCCTTCATAGTTCATTTTGTATAATTTTATGTCATGTAGCATGTAAGATTCACACTTCATTTTGAGTCCCCTGCATTGTGAACTATTCATCCAATTGAGGTACTAATTTTGTAAAAGATAGTAAAAAATATCCTAGTACCAAAAATCCATTATTATACCTTGGTCAATATTAACTTGAGATACTATAATCTTCTTTTGATCTTCCACCTTTGTTCCACCATCAAATCAAAATTTCTTTTCATCCTTGATCTGGTTATCAGCTATCATTTTTTATAATCCTTGTCCTTGTATGAACTCCATGGTTTGCATCTCTAAATCAAAATCTTGAAGGATTGCTATCCATTTTCCTCGCCTTTCACCCAATTTGTTTTGCATCAAAAATCATTTAACCGCAGGATCAGGAACAATCGCATATACCTTGCTTCTAAGTCTATAATGCCAAAAAAAAATTTACCACTTTGATTAAAGAAAAAGACTATTTATTGAGGTTAGAATAATTTAACTTAGCATTTTTTAGAAGGAAACGCATAAAAGCAATTGGCCTTTCATCTTCCTTTTCCTTCTTTTGTGTAAGAATCCCAACACATGAATATTCTAAAGAAAAAGAGTATATTTTAAAAGGTAGTCCATAATCTAGACTCACTAGTACTGGGGCTATGGAAATGGCCACTTTGATATCTTCAAATTATTTCTTAATCTCCAAAACCCATTCTATTTTTGCTCCCTTTTTGAGTAAATCATTAAGGGGGCGAACTATCTCTACAAATCAACTTATAAAATTTTGCACAAAATTTATCTTCTTGAAGAAAGACTTAAGTTCCTTCTAACTATGTGGAGGTGACAATTTTAGAATGGCATGAATCCTCTTAGCATCAATAGATATTTCAACTTCAGAAATAATGTGAACTAGGAGCTTTCCTTTAGTAACCCCAAATAAAAATTTCTTAGGATTAAGTAATATACCATACTTACGACATCTATTGAATACCTATCTTAAATCAGAAATGTGAGTGCTTTGATCCTTTGAAAAGAAAGTTAAGTCATCCATGTAGATGACTATACACTTGTTTATTAATCCCTTAAAAGCTTCGTCCATGGCTCATTGAAATGTAGCCCCTATATTAGTCAACCCAAAAGGCATTCTTCTATAAGAAAAAGTCTCCCATTTGGTCATCAAGGTTGTCTTTAGCCTATCCTCTTCATCAACCATTACCTAGTTATATCCCAAATATCCATCGAAGAAACACATCATCTTAGAACCATTGACAATTTGCAAAACTTTATCTAGTGAGGGAAAAGGGTAGTTATCCTTCTAAGATACTTGATTTAAACTACATAAATCTACAAAAAGATGAATCTCTCTAGTCCTTTTACACATAGGAACCAAGTTAGCCACCCATGTATAATGGAAAATTGGGAAGATAATCTTAGCATTGAGTAATTTCTTGACTTCCTTCATTATGAAGGGTTCAATAATGGGATTAATAGGTCTTTGCCTTTGAAAAAAGGGTTTGGAATCTAGTTTCAATGGAATGTCATGCATAATGATTTTAGGATCATATGTTTTGAGCTCTTCATAGCTCCAGGAAATGAAATCCTTGTATTCTATAAGCAATTTGAGCATATCTTCCCTTTCCTGACCATTGTACACCTTTCTAACTCTTACCATTTTAGTATCTTCGTCGGTACCCAAATTATATGAATCAAATTCCTCAATCCCCTTTTCTTTGACTAGTATTTTGTTAAGCATTGACTCATCATGATAAAAAATGTGCTCCAACTCAACCATCCCCTTAGGGATAGTGTTGGTCTTCAAGTTTAGGATCCCATCTTCTTCTTCAAGTTCATCATCTTCATGTTTGTCATATGGAGTGTCATCAATCTCTTACCCATTAAATTGGCCATTTCACATGATAAATTTGAGTATATGTTGATTGTCTTGAAAGACTTGGAAGTTCATAATATTGTCTAAGATAGATGGGACAACAACAAATTCTACTAAAAATCTTTTCAATTTTGTTCTCTCCACTGGTTGTAATGTGCTAGATGAAATGGCAAGGGTGTTTGCTACTATGTTTTTACTCCTTGGAATGGTCTTTATGTTCAAAGATTCAAAGTCATCCATTATATCCCATACTCTCTTCTGGTCAGTGAGAAACCTCTTATCATTGCAAGAGTATATCAATTTCACTTGTCTTATCACCAACTAAGAGCCTCCTTTAATTATGAGAGTTGTGATCCACTTCTCTAATGTGAAGAGAAGTCCTCGAATCAAAGATTTTTACTCTACAACATTATTAGTACATCTAAACTATAATTGATATGCTACATAGAAAGACCTACCTTTTGGGTTGATTAACTCAACACTTGCGCTAGCTACTAATTTGCACTTGGAGCCATTGAACCTGAGTGTCCAAATGAGTTCTTCCTTGGGCTTTCTAGCATTGTGATTCTTTGTCCATAGCTTTACTTTTACTTTGACTTTAAAAGATTGTTTCTTTGGAACCCATTGTAATCTTTTGTGGGGTGGACTTGATGATTTCCCATTGTTAGTCCTTGATATGAGGGGTGTATGTTTTTCTTGTTTATCCCAAATTTCCCCTATCAATTCTGTAATTTTGTCCACTTTAGGATTGGGATGAATGACTACTAAAGTCCATCCTTGAACTTTTATGTAACATCATTCCTG
This sequence comes from Cupressus sempervirens, assembly GCA_028749045.1. NCBI lineage: Eukaryota > Viridiplantae > Streptophyta > Pinopsida > Cupressales > Cupressaceae > Cupressus > Cupressus sempervirens. The sequence goes on from CM053790.1 coordinate 591,530,550, forward strand.
GTAGAGGAGAAGACAAACCTCCACCATTTGAAGAGGTATCACTGTATGATGCATTTAGATCTTGAATTTCTTCTTCAACTTTTTCCATAGATTCATATATGTTTGTAGAATTTTGAATTTTTGTGGGTTCATCATTTGGGACTTAGTTTTTCTTTATTTCCATTATCTGTGTTAATACCTTAGTGACTTCTTCCTAGCAATGTGAACATTCAAACTTAGAATTACTAGCTTTATGCAATCCACAAAATCCTAGAAGAAATAAGACATTTGGATCTGCTTCTTCACCTAGGAATTGTAGGTTTAACCATCATGCTATCTATGAATTGCATCATAGTTTCTACTTTTGGGATGGGAGTTATGGATCTTCCATTATGATTAGTTGAAGTTGTATCAAAATGCATTACTTTATAAGAGTCCAAATCTTATTTTAAGAATGCAACCCCATTAGGTGCATTGTATTATGTAATCATTGTTTTTAACTTTGGCTTTGCATCTATCTTGATATGATTATTCAACCCTTTCCATGGTAACCAAAATTAAGTAAAATCTATAGAAAACTATCCTCTTAGGCATTTTTTCCATTCTCTAGTTAGTAGCAATAAATATTTCTTAAGAATTTCCACCACATGTATGTCAGTGATGTCTTGAATTCGGGGATCAACAGTTAACTGTAGCTGAACATCTTTCAAAACACCAATGACTTTTACTTTTGTTTTGTCCAATTGTATCACTATTTGATTAGAGGGCTAAGGAGTGACTCCCAACCTTTGTGCTATCAAAAGTGGCATGACATTGCAAGAAGATCCCAAATCAATTAGGAAATTCTAAAGATTCTTTCTGTATATCTTGATACTAAGTAAAATGGGAGGCACCTCAACCTTGTCTTTGAACATAGTTACCATGGCCTCTAAAGCATTGACCTGTTGAGATACTTTTTTTTGAGGACTAGTATTCACATTAGGGGTTGTCTTTGTATGATCCAAGGTTCCATCAGTGCTTCTCGTTGATTAGAACAATTTTGTAGAATCTCAAACATGGACATGTTAGCCTTTGTTCATTTCAAATCCTCTATTGCATTATACTTTTTGGTAGACCATGTGGGGTTTTTCAAGATCATAGGCACATTTCCTTGATTTTGATTTTGCAGTCCTCCATATGGAGGTCTGGTTGGTACTGAATTATTACTAGCTCTTGAATCTCGAGGAGTTGGTTGTAATGCTGGAGGAATCCCATCTGTCATAGGTTATTTCTAACTTTGTAAATTGTAAGTACTCTAATTGTCATTTCAAAAAGAAAGCATCTATTTTGGTTGCATAATTGGTCCTTGACTGAATGGGAAAGAAAATTCTTCGCTCACTTTTGGTTCCACTTATGTGTTCTGTGTAGAATTGTAGGATTCTAGTAGCATAGCATTAAATTGCATGGAGGCACATTATCATTTGCTTGTGAATTATGATTCACTTCTTGATTTCCATTATAATATGGACCATCATAGTTAGGTGAATTTTGACTATTGTCGTACTGATTGATGTCCACATACTAAGAATTATTGTTATTGTTATCTACAGGAATGCTTCCATTGTTTAAATGAGTGTTCTATTTTTTATTCTATCTTTGGAAATCATTGTTGTGATTAGGAGGATTGAAATTATTTCCTCCATTATTGTTTCTTTCATTTTTGTTTCCACTAAAATTCCTATTATAGTTCTAACCACAATTGTTATTGTTGTAAGGACTAGAATTTTTTCTCTAAAAGTTGTTATTCTATCCTTGCAACAACCTCAATTGGGTCATCTCATTATTCATTTGAGACATGGTCTTCTTTGTTTGACCAAACTTGGAGACAAAACTATTGTCTGCTTCAGTGGAAGTTGTTGCCTTTTTCTCAAAGAAAGTAACTTTTGGAGGTTCATATCCTGGGTATGTTATAGCTGGGGTTTGTGGAGTGGGTGCCTTCTGTAATGGAACTGGATTCATTGGTATGAATTGGCTAGGCATCATAGGTTCCCCAACAGATATCGACACATTGGATAAAGTCTTCTTGAAAGCAATTACCTTTACAAAGCAGGCCAATCATAATGGAGGAGGATTGATTCTTCCAACTCAAGCTATTACAATGATGCCAACATAAAATAGTAGTAATATAGTCCATAGAATTTAGATAAATCTGAATAGCAAATTCAACTGGTATACTGTATGGCATTTCTAGCTTGTGGTATGCCATATGAAAGTAATCATTGAAGCATGAGACTATCTTGGTTGGGTCCCTTTTGATTGATATGAATTGATAATGTATCACAATTGGATTAATGAAAGTTTTGAGTTATTCCAAGAACAATTTTTTGAAAGTGTCCCAATCTCTAACACATCCAGGCAACAAATTAACATACCAATTAAATGAAAATTCTCCTAATGAGTACATGAATAAGTGAAGAATCATATTCTCATTAGAAATATGCATTCAATTGCAAATTTATTTGAATAACTTGATGTGACTTTTGGTTGTTCTTGTCTCTCCATAGATGAACCTTGGGTAAAACTTCTCAGGATTCTTAAGGTCATTGAGGACACTTGTTAAGTTGATTGGTGAGTCTACAACATTTGCAAAAGAGACCATTGGAGGATATGGTGGAATGAGAGGTGGTTGTTGTGGAGGTAGAACTAAGGAAGATGATGAAATATTGAATGAAAGTGGTAGAATTTGAGCGGATCCTTTGTTGTAGTGAGGCTTGTGAAAGTGGCTAAGTTCAAGGAACTTGTGTGTAATAGGTGAAGATCTCAAAGCTCATTGAAATGAAGATGATGGATCAAAATTTTCTAGTTTGTGTCAAATTATAAAAAGTGTGCCTCTGCATAAGTGCACCTCTCCAAAAAGTGCACCTAGCACACCTTGGAACCTTGCGCACCTTGTGCACCTTTGAATAGTGATAGTTAAGAAAAAAATTGAACTTGTAAAAAATGCATGATTTTGAAATTGCAAATTGTTTTCTTCTATTCTAAATGATTGGGGCCCTCCTTCTAGTACCACTTTTGTTGATCTGTCATTTTGCATGACACTTAATGATAGGAATCCTTTTGAACTCCTCTCTTGAAAAGATGATCTGGGATCAACTCCAAGGTTTTAGGCAATCTTGTGAGCTACTAAAATCTACTTAGTGGAAAATAAATGTGAAAATTCAAAAGGAGGCCTTTGTTAGTTCAACCAATTTTGTATAAGATGTTGAATTTGCTTGCTATCTCAAAAAAAGTAACCACAAAAAGAAATATATTTTTCTATTTTTCTATTTATAATTAATGCAATTTTAACTATGCAACTATATAAATTTCTAAATTAACCAAGTGTTTATAAAAGAAAATAAGAAAGATAGGGTAACAATAAGTTTAAGTGAATGACTTGAAAAATAAATCACTAATGGTCATAAGCCACAGAAACGACACGTCTACAAATTAAGCCTTTGAAAAGATCGACAAGTAACCAATGAAAATAGGATCAATTATTCCTTAATTCCATTAATACAATTGTCAATGGGAATTCAGTAACCATAAGATGTTTCACTTTTTATCATATCTCAAGGTCACAAAGTGTGCTTATGCAAGACAAAAAGCTATGCAAGAACAATAGGGTTATCTCTTCTCCAACTAATTATGTGAACAAAATTTGTATACATGTGGAAAACACTAGAATTAAAAGACATTCAATCAAAATAATAGAACAAAATTATTGGCTCCATTACACTCCATGAACATAAATTCACAAAATATAACACACTCAAGCAAGAATAACTACATTCCAAATGAGTGCACTAATAACATTTATTATTGCATCAAAACAATGGCCTAGAATACATGTTACATTCTTGAATTTATAAGAAATCTTCTCAATTTGTGTTGAGAGTGAGAGATCTCTTCATGACAATACATGTTTCTAAATTAATTAAAAAAATCTATTTATGTACAAACCAACTCTCTAATTGGTGCTAAGTAAGACTCCACCCTTATTTATATCATTTAATGGGTGCATGAGCCTTTACATGTCTTAAAAAAAAGAAAACATGAGAAAGTAAGAAGAAAAAAGCTATTAGATGATGTAGGAGTCTCTAGAAATTCCAAAAGTAGAAGCTTAACCTTCTTTGAAGGTTTGTAGGAGTTAAACTGTCATCATAATGCATTTCTAGTGCATGGAAAGCTTTAAATTTGGAACTGGTTGTTAACTATTGGCACACCTCTAATTTCTTCAAAAAATTTCAATGAACCTTGGAGAAGTGCACCTTGGAAGAAGTGCACCTTGGGAGTAGCACACCTTGGGAGAGAGGTTTAAAAAATGCAAAATTTTCCCAAGTTCCAAAACTAAAATTCTAGCTTCTCAATTTTGTTCCCCTTCATATCATAGCAATGTCTGGATGTTTTCTCTTGAATTTCTCTATAATCTCTATCACTTAAACATTGGTACTATAACCTTTTCTCCTCTACCTTTCACTAGGTAGGTTGTAGTTTGGAAAAGTACTATTTGTGGAACCAAATCCATCTTGAATAGTCTCTTTATCCATTCCTTGGTCAATTAGATGATATGCCTCACCTTATGATTAATATTTTCATTTTCTTTTCTGTGAATTTTTGCATTCATGATAGGTCGATCATATATCTTGTCTTGGTTATATAAGGGATCAAAGACCTCTTTAGTGTCTTGTTGCACAATCTTTAATGGGACCTTTATTTTCAAGGAAACACTTTCCAAATAAATAGTCATCCTACAATAATCCCTTATTTGGATCTCGTAGTCATCTACTACATTCATTCAATGATCCTCAATGGCATCTTCATGTTTAAATTATTTTCCTACCAAGAACTAAACTTTACCAATGTTGTCAAAATATGGACAAGGGGAATTATAATCCTAAAAGAGATTGATCCCATTTTGACTCAAAAGTCATGATATCTTGTTTTTTCTAGACACCAAATGGACCTATGGTGATGGGCCATACCCAAGTCTTCGTTTGTTTCTTCCTTATGTTTTCATATGCAGATGAGAGTTGTCATATAATTTATAACAAAATAGGTCTATCACACGGATACCTTGTGAACTTCTTAGGGTTTAAAGTTGTACCCGCTACTCTTAAGTAAGTGAATTTCTTGAATTGGATGTAGTAGGCACCTATTTCTATAGTCTTTTTTGCTGCCTCTTCTAACATCCATTTTGCATAGTCTTCATCAATGAATTGGATAATTATAAAAATTAAGGCATTATTTACTATTCTATATTCTTTACTATAATCTGAGAGATTTTTCTTCACCAGCTAGGGCTATACCACATAAGGCCATGCATTAGTATCTTGCAAGTTATCCCTCTTAAACAACCCTGGGTAGTTTTTAGTCCTTATTGCTAAATAATAAAACAAATAAGATGCCATATAAAATCTTAGATCATTTTTTACCACCACCAATTGTTCATCTAAATTCTCACTAAGAATTGTAGCCCAGTCAATTGGTATCTTAGTTGTTCTAATGGGTTCAATGAAGTGTACTATCCAGATGTTTAAGTGTCCTACTGATGGTAATCTCATGATTCTTCTCAAGAGCACTATAGATTGTCTAATATCATCCTTCATATAACTACTTTTCATATCTACTTTCCTTGCTTTTCACCCAAGAGGAGTTCTATTAATGAGATATGAAGATTTGATAATCTCGATGGCTTCGTATTCATGATCTCTATACCACATTTCTACTTGATGGTATGTTAGTCTTATATATTGTATTTCCTTGGAAGATGGAAAAATTTATTGATGTTCTTGGACCTCAGATCTAAGATGATCTCCCCTATCATTCTTTTCACCACTCTTTCTTCTAAAACATAATTATCTGATGGGAACACAACCGAAGCATAGAATGGACACAATAGGAAAGGGAAAATTTTATTAACTATGAAAATATGCTAGTACACTTAGTGCAGAGAAACAGACTCCAAAACATGCCCTATGGGCTTACAATAGCATAAATTAGGAGATAAATTCTTCTCCCAGTACCTTCTCTCAAACTCCACTCCAAACTGCCTTTTACAATGCCAGAAATGTTCTTAAATAGACCTCAAAGGGTTAAGGATTAGGAATACATTCTAGAAAGTGCTAGTTGGAATCCACCGACCAAATATAAGGCTTCAGAAGTCACATTAGAAGTTGGCACAAAATAAGAAGAATCCAAAAATGGTATCCGAACTTTCAGGAGGCATAACTTTTGAACCGTAGCTCCAATTGATGAACCATTTACATTTTCAGAAAGCTCTCGAAGCGCTCTATAGTCCTGTTGACCAGCTTTGCTCATCCCCCAAATTTTGGGCCTGTTTGACGTCATTTAATGCTCCTAACCTGACTTTGAAGAATTCTTAGGAGGTTTCTAGAAATTGAAAAACTGTGATAACTTTCAAACCATGGGGCCTTTTGACCTGATTCTTTTTCTGGAATGCTCTAAATTACAATTACATTCATCCAACCAATTTACACCCTCTAATTTACCAAAATTATGGCTCAATTACATACTCCTATTTTTCCAGCATCTATATGTATCCCAAGGTGTTCTAATACTCTAACCTAGAACACTGATAGTGGAACTGTGAGAGTTGGAACCTTTATTTAACCCAAGTGGGTATCCAAAAATGAAAACACATGAAACAAAAACTAAGTCTAAGTACATTTTTTTTTGGGTGACACAGGATTGCCCTTATACCTCTAGATGCTCCTGCATTAGACACCTAGGGTAGATTAAAAAGTGACCCTATCACTTTATGAATGGTAGAGGAAATCCCAAATGGGAAACCTTAGTTGCTTATATCCAAATTGAGTCCTCTATTGGCCATCCTTTCCACTTGACCAAATACTCTTTCATATTGCCTATTTTTGGAACTCCTACCACACGACTATCCAGAATCTCCTCCTTCTCCTCCTTCTACTTCATATGCATTTCCTGAGTCATGTTTCTTCAAAATTTTGTAAGGGCCAAATTTCTTCATCTTTAGCTTGTTGTAAGTACCGACTGGAAATATTTCTTTTCTTAAGTGTACCATGACTAGATCCCCTACTTGGAATTCCTTATGTCTTCTCCTTTGATCAGCCCTATCTTTATACTGTTGGTTCATCTTGGTAATGTTTTTCTGGACCTCCTCATCTAGACACTTGATATGTTTAGCAAATTCTTTAGCTTCAGCACTTGTCCTCTCCCCTTGCTCTATCTTCCTCAATTCTAGTGTAGTCCTTGGGCTACTTCCAAATACAATTTGGAATGGTGATTTACCTGTACTCCTATTTATTGAGTTATTCTAAGAAAATTCTACTTGTGGTAGAATCAAATCCCATCCCTTGGGCTTATCCCCAACTAAACATCTCAACAAATTGTCCAAACTTCTATTTACCACTTTAGTCTATCCGTCAGTCTGTGGGTGATGTGTAGAACTGAACTTCAAGTCTATTCTCAACTTCTTCCACAATGTTCTCCATAAATACCCCACAAATTTAGTATCTCTGTTAGAAACTATACTCTTTGGGAGACCATGTAGTCTTACCACCTCTCTGAAAAACAAGTCTGCAATACGGACAACATCATGAGTTTTGTGGCATGGAATGAAATGTGCCATTTTGGAGAACCTATCAACCACCACAAATACTGAGTCATTACCTTGTTGTGTCCTCGACAATCCAAGAACAAAATCCATACTTATGTCCTCCCATGGCTTTGATGGAAAAGGCAATGGCTGATATAGTCTAGTATTGTGACTAAATCCCTTGGCCACTTGACAAACCTAGCAATTCTGTACAAACTTCTTCACATCCTATAACATTTGAGGCCAAAAATAATTTTATTTGAGAATGGAAATGGTCTTATCTCGACCAAAATATCCTACCATCCCTCCACTCTATTTCTCCTTAATCAAATTTTCCCTCATGGAACTCCTTGGAATGCACAATTGACTGCCCTTGAACAACATACCATCTTGAATCAAATAGTCTAGCCACTTGGTTCTATCTATAGCAACAGGCTCTTTACAAGCTTTCCATGCTTTAGCAAAATCAAGATCCTCAAGGTATAGATTCTTGAGTTCATCAAAGCCAACTACTTCAACCTACATTACTTTAAGCAACAACTGTCTCCTACTTAGTGCATCTGCAACCCTATTAGATTTTCCACTTCTATGCTTCAACACAAATGTATAGCTCTGCAAGAACTCTACCCACTTCATATGCCTCTGATTCAATTTACCTTGGCTATTTAGGTACTATAATTCTTGGTGATCAATATATAAAACAAATTCCTTTGGCAATAAATAATGCCTCCATTTCTTTAAGGCCTGAACTATTGCATAGAACTCTTGATCATAAACAGAATACTTATTTTTTGCATCATTCAATTTTTCACTAAATTATGCAATAGGCTTACCTTCTTCAGTCAATACAGCCCCAATAGCCCTGCCACTAGCATCACAATCCACCTAGAACACCTTTCTAAAATTTGGAAGTGCCAACACAGGTTGTTCTATCACCTTCTTCTTCAGCATTTCAAAACTTCTCGCAGCTGCCGCAATCCATTTGAACTCTTTTCTACCCCCTCTTATTGTGTCAGTCAGGGGTGCACATATGCCACTGAAATTATTAATGAACTTCTTGTAAAAACTAACCAGACCATGAAATGATCTTACCTCAGTAGCAGAATTTGGAGTAGGCCATTCCAAGGTGGCTTTTACCTTCTCTGGATCCATTTTGAGACCGTCAGGTGATATAACAAACCTTAAGTAGACTAACTCCTTTTTAGCAAATATACACTTCTTCATATTAATTAACAACTTCTCTTCCCTCAACCTCTCAAGAACACTATGAATATGCAATAAATGTTCTTCCAAAATCTTGCTGAAAATTAAAATATCATCCAAATAGAAAATAATAAATTTTCCCAAGAACTTCTTAAGTACCTCATTCATAAGCCACATGAAGGTGCTTGGGGCGTTCATCAATCCAAAGGGCATGACTAACCACTCATAAAAACCGTCCTTGGTCTTGAAGGCTATTTTTCACTCATCTCCTTTTTGTATTCATATTTGATGATAGCCACTCTTGAGATCTATCTTTGTGAAGTATTGAGCTCCACTCAAGCAGTCCATAAGATCATCCATTCTTGGCAAAAGAAACCGATACTTGATGGTTATCCTATTTATACCTCGAGAGTTTGTACACATCCTCCACTCTCCATCCTTCTTTGGTGCCAGTATTGTAGGTATTGCACATGGACTTAGGCTCTCCTAAATCAAGCCCTTCCTTAATAGCTCCTAAACCTATCTATTTAGCTCCTCAATTTCAATAGGAGTCATCCTGTGAGCAGCCTTGTTAGGCAAACTAGCTCCTGGGATTAAATCTATCTGATGACTAATTTTCCTTACCAGTGGTAATCCTTTTGAAACATTATCAGAGATGATATCTCCAAACTTACCTAGTAAATCTGAAACTTCAAGTGGTATTTCACTACTACCTTCTTTATCTTTCCTAGGAATCAAAGCATAGCACATACGCTGATGTTTCATGCCATCTAAAAAATTCCTTCCATCAACAAGACAAATCCTAGCACTGCTACATACCTTTTTGCCTTCCTTTTTCATGGGCTTCAGTTTGTGGCAAACTCCATCCTTTGTTAGAGAGTATGTGTTTGCATGACCATCATGTATTCCATGCCTATCAAACTGCCATGGTCTACCCAAAAATAGATGGGAAATATCCATTGGAATAACATCATAGAGAACTTCATCATGGTAACTCCCAATTTTGAACTTCACTAAACATTGTTCACTTACCAGGACCTTATGATCATCTTTCACCCAAGAAATTTGATAGGTTTGGGGGTGTTTCTCCCTCTTGAGCTTCAGCTTAGAGACCATCTCCTCTGATACCAAGTTATTAGTGCTACCACTATCAATGATCACATCACAATATTTATCCTCACACTTGCACCTAGGATGGAATAAACTCCTCCTTTGTCCTAGTTCAGTCTCACCACTTAGTAGGACCCTTTCATTTACTAAAGTCTCTCCTCTTTCTGCATCCTCTAAATGTGATGATTCTGCATCCTCATCCACATGAGAAACCCTAGCTTGACCCACAGCTCTCCTATCTGTCCTTCCTTGTCATTGAGGGAATTCAAAGGCAGGATGACCTTCTTCATTACAATGGAAACAAGTACCATAGAAGCCTCCTCTTCCTTTTCCACGTCCTCTACCTCTTCCTCTCTAATTTCCAAAGTCTTAATAATGGGAGTGGTTGAAACCCTCATTCCTTTGGTTCTTGCTAGTACCCACATCTTCATTTTTTTTTGGGTCTCTTTTCGACCTCCAGATGACCTACTACTACCCCTTCCTCCTTGATCATGCCCTCTTTGTCTCCCTTCAAACCCTTTATTTAGCTTCTCTTCAACTCGTAGGAAAAACTAGTATGCCTCTTCAACACTGGTCATTCTTACAAGACTTAATTCCTCCTAGATGCTAGGTCAAAACCCACTGATATAACTAGCAACCTTCTCCTTATTTGCTTCTGCATGCCCCACTCTAATTAGAAGTCGATAAAACTCCTCTGTATAGTCTTGGACTAATTTTCCTACTTGCTTTAATCCATGCATCTTCTTAAATAAATCAAGCTCATAGTCAACAAGAATGAACTGCTTCTTTAGTTTGTCCACCATGCGATCCCACCTTGTGATCTTCTCCTTTCCTCTTCTATTTCTTTCTAATTGAACCTCTTGCCACTAGATTTTGGCATGGCCTTTCATTTTGGCCTTTAAAACTTAACCCTATCTGGATCCTTGATATTCTCATACTCAAAGTACTCTTCTAGTTCATTGATCCAATCGATCAACTCAACTAGTTTTAGATTTCCTAAAAATACGCCCACATCAATTGTAGGTCTTTTCCCAAACTTAGTAATGGCCCTACAAAGCCTCTCCTCTGCCTGATTCAGAACTTCCCCGTCAACTTCCCCTTCTGGTCCAATTTCTTTTTCTTCATTTTTTTCCTCACTTTCGTCACCTGTAGTAACATTTGTTCCTCTATGGAGCTCCTCCTGCAATGCTTGTACCTACCTTTGGAGGGCTCTAACCTCCTCAAGATTAATAGCTCTGGCCCTTCCACCATGCTCTCTTCATGGAGACATCTTCTTAACTCAAACCCACAACCACATAGTCCTGGTGCAAACTACCTCATAGTCGGCACTCTGTCTACACACTCAGGAAAACCTGCTCTGATACCACTTGATGGGAACACAACCCAAGCATAGAATGGACACAATAGGAAAGGGAAAATTTTATTAACTATGAAAATATGCTAGTACACTTAGTGCAAAGAAAAAGACTCCAAAACATGCCCTATGGGCTTACAATAGCATAAATCTGGAGATAAATTCTTCTCCCAGTACCTTCTCTCAAACTCCACTCTGAACTGCCTTTTACAATGCCAGAAATGTTCTTAAATAGACCTTGAAGGGTTAAGGATTAGGAATACATTCTAAAAAGTGCTATTTGGCATCCATCGACCAAATAGAAGGCTCTAGAAGTTGCATTAGAAGTTGGCAAAAAATTAGAAGAATTCAAAAACATTAACTGAACTTTCAGGAGGCATAACTTTTGAATCGTAGCTCCGATTGACAAACCATTTACATTTCCAAAAAGCTCTTGAAGTGCCCTATAGCATTATGGACCAAATTTTCTCATCCTCCATTTTTTGGCCCTATTTGAGGTCATTTAATGCTCCTAACCTGACTTTGAAGCATTCTTAGGAGGTCTCCAAAAATTGAAAAATTGCGATAACTTTCAAACTGTGGGGCCTTTTGACCTGATTCTTTTTTTGGAATGCTCTAAATTAAAATTACACTCATCCAGCCAATTTAAACCCTATAATTTACCAAAATTATTTCTCAATTACATACTCCTATTTTTTTGGCATTTATACGTATCCCAAGGTGTTCTAATACTCTAACCTAGAACACTGATAGTGGAACTATGAGAGTGGGAACCTTTATTTGACCCAAATGGGTATCCAAAAATGAAAACACATGAAACATAAACTAATTCTAAGTATCTTTTTTTTTTTGGGTGACACAGGATTGCCCTTATACCTCTGGATGCTCCTGCATCATTATCTGCTAATACCATAACCAACTTAGAAGATTGTACTAAAACTAGGTGTGAAGTAACATTTACTAACCTTGATTTGATGATTGCAGACACCATTGAGGGCCTCTCATTTGATTTTTTATATAGAACCAAGAATGCATTCCAATCAATATGGCCTAACTCAATGTCTTGAATCTTTGAATGTGCATCCTATTAGAAACAATACTCCACCAAGATAACTAAGAGGGGGGGAGGGGGGGTGAATCAGTTATCCACTAATTAAAACACTTATCTTCTTTAAACAAACTTAACCATTCAACCAAATTAAACATCAATCATACAAAGATTCACATAGACAATTACACTAGATATGTTTACTAAGGAAACCCTTGACCAAAGGGAAAACCCCGATGGGAATGATACCCACAAGATGATGTACTAATATAAGCATTCCTTGTTAGAGGATGGACCCTATTAGAAGTCTCTTACAACATTTAGTACAATGAGTCCCTATTAGGAGACTTTGAATCCATGTTAGGAGATTCTAACCCTATTAGGAGTTGTGGTACAATATATGCAAGAAGAGCCCACTGCCCAAACATACAATTTCAACTACAAGAAGAGCTCACTGCTCAAAAAATTAATTTACTGGTATCTTATTCTTTACTTTCTTCTTTCCTCTATCCTGTCAACTAGACCAATTATTGTCAGACCTTGTAGACTAGGTCACAAACCTCAAATTCAAATATCAAACCTCAGATCACTCAGAAAACATGGGCAATGAAGTTTCCTTCACTTCTACACACTTTGCTCAACTTTTCATTCCACACTCTATGCTTCTTATCAAACATTCACAATTCACTTCATCCATGCCATGAGAAAGGAAAATGTCCTTCCTTTATACCAAGTCCATGAAATAATTCTTGAGTTGGCTATTAATTCTTCTGAATTAATTATTTTAGGACCTCACTAAGAACACATTACACTTAGTGATAACCTTAATCTTTTACTTTGCAACTTGAATAACTTTTCATACACATAATATTATGATGAGTGAGCTTAACCACATCATCCTCAACATGTCTTCTTCATGTTCTCAACCTCAATCCTCAAGACATCAACTCTACTAGGAGATATAACAAGTTTACTAGAACATGCCTCTGTAAACTCTATCTCAAAACAAACATCACCCAAACTTACATAACTTCTTCTAAACTTGTCCTTTCTACTTTTGAGGTTAATTACATATACCAAATACTCAAAAATATCTCCCACAACCTTTGGTGGTTATCATGCTCAACTAGCCATCCATACCAACTTAATCTTTCCACTATTCTTCTATCATATACCATAGAAGACATCAAGCATGCAATGTTGACATCAATGAAAAACTCACTCAGTCATGAATGTACTATATCATCATTAAACCAATCTTCCAATTTTGCCAATCTTCCAACAATCTCCCCCTTTGGCATTGATGATAACAAGATAAAAAAAACATCTAGTTCCAAGAATAACAACAAAAGATAGACAGTCTTCAAATCCTCTTCATCAATCATACTCCCCCATTGATATACCTCAATGTGCTCAGTACCAAACTATTATTACAAATTCATGCCAAACTTCTCCTTTAGTATAATACTTTCCTACAATACTTCTCCCTCATAGTATAATATTTTTCATGCCACACTTCTCCCTCATTGACATCAATGTCAAAGGTTTCTATAACCAACATCTTTGCATCAAACTCTACAACAATTGATACTTACTTAGCTCGAGTGTCAAAAGACACTATTCAACAACATCAGCAACATCAATAAGAGTCCTAAATGAGTCTATCCATCATAGATACTCCCCCATATATGAAGCATTAACATCTAGTCTAGAAAAACAATGATACTCTATTACCTTGGAGCAATGCACTCTTGCACCTTCTACTCTGATGTAGGAAGGGACATAACCCCAAGCATACCTTGCAAACACTCAAAAGTCTCATTGGGAAGAGGCTTAGTGAATATATTTGGAATCTGCTCTTTAGTGCTCACATAATCCAATCTAATTTCCTTTTTTGCAACTTTTTCTCTCAACATATGATACTTAATAGAAATGTGCTTCATCCTTGAATGCAATACTAGAGTCTTAGACATATTTATCATACTTGTGTTGTCACAATGTATAACAATAGATTCACTAAATTTCTATCCTTATATCCTTCAACATCTACTTCATCCAGATAACTTGATTGCAATTATTTACCGCTACAACATACTCTGCTTCTACTATACATTGAGATCTATAATCCTACTTCTTGCTTAACCAAGAAACCAATCTTCCTCCAAGAAAGAAAGCTCCTCCACTAGTGATCTTTCCATTATCCATACTACCTACCCAATCTGCATCAGTATAAGCACTTAGAGTAAAATCATTAGATCTGTCATACCATAATCCAAATTTTGAAGTTTCTTTCAGATATCTAAATATCATTTTCACTACTACATAATGTGTTTCTCTAGGATCAACCTAGAATCTTGCAACAATTCCAACTGCATTTTCTATATCCAGCATTATGTGAGTCAGATATTGCAAACTTTTGATCATAGATCTGTACTTCTTCTTCTCAATAGCAAGTGTCTTATCCTTAGTAGATAACTTGTGTCTAGTTACCATAGGTGTTCCAATAGGTTTACATGTTTCCAAACCAAACTTTTTCAATAAATCCTTCAAGTACTTAGTCTAACAAATAAAGATTCCTTCTCTATTATGTACTATCTACAATCCTAGGAAATATTTCATCTCTCTTATCATACTCATTTCAAATTTGTTCTTCATTTCTTCTAAAAAATTCTTACTTTCTTCATCATTTCCTCCAAATATGATATCATCAAAAAATATTACCAAAATCATCAAACCATCATCAATTTCTCTCCAATAGAGATTACTATCTACCATACCTTTGCTATATCTAAGCTTTTTCAAATGCTTGTCCAACCTTGCATACCAGGTTCTAGGTGCTTGCTTCAATCCATACAATGCTTTCCTTAGTCTGCATACTATGTCCTTATCATCTATCAAATGGAATGCTTCAAGTTGTTCAATTTATACCTCTTCTTCAAGTTCTCCATTCAGAAATACTAAATTGACATTTATTTGATATACTTTGAATTTCTTTTGTGCTACATAGGCTAAGAATAATCTTACTACTTCTATTCTAGCCACTAGAGCATAAGCCTCCTCATAGTCTATTCCTTCTTGCAATGAGAACCTTTACATACCAATCTTGCTTTGCTTCTTACAACTTCTCCTTGCTCATTCATCTTGTTCTTGAATACCCATTTGGTTTTTATCACATTCTTATCTACTAGTCTAGGGACCAATTCCCATGTCTCATTCTTTACTATCTGATCCAATTCCTCTTTCATAGCTTGCTTCCAATAGTCATCTTTACATGCTTTATCTACATTCTTCAGCTCAACCAGAGATATCATGCATAGTGCTTCATTAACTCTATTTCTTGTCATCACACCTTTATCTTTGCTTCCAATGATCTATTTATATTGGTGATTCTTTATCATGTTCTTTCCTAAATTAGGAGTCTTTATCTCAACTCTTGGCTCTACTAAAGGTTCTAATCTTTGTTACTCTCTTTTCTCTCCTTCATTCTGCAAATCATTGTTAGTATCAAGAAATACCTCATCATTTATTGGCTTAGTAACAACAACATCATCATCTAAATTATAATCAACCATTCTCTCTTGTATTCTAAATTTCTCATCAGTTCTCACATTAGCACTTTCTATAATAGTCTTAGTTATCTGATTATAACATCTATAAGCCTTGCTTTTCAATGAATAACCAAGAAACATGCCTTCATCACTCCTAGCAACAAACTTACCAATGTTATCATCTCTCTTAATGTAACACTTCCAAATATTCTGAAGTACTTAACTATAGGTCAGTGACCAAACCATAGTTCATAAGTTGTCTTGTTTGTGTCCTTCCTGACTTGAACTTTTTTCATAGTGTAGACTATTATATTCACTACTTCTCTCTAAAATGTTTTGGGTACATCATTTTCTGCTAACATAGCTTTAGCTACTTCTAGTATACTCTACAATGCCATTTTATTCAAGGGTTCTTGGAGCTAATAGCCATCTCTTAATTCCATTTTCCTCACAAAACATGTTAGATTGATTTGAAGTAAATCCTCCTCCTATATCTAATCTTAAACATTTAATCTTTACACCAAGTTCATTCTCAACTCTATTCTTGAATATCTTAAACTTGTCAAATGTCTTTGATTTCTCTTTAAGAAATGCAACCCACATCATTCTAGAAAAATCATCAACAAGAATCATAAAATACCTTTCACCATAGAATCTTCTAGTCTTTGTAGGACCGCTGAGATCTATGTGTACAATCTCCAACTTCACTATAATAGTAAACTTCTTGTTGGGAATAGAAGTTTTTTTATGCTTTGCCAAAACACACTCCTTGAAAATTGTGTTAATAGGCTTTATAATCTTTGAAAAATCTCTAATAGCAAACATTTTACTAGTCCTCACAATACTATCAAAGTTTATATGATAGAATCTCTTATGCCATAACTAACTGTCATCTACCTTTGCAACCAAACATGTAATTTTAGTGGGATTCAACTAAAATATATTAACTCTAGATCTAGTTCCTATTCCAATTACCTTTCCATCTTTGTCTCTAATTATGTATGTCTTTTCTATGAGCTACAACTGATAACCTTTTTCTACTAGTTGTCCAACACTCAAAAGATTGTGCTTTAAGCCATCAAAAATGTATACATCCTTAGTATTAGTTTTACCTTCAAGAGTTATGGATCCAATACCTTTTACTTGACATGGTGCATTGTATACCACTCTAACAATTCCTCCATCTTGACTTTTGAAGTCAACAAATTTGTTCATATCACAAGTCATCTGATGTGAACAACCACTATCAATTATCCAATTAGATTTTTTCTCAACCTATGATACCAAAGCTACCTTCTCTATAATTTCATCTTTAATTGCCACAAATTCAATTTCATCATCACTGGCACTTAATGCTTTATCATTAGAATCATTATCTTCATTTGCATACAAATAATCTCTATCTTTTCTAGACTTATGATTTCCCTTATACTTTTTTTTCCCTTTTAAGACACTTAGATGCATAATGAACATACTCATCACAAGTCCAACCTTTATTGATTTTCTTACCAGAAGAGCTACTCCCTCATAAGTCTTTATGTCTTCTTTAGATCTACTACTGCTAGCAAAATGTACTGTAACACTTGTTCTCCTTGATAGGTTAGGTCGAATATTCAAGGCACTAAAAGCTATCTCTATTTTGATTAATTCTCTAGACTATCTAAGTTCATTCTCAATTGCTTCAAGTCTTCCAAGCAATGTCTCCTTTGTGAAATCCTTGGTACAAGATATCAACAACTATATCATCTGAACTGTTGGCTTGAATGGTAGTGTTAGAGTCTTCAATATCTTCCATATAACCTCATCATCTTCTTTGTTTCCTCCTTGAGCTTTAATACCTGTACTAATTTTTGATATTATGCCTATTTTTATAGATTCATCTTCCATCATCTTAGCATCTTGAAATGCAAAAATCCAAATTTTTAGCCTCAACTTCTTAGAGTGTGCATCACCTTCAAAACTATTTTTCAAAGCTTTCCAAATCAAATGTGAAGTAAGAAGTGAATTTATTTGATTGTACTCAATCCAAGGAAGTGCAGTCAAGAGTGCTTCGCTAGCTCTCATGTCACACATGAAAATATCTCTTTCTACTTTAGAGAAACTTTCCAACTCATTTTCTTCAATGCTTTTTTTTGCTGATTTTGTCAAGATCCAATACCCTAGACCCATACACAACAAATGTATATTCATCTTTTCTTTTCAGCTGTCATAGTTTGTTCCATCAAACTTTAGACTGTCTTTCCTGAACATGATCCATTAAGCTATTAAAAAATTTCTTCAAGGATTTGATGCTCTGATACCAATTGTTAGAAACAATAGTCCACCAAGATAATTGAGAGGTGGGGGCAGCAGGGGGGGTGAATTAGTTATCCATTAATTAAAACACTTCTCTTCTTTAAACAAACTTAACCATTCAACCAAAGTAAACAACAACCATACAAAAATGTGCATAGATAACTACACCAGATATGTTTACTAGGGAAACCCTTGATCAAAGGGAAAATCCCAATGGGAATGATGCCCACAAGATGATGTACTAATATAAATATTCGTTGTTAGAGGATGGACCCTGTTAGGAGTCTGTTACAACATTTAGTACAATGAGTCCCTATTAGGAGACTTTGAATCCTTGTTAGGAGATTTCAACCCTGTTAGGAGTTGTGCCAACCCTGTTATAAATTGTGGTACAATGTATACAAGAAGAGCCCATTGCCCACACATGTAATTTCAACTACAAGAAGAGCTCATTGCTCGAACAAGTAATTTATTGGTATCTTCTTCTTTCCTTTGTTCTTCCCTCTATCCTATCAACTGGACCAATCATTGTTAGACCTTGTAGATCAAGTCATGAACCTCGAGTCCAAATATCAAAGCTCAGATCACTCAGAAAA
The DNA here is from genome assembly GCA_028749045.1 of Cupressus sempervirens. Taxonomy (NCBI): domain Eukaryota; kingdom Viridiplantae; phylum Streptophyta; class Pinopsida; order Cupressales; family Cupressaceae; genus Cupressus; species Cupressus sempervirens. The sequence continues at coordinate 591,549,295 of CM053790.1, forward strand.
CCTTGACAATGAAGTTTCCTTCACTTCCACATTGATTTACTCAACTTCACATTTTGCACTCTCAACCACTTATCAAACATTCAAAATTCACTTTGTCCATGCCATGATAAAGAAAAATGTCCTTCCTTTATACTAAGTCCATAAAATAATTCCTAAGTTAGTTGTTAGTCCTTCTCAATTAATTATTAGAGGACCTCACTAAGAACAAATTACACTTAGCAATAACCTTAATCTTCTGCTTTGCAATTGGAATAAATTTTTGTACATGCAATATTATGGTGAGTGAGCTTAGCCACATCATCCTCAACATGTCTTCTTAATGGCCTCAACCTTGATCCTCAAGATATCAAATTTGCTACGAGATATAACAAGTTTACCAAAAAATGCCTCTTTAAACTCTATCTCAAAGTATACATCACCAAAACTTTCATAACTTCTTCTAAACTTGTCCTTTCTACTTTTGACATTAATTACATATATTAGATACTCAAAAGTATCTTTCGTAACCTTGGGTGGTTATCATGCTCAACTAGTTGTCCATACCAACTTAATCTTTTCATTGTTCTTCTATTAGATACCATAAAAGACATCAAACATTCTATGTTAACATCAATGACAAACTCACTCTGTCATGAATGTAACATATCATCATGAAACCAATTTTCCAACACATCCTAGAAGTGTGATTTCAATGGAACACCTTGAAATTTGAAAACAACTAGTTTTGGAGCTATCTTTCCAGTGAGGGAGGATGAAGCCATTTTATTTGCCCAAAATAAGAATCCATTAGTCTAGAAGGTTGAAAAAAAACCCTAAACAAACCCTAGTTGTGAAAAATCAAACCCAAGATGCAAAATTATGACAAAACACCTATAAACCTATTTTACACTTTATGAGACAAACTTAGTGCACCTTGTGGGTGTGCTAGGTGCACCAATCCTAAGAGAAACCCTCAAAAATAAGGGTACACACATAGCGCACCTTGTGGGGTGTGCCATGTGCATACCCGAATTGCACAAAGAAGGTTTCTAAGTATTGAAAAAAGGGGTGCACACAGAGCAGAACTTATGGGGTGCACTATGTGCACACCCTTATTACACTTAGGAGAAAGTTAGTCTTTGAAAGGTGTGCATGTGTGCAGTTTGGATAGGTGCACACATGCACACATTTTACTTAGGTGATGTTTATTCTTTTTTAAAGTTTAGTTAAGTTTTGTAAGAAAAGGTGTGCACCTTGCACACCTTGGCTAGGTGTGCAAGGTGTGCACCTTCTAACATAGTGTTTCGTGTGTGTGCAGATTCTTTGAAGATTGGTGCACCTCATAAAGTGTGGAGGTTCACTTGCCAGAGTGTAGGAGAATAGAATGAAGTGAGGAAGGGGGTGGGGTCCTGGGCTTTATAGGCCTGAGATGGAGCAGACCTTGGAGGTGCACACTTGGACATTTGTGCACTTCCAAAGGGAAGTGCTCCCACACAAGTGAACTTAACACACTAGCACAGCTTAAGGGGTGTGCTAGGTGTGCTAATTGCACTAGTTTACCCTTTTACTTACAAAATTCATTTTTTAACCTTAAAACTATAATTCCTAGAAAAATAGGTTTTTAGGTAGAGAGAAAAACTAGGAATAGACTCAAAACCTAGATTAGGGATTTGGAAAGCTTAAAATATATACAAGGGGGACCTGATTTCTAGGAGAAATAGGGTGTGCATTGTGAAACCACAATAGTTATCATATAGAATGTCTGCCAATGACCTACTATATTGTATTGTCTCATGATCATGGTTTTGGTTTCATGTTCTACTTGGCATGAATGTTAGCCTTGGATTAATGTACTTTTTTTCATGGTCATATCACTATGTCCATCACCATGATGGGAGTAGGCCTATGGGAACTACGTGATTGGGAAGTGTAGCTACCTATGCCATTGTTTGGGACTAGTGTATAGAGACGGTCTACTTCCAATTTAGGGATGGAGCTTGATATTTCACTTGGCTTCATTGAAGATTGGTTTATGTTTCCTTATGATTTATGCTTTCTTGATGATTCAAGATCATGCTTAGATGATACATCTTATGGTTTTACATTTCCTTCTTTGCAATGTTTCTTATGTACTTAATTTTCATGATGATGTTGTATGCTTGAGTTAGATCTTAGATGTGATCCATATTTTAGCATGATTAGAATTTTAGGTTCATTTATATAATCTTGAGTGAGAACTCCTCAATCTATGTGGATATAGTAGTCTCTAGTGCAGAGGTTTCTTCATTTTCTTGTATCTTTTATGCTTTTTAGGAGTGTTATAATCCTAATGTTGTATAGAGATGTATTCTCTAGAATGACTTAGCATTTTGTCTTAAAAGACATGCACTCTCTCTTACAACATATCATTGTCTCATATGAGCCTTTCTTGTCTTGTACAATATTGGAAGGAGAATTGTTGGCTCATGAAGAATACTCACATGGGAGTCATCCCTGACTCATATGAGCCTCTAGGATGTTTTTTTGTACAAAAAATAGTGGGCATCTATGCTTTCCTTCTAAGAATTCAAATTGTAGTTTTGGATATCCTTTTGGGTCCTACATCTTCCTACATCAAAGTAGATTAGATTGGGCATGTATGTTTGGGAATTACCCTTGGGGCTTTCATTATGGTAATCAAAATTTTTACTTGTAAAATTGATCATCTAGGAACTTGTATTTTGGGCTTAAAATTATTTCGTATTAAATGTTAATCAATATCTTGGATTGAATAGTGTATTCTTAATTCATATAGTGGTAATTAAATGTGTAAGTAGTGTCTCTTGGGGGTCTTTGATAGTTAATTTTGTAAGCAATCTTTGTGTAGATGTTGCATGTTGCATCTTACCCTTTATATGTCTATGTGTGTACATATAGATATATATACATACATACATAGATACACACACACACACACATATAAACTTCTTTCCAAGGATCTTTGAGTGGGTCATTAGACATACATCATTTTTTTATGATCTTTCTCCTAATTGATCACATAACATTGCATAAAAGAGGCCTTGCTAGTGTACTTCCTTGATAAGTATTTATGTTTCATATCAGCATCACTTTATCACATTTAGGTTTTTATAATCAAATCTAGGTCTTATAGAGAGTTATGCTTGGAAGCCCCTCTTTCTTTTGTATTGAATGGCTTAGGGAGAAAGTGTTAAACTTGTTACACATTATTTGCATTGTTATCATTGATGCCAATTTCCCTTGAACACTACCATCTTCCTTCAACAAGTTGTACTCTCCTCAGTTATTGGCATGACTTGGAAATGTGATTTTTCCCATATAAATCACTCACCCACCACCATCTCATAATCTTGTAATCATATGCATCAATGATATCATTTTGGCAATGTGAGTCATCTTCACTATTAATATGGAATCTCTCACATGTTCCCATAAATCCTTAGTTATTCCTTGCATTAATGCCACCTCCCATTTTGAGAACTTCTCCACCTCATCATTTCTATCCCATGAGACATTAGAGATTTTTAATTCTTTAAAATGATTAGAAATATTATGTGTTGACTTTATATATTTATTCAAAAATTAAAAATAAGGCATGAATCATACATCTAAATATATATGAGTTAGCATGCATCATACATTTACTCAAGGTATAAGACATACACATGGATACATGTTGTATCTAAAACATAAATTTATATATACATAAATGTACATCTCTTCATTTTTCAAATACAAGTCTCTTCATATTTCCAATTTCACGTCTCTTTGCATGTTGCATGTGTCTTCTTATAATAAATATTAGATATTTAGGATGAGACAAATACCACACTTGAATGCTACATTGTGCTCACTTTATGGTAAAGAAATATCAATTTCAATCTCTTCTCTAGCAATATCTGAGGTAAAGATCTCTATCATAGCTATAGTCTTCAAAAATCCCTCTTAGAAAGAGAGAGATCTTTAGTATGATAGGCACACACAACTACAACCAAAAGTGTCAATAATAATTTATCATCACATATTTCTCACTAAAATATTACTATCTCAACATAAAACTATTTACCATAGCTACTTATAGAAGATGAACCATACAAGAATAAGATTAAAGTCACGGAGTCACACACATGAATTCAACCATGCCTAATTTCAAAAGGTGGATATGCCATAGCTACTCACAAATAGTGGAACATGGGATTTCACCTCATACTTCTCCCTGAGAAGAAGTCTATTGGAAATATTCTTAACTAGGCTAAGTAACTAAGAGGGGAGGGGTGAATTATTAACTTCTAAAACTTCTACAATTTTAACTCTTATTTCAATAGTCCAATTAGCATTTAATCCTTCACATATAATCTGATCTAATTGTATGCATAAGAAACTAAAAACATGAAAGCATTCATAACACTTTGACACAAATATTTGGTGACCCATAAACCTTCCAAATTGAAAGTAAAACTAGGGTGGGGATGATACCCACAAGCTTTAGTATTGTAGTATAAAGTTGGCCTATTAAGGCTTACATTGACCACTTATGATGGTCTGCCCTATTAGGAGCAATAAGGACTGATAGGTCCACCTTGTGAAAGGATTTACAAACATACAATGAAGTATGCACCCGGTAAAGAGATTTACAAAAGACTATTAGGTCTACCTTGTTAAAGGATTTGACTGATCCACCTGTTAGGATGAAATATTAGCTGATCTCTAATCTACAACTTAGTTTGCTGAATGAGATTTCTTTAAGTGTAAAAATCACCTTGCTATGATAGATGAATCTTTGTTGCTCCTTATACTATTTTAGCCTTTATAATTCACACTTTCTGCTTCTTCTCTTAAGATTACATATGCATCATTACTACACACATTAGATGTGATACACTACACTATATATATATACCAATCCAATTATACAAATTACAAAGTCAGCCACTATACGAGTTTACACAAATATTACAAAGTCAATCCAAATGAAGACACTTGGGTTCTAAAGACTGAATCGGTGAAGTTCTAATAATCGGCATCCACTGTCAATACTCAGCATCATCATGCACTTGGTAGATGTAGAAGCTCGATCCATACTGGTCACTTCCAAGTAGTCTTGAACTCGGTCTACATTGGTGACTCGGTGAATACTTTGAAACTCATTATATAAACTAAGTCTCTTGGTTTACATTATATTAATTAGTAAACACTATCACCTCAAGCTCAGTATAAACTTAGTCACTTGGTTAACACTAAGTAGCTTGGTTAACATTGGACTTGCATCAGATAAACTGTGAACTTGGTAAGCACTGCATAGCTCGGTTTGCACTGGTAAACTCAACATACACTAAGATGCACAATTTACACTATTGATCTTCACAATAACTATAACTATTTAGTAAACACTGGAATTTTTCCAAAGGACTTGGTAGAAACTGTAGAACTTGGCAACGACTGAAATTCTTGGAAAACACTATTATCTGTATAATAAGCTCGGTAGCTACTTACAATCTAAATAAGTGTATGTCACTAATAACAAATTTGACTGATATGTCAACAATATCCCCCTTTGGAATTAGTGACAAAAACACTTATCAACCAAAAATTTTCCTGAATACCATCGCCTTATGATACTAGCTCGGTAGAGTATATTGTTTTTGAGATTTTTCAAAATTGATTTTGTAAGATATATATATGTGTACATGGCAAGGTTCTTTTATATAGTATACTATACATCTTCTTGCTATATACAACATATACTTACTGTACATATCTCTCTCCCCTATTGTTTTCACAATTTATTACATTTTCTCCTCCTATACATCTTTCTCGTATCTTCTTATTCACTGTATATACCCCCCTATACATATATCTTTCTCCCCCTTTTTGACATTAATGCCAAAGATTTATTTTATTTATTTACATGTTAATACAAAAATGAGATAAAAATTTTGAATGTACCTTGAGTATGATTTCCAAGGTCTTGTCCCAGTCCTCTTGCAAGACCTTACTTTTGTGTAGTGCAATTTGCACTTCTGCAGACAACTCTATCATATGGTCTGCTATGGAGAAGTTGTTGTCATGGATGAGAGTTTTAGAATGTGCAATGTGTTTTTGAAATGCATCCATGTTGGGAAGAATCATATTCTATATATCTACTAATGTAGATCTGATCCTTGCTTCTTCTCTAAGTAGTTTTGCTTGCATATTTGTCAAAAACTTTATCTTCTTGAGGTGTGCAAAACTTGAACTAGGGTCAAGTTGCAATAGCTGAGCACTTGCCTTATCTATCTTGGACAATTTTTTCTTTATTTCATTAGTAATATTAGAAACATCACATAGCTTACCAAAAAGTGATGATACATTTGTACAAGATGTTTTTAGAGAGCCCAAAATTGTAGAAATTTCTACTTGATAGATAGCTATTTGTTTTTTATAAGATAAATAGGTTTTACAGGGACCCTAAAACCTAAAAGTAGCTATAGAAACATGGCTGAAAATAAGCAATAGAAGCCCAGCTAGATAAAAATAAGTCTAACAGCTAATAATAAGCATAAGGCCCAGCCAGCAACAGAGGCCAACGAAAAGGCCAAAAAAATAAACTATCTTTTAACAGAACTTAGCAAAAGCTAGAACCAAAAGCCAAAAAAGATACAACAAAAAAAAAAAGATAGAACAACAGGTTTACTCTTCATTCTTCCTCTTGAGATCTTGCATGGCCTGGGCTACCTCATAAATCTTCTAGTTCTCCTTGACCATCTACTCTTGGGATTTCTGTGTATCCTGGTCCAAACTAGTGTAGGTGATATCAGTGGCCATATCTTCATTAGACCTAGCTCTTCCTCTATCCTTACCATCCTCATCAACGAGCAGGCCTCTTTCTTTAAGCACACTGGTTAAGGAAAGAATATTTTCATTGATCGAATTGAGGAGAGAAATCATCTGATTAGCCAAGTTACAATTGTAGTTTTCCAGATTCTTTATTCTCCTCTCATCCAAACTAACTCTTTTCTCCTATTCTTCCAAGTTTTGATTATCTATATTCTTCTTGTTGCCCTCCAACTAACAAACCTTCTCTCTGACCTCTTCCAGCTCATGGTACAACCACTTGATTGATCTAAAATTATCAATCATGCTATTATGAGCATTTTTCAAAAGATTCATTCTTGTCTCCCTAGCATTATCAGTGATAGCCAAAATAGTAGGGTCAATGAGCTCTTTAAGCTGGAGTTGTTCCTAGTTAGCCACTAGAATCTAAGGATTCATATCTTCTCTAAAAATTCCCATCTTCATCATCCTAACATTGAAATTCCTCTAAGATTTTCTCCTATCTTTTACAAGCACTTCCCCCTCTTTACCACCGATATCATCCTTTTCCTTCTCCTCGAGATGAAATTGGGGATGGATAGGGGAGAGAGGGAGAATCATAACATCTGGCCCTTGATTCAAAACCATCTCATTATCCATACCATCCCTCTTCTATTTCTTCCCTGCATGTTCTTCCATATTCTCCTCTTCCTTCTCCTTACCCTCATCATCTAAAGCCATGTCCTCCTTATCCTCATTATAGTCCATCTCATCTTTACCAGAGATTTTTTGGCCATGATCCCTTGGACTCTTTCTTCTTGGGGTTATCGAAGAGGGTGACTTCTTATCTTGACCCTTAATTTTCTTTCCAGATGAATTATTCCCCTCCCCTTCCAAGCTTATGATCTAAATGTCATCAGAATTAGAAGAGTAGTTGAAGCTGTGATTGTCAGCTTCCACTTTTAGCAAGGGATTGTTGCTAATTGTCTGAGCTTTGAAGTTCTCATGGATTAGCAATAACAATCTCTCACATTGCCTTACTCATGGAGGTAAATAAATAGTAAGGGAAAGAGATTTTTCTATCATGACAAAAATGATTTAGAAGAACGAAATGATGGGTTCTTACTCAATCAAATCTAGGATCCAGAGTAATATATTCAATGATAGTATGTAAAACATACCTCTAGAGATTCTTGATGGATTTTTTTACATAAAATATCTCACTTTTAACTAGTTCATTCATTTCTTCAGTGCTCTTCACAAAATCCTTCATTGCATTGGTTGAGAGTTCCCTAAAAAACTTGAAACCCTCAATTAGAATCTCAGTAACTGCAATGACAACCTCCTCTGTGATCATAAACAAAAAACCATCTTTAACCTTGTCATCCTTCCATGAATTCACCATGTTGTTGGTGACCTCAGGATCAAACCCATGAAGTTTTGCAATGTAATTTGTAACTCCTCCCTTTTCCAGCTTTTTCCATACTTTTCCCCTATTTCTCCATTTCTCCACTTCCCCCACCAGCTCCTTTTGCAGCATTTTCCCACCATCTCTTCACTTTCAACTCCTAAAATTCTCATATACTCCAAGCTCTACAACTCCTTCATAGAAATTGTTTTGGCTCTATTCCTTTGAAGAGCACCAAAATATTTTACCTTACAGAAACATAGGTAGTAAATGAAAATTTCAACCCACAAAACATGTCAAAAAGACAATGATAACCTTAGCTACTTGCAATATCCAAAAAACCCTTTATGACTCGTACTCATTCCCCAAATTCCATTAATAGTCATAATTTCTATTAGATCTCCACTGTATACCCCTGTATTTTTTCTAGGTCGATAAGGATCTTGGCTTCTACCAAAATATTCTTTCCCAATTTCCATGTAATCAACTTGTATGATCCCATAGCTTTGTTGGAAAACCAATCCACAACAGGATTTGCTTCCCTGAACACATGTGTGACATGGATAGTTTCAAATTTAGCAAGTGTATTAAGTGTCTCTTCAATTAAATTGGCAATTGACCAAGATGGAAGATTTTTGACATTTATACAATTAATGATATTATTAGAGTCACCCTCGAACCAAATTTTAGTTATTCCTACTTCAAAAGCTAGTTTAACCACATGACACATTGCTCTAGCTTTAGCAAAATGATTGGTTTGGATTCCCAACGGAAGAGAAAAAGTTATGAATCCCTCACAAAAGTTATTTCTTATAATTCCACTACTTCTTGAAGGACCTATATTTCCTTTAGAGGCACCATCAAAGTTGTCTTTATACCATCCCTATAGGGGAAGAAGCCATTTGGCTTCCTATCTTTTTCCTTCTCCATCTTTCTACCACCAACTTCAATATCTCCTCCCTTCTTTACTTGATAGTTTTCCTTAATATTTTTATAAATCTTCCTCCCAAGAAAAAAAGCTGACTCCTCTCTATCTCTAAAATTATGTTGTTCCTTTCCTTCTAGATACTCCAGCAAAAGTGAGGCACAATCTAGGTGCTTAATTCCTGCAAAGAAGAAGAATTAAACAGACTTTTCCATTGACTTAAAAAGTCTAGAAGATTGTTTAGCATACACCAGCTAATCTCTAAGTCCTAGGTTAGGAACTCCCAAACCTCCCTAGAGTAAACACAATGAATGAACAAATGGTTTCCTGACTCTAGTTGGTTTTCACATAGAATAAATCTATTTGGTATAACATGTCCTCTTTTTATAAGGTTATCTTGAGTGATAATTTTATTCTGAAGGGCTAGCCAATAAAAGATATTGATCTTAGGAATAAGGCTAGGGAGCCAAGCATTTGCCTAAGGGGGTTTCTCCCTTAAACACCAAAGAGAGTTATAGCCTGAAGCAACAGAATAACTACCATTGGGATTATCCCCCCAAATCACTTCATCTCTCTTGTTACTTAGAACCATAGAGTTTAACATTATCATAATTGGTTTCAAATCCTCAGATATGAGGGAAAGATCTCTCCATCCCTGGCCAATCCTATAATTGCTAACTTTCAAGCAAAATTTTCAAGTACATTCATTCACCCAAACTTTGTAAATAGGATTGTTAATAAGGGGACCTTGAAATAACAAACTATCAAAATAGAACTGGATATCCTCCCCATTGCCCAACTTCCATGAAACTTTGGCCCTTGCCAAATCCCTGGCCTTTAGAATACCATTCCAAATGATTGACCCTTTAGGAATATCCTCATTATTACAAATAAAATGAAGAGAAGGCCTTCTAATGTATTTATTTACCAAGATATCTCTCCACTCTCTAGTGCTATAAAAAATATGCCATAATTGCTTAGCCAAAAGAGCCTTATTGAGATGGGTTAACTTCCTAATGCCAAGACCTCCATACCTCTTTGGTAGACAAACATTCTCCCAAGCAACAAGAGGATTCCTTTTTCTCCTTCAAGACCAGTCCATAAAAGTTCTCTCTAAATTTTTTCCATTTTCTCAGCAAATCTCACTGGAATCCCAAAAAGGCTCAAAGCATACATAGGCAGGTTCTATAGAGTAGATTTGACAAGTTGACATTTACCTGCCTAGCTGAGCAAAGCACCTTTCCAACCAACTAGGTTTTTACTAAATTTGTCCAATATCATTCCAAAAGGAATTAGGGGGAGAAGAGCTCAAAGGGAGCCCAAGGTAAGTAGAGGGAAGCTTTCCCACTCCATAGCCAAGGATCCTAGTTGTTTTTCTCTATCTGACTTCTGGGGTATTAACAAAGAATATCGAGCTCTTATCCCAATTAATCAGTTGCCTCGACCCTCTAGTGTAAATATCAAGGATCTCCTTCATAGACTTAACCTCCTTAATAGAAGCCTCCCCCCCATTATTGTATCATCCACAAATTATTGGTGGGATAAAGGATAAAACTTAGAGGAAGGCTTGATCCCCTTGAGTCTTCCTTCTTTCTTTTTACGCTCAATAAGCCTACCAATATGTTCAGCCAAGATAATGAAAAGAATAGACAAGAGGGGGGTCTCCCTGTCTAAGACCTCTAAAAGGTTTAAAGAAGTTTGAAGGAGCTCCATTAACCAAAATAGCAAGAGAAGAGGTTGAAACAAGATGAGAGATAATTTTACAGACTTTTTGATCAAAACCAAAGGCCTGAAGGACCAAGCCAAGAAAAGACTAGTCAACCCAATCATAGGCTTTAGAGAGATCCAGTTTTAGTAGCATACCTTCACATTTACCAGCTTCCATAGAATGAATAACTTCATGAACCATCCTTATTGAATCTAAAATCTATCTTCTAGGGACAAAGCCAGTTTGTTACTGAGATATAATCAAAGGAAAAAAATTTAGCATCCTAGAAGTTATCACCTTCGAGATAATCTTATAAAAAGAGTTGCATAAACTGATAGGTATGAACTTATCCAAAGAATTAGCCTCAGGAGATTTAGGAATGAGGACCAAGAAAGTGGAATTGATCTCCTTAAGAATACTTCTTGCTCCAAAGAACTCCTGAAGAGCCTTCACCACATCTTCCATAACCACCTACTAGTACATTTGAAAAAAGAAGGTAGGAAACCCATTCAAGCCTAGAGATTTATTAGTAGGCAAAGAAAAAAGAGCTTCTCTAACTTCCAGAGAATTAGGAATAGCCTGAAGCATTTTATTGTGGTGGGATTGGATAATCTAAGGAATACAAGAAACAATATCATCCTGGTCCACCCTTGATAACAAGAGGTCCCAAGAAAGAATAGAAGAGAAGAAAGACACTGCCTTAGTAGAGATATCATTTTCTTTCGATATCAAAACCTACCCCTTCTTGATTCCACAGATTTTGTTATTAGCTCTATGCTTAAGAGTGGTAAGATGAAAAAACTTCATATTCTAATCTCCATCATTGAGCCAATTTATCCTTGATCTTTGTCTCTAAAACTTTTCCTCCTTATTGATGATATTATGCAAGTCTGAAAGAATAGTCAACTCAACCTCCCTATTTAACTCATTATAGCCTTCCTACTAAATATTGTCTTGAAGTAAAGTTAATTTTTTAGACAAATCCTCCTTATCATGAAAGATATGAGAAAAGTTCATTTTGTTCCATACTTTAATCATCCTCTTCACATTAATCAGCTTTCTGGTAACTCTAAACATAGTAGTACCTTCCACATCAATTCCCCACCAGAATTTCACTTTTTCTAATAGATATGGGTGAGCAGTCCACATTTTTTCAAACCTAAAAGGAAAATTCCTTCTTGGTTCAATAGGAACAACTAAAAGGGAAATAGGAGAGTGATTAGAGCCAACTCTAGGAAGCAAAGATAACTTACAATAGAAAGTTTGTAGTCAATCAGGAGAAATTAACGCTCTATCCAATCTGACTTGAATACACTCCTATCCAATTCTTTTGTTAGACCAAGTAAAGACACCTCCCCTAAGACCCAAATCCAAAAAAGCTAGGCCATTTATAAAACTAGAAAGGTCCTGTTTACTATCCCAATCTGGCGTCAGACCACCCATCTTCTCCTCATCGACAAGCAGAGTATTGAAATCTCCCATTATAATACCTTTCCTTAAGTTACTAGTCTACACCATCTCTCCTACTTTAGACCAATAATTATTTCTTTCTCTTTTGTTGTTAGGAGCATATAAATTCAACAAAAACTAGCTTTCATTAGAATGCATATGATAGACTCTACAAAAGAGAATGTTACCATCATTATATTTATTATACAAAGTTAGCAGTCCTCCAGACACCCCCTTTGAGTTTGAAGCTTCACCACTCATGATGTTACTAAATTTAATGTTCCCCAAACTCTCCTTCTTCATCTTTGTTTCCTGGATCATCAATATATCTAGTCTCTGATCTCTTATCATGTTCCTTATAATTTCCTATTGGTGGGCACCATTTAGTCCCCTTATATTCCATGGAATAATCTTCATTTGACAATAGTAGAACACTCCAAAAGAGTTCTCTGATGCCCATTTGCCAGACATCTTCTAGTCTCCACCTCTCTGGCTTGCTTTTCAGACCTTCTTCCTCTTCTTCCTACTATTCCCACATCTAGTTTGCTACTACTTCTAGTCTCAACCAGCAAAGCCAAAGAAGGCTCTCTAATGTTTCTCTTCTTAGGCTTTGGAGATGAAGAGGATTCTTTCTCCAATTCAGTATCTAGTGACCTAGAAATAGTTAGTACTTTCCTTGGGGTACTAGGAATATGCTCCCACTCAACATGATTACCCTTCTCAATATGAAGAGCTATTGAGTCAAGAGCCACCCTAGCCTTCGAAGAAATTTCTAACCCTAAATACTACAAACTCCCTCTCTCAGTCACCTCCAAAACCCTTTCATTTCCTACTAGTGAGGAAACAAGATTGTCCTCTAGGCCTTGAAAAATAATAAGATCTTTCTCTCCTCTAACCAATACTTCTTAATCAGATATAGAGGATAACTCCCTCCTAGAATCTGTAGGGATAACCATTATTTCTTTCACCTACTTAATTGCCTAAATGGCATCAATCCCTTATGTTTCCATTGGCTTACTCTACTGTAAGACATCAAACCCTACAAGAACACAAGTATCCACATTCTCTTGACTATCAATGGGCTTAATAGGATCTATTAAGCTTGCTCTTTCTAGAATATCCTTAATCTTTGCAAGTTCTTCCTCAACTATAGATTTAGGATCTTGATCCAAGATCTTAGGTCTAGGAAAACCAACATTATCTTTCTAAGAAATTGTGGATATTTTTTGCTTAGGATCTCCTTTCTTCTCATCAATCTTTAGAGCAGCAACCTTCTGACTATTCTTTTGAGACCCCTCCTCCTTACCTACAAGGGTGATCTTCTTTTTTCCATATCTTTTTGTCCCTTTGATGAGAAGAAGAAGGAAACTTCTTCTTTTCCATTTTAACTTTCAAACATTGAAAAGCCTTGTGCCCAATCTTCAAAAAATGAAAGCATGCAAATGGGGCACTTTCATAATCCAGCTTCTGAGTATGAGTTCCTAGTTTATAGTGGAAACACACCACTTCTGGCATGTCATCCCCCTCCCTTACTCCTATAAAAATTCTCGCATAGGTTAGTCTACCCTTAGAAGTAGTAATTAGATCTATGGATAAAATTTTCCCAAAAGATTTAGCCACTCCCATAAAAGCATCCTCATTCCAGAATTCTAGTGGTAGTTTCAGGAGTCTAACCCATGTTGAAGCTTGTTGAAAGAAGGATTCATTTAGATCTAGTTTAGAAGCCCATTTTTGAAGCACCAGAGTAGCTCGACCTATGCTCCAAGGTCCTTGACATAGAATATTAGCCAAATCCTCATTGCATGTGAAATCAAAAGAAAGAAATCCTTTTGCCATTGCTATAACATTAACCTAACCTTTAAGCTGCCATTTCGTCATGGTGAAGGATCTCACCACATCAATATTAGGTCTTTGCCCAATAAACTTCCCAACCAAAGTAGAAGCCATCAAAGCAATATTGTGATCGACTAATTCAACTGGGATTGCAATCACACACGACCCCTTTTCCAAACTAGATAAAATCTTAATCGAAGGGAAAGATGACTTACTAGAGGGTTTGACACCAAAAAGTGAAGACCATCTCACCAGAAGATTCCCTAGCCTATCCACCTTGGGATGTGAAGTTTGCTTGTCTTGGACTCTACCAACATCACATGGGTCTCCATCCCCATTCTTTGCCTCTCCACCCTCTCCCTAACTCTCCTCCTTTGAACCTGGTTTCCAATTACATCCTCCCTAAAGATTCATGTCCAACACTAGTTTTGAATTTTGAATGGGGTCCCCCCGTCCTCTCCCCTGTCTGCTCCCACTCCCGCTTGCCATTGGATTAGATTATAGATAGCTATTTTTTGAGACTTTATTTTCAAATTTATTTTCTACCTTCTATAATAATTTTCTCTACCCATCAGTATCTTCATTGAAATTTAGAACTACCTATGCTAATTGATACAAAATTGGTTGTGAAGAATCAAAGTCTACACCTATAGCATCTACTAAAATATTCTTTACATCCTTAATAATTTTAAATTCTTTATCCTTTTCCTCTCTTAAACTCTATTGTTTGGCTTTCTTCTAGAGTAGTTCACCAAATGTCTGTATTTGGTATGGATTAAGCTTGGAGATATCCCAATTAGGAATTACAATTTCCTCATCTAGGTCTATTTCTTCCTCCATAGCTTTTCATTTGCTCAAAAATGTTGTGCTCAATTAAGGCTTGGTCTCAACTATCATTGCACTTATTGCTTGTGTGATTGAAATAGAAATAATTATAGTCATACTAGGACTAGCTATAAAAATTGATACTGCACTTATTGAAGGAATACTAACAAAAATACCCAAAGAATCCAAAAATGATGTGGCAATCACAGATCTGTCCAAAACTATTGTGCTCAAAACTAATGTATTCAAAATTAATGCAGCCAACTTGGTAGAAAAGGGAAGAGTCTACAGCTCAGTAGACGAAGTGGAGGTCACTTCAATCAATGATATGCTAAGCTAAATTGGACCAAGGAGTGATTGGATGTTTGTATTCACACTAGTAGTCACAATCAATCTTTCTAAGGTTGTCTCCATGCTTGATGTTGTTAATAACTTGCTTGGAGAGTGAGAAAGTGAGGCAATAACTACTGCAGTAGTCTTGACTAGATTAGTTTCCTCATCTTCTTGTGTTTCTTCCTCAGTAACCTCTTCCTCTTTATACTCTTCATAATCAATAGTAACAAAATGTGTTAACTCTTCATCATCCCTTTCTTCATCCTTATCTCCATCATCATCATCATCATCATCATCATCATCATCATCTTTGACATCAACAAGAAAATCACTCAATTTATGTAAAAGATAGACATTTTTCCACGTGTTCGTTGAATTTCTTACAATGTGCTCAATGTCTTTCATGAGAACTAGACAAGTGTTGAATTTGAGGGTTAATTTTTCCTCATTTTTCTTTAGAGATTATGTAATCTCCTTGTCTATTACACTTAGTAAAATATTCCTCAGGATTTTCCCATAGATGTCTTTCATAGTTTGCATGAAAAATTCTAATCTTGACTTGACCTTCTCCATTAAAACATTAGGAATCTGAGATGTAAGCTGGTTAGGTGAGTACTTCCACTTACCCATTTTACCCATGACCTAATCTTCTATTTGTTTCTTTTCTTCATCAGTCCTAATCTCATATTTTAATTCTTTAAAAAAAGTTATATCTACTCCTACTTCCAATTCTTTTAACCTATCTTGGAAGGTGGGTGAAGGTCTGCTAAATATAATGTCTCCTCCTTGTCAGCTTTCTTCCTTGATCTCCTAATAAACATAGTAGTGAATGTCTTGGCTAGCTTGGTAATAATTACCTTGCCCTTTTTCTTTAGTGGTTCCATTTCCTCTGATTCTTCTTCATCCTCTACCTCTTTATCCTCACCTTTTCCCTCAATCAATAAGAGAGTAGAACTTGTTTTTAGTTTAGCAATTCTTTTCTTTCCTTTGTTATATGACTAAGGGAGCTTGATCTCTAGTTCTCTCTTGGCTTTAGTTTCATTATAGGTCCCAAAATATGCAGCCTTAGGATCAACTGGTTCATTAATAATTTCCTCAATGATGTCTTTAGTTTCATCAATATTAACCTCATATCCAAGAGGTTTCACCCATGCTATTTTAGGCCTAACTGCCTGGATGTATACTTTGTCACTATCCACCATGAAAAACACATCATCCTTATAATCTTCAACAAGTTTCTTGGGAATTCAGTCTCTATTATTCATTTTCTCCTTAAATGTATCAAAATAGTTGTCCATAATACTATTATAGTTCTCACCCATCTCAACAACCAACTCATTAATCTAATATAGCACCGGCACATCTTTTCTCCACACAACAAAGCCTTTTGAAGGGAAGAATTTTTTAACATAAAATAATAAGCATGTTAATAGGGAGCCAAACTTACACAGGTTATTCTTATATGTCCTGATGCTTTCCATGTTCTTGTTAAACTATTTCAACAGTAGCTCGGCAAGGTCAAAAGACAGATTGTTCTTCACTACCTTGTATGCAAGGTCAACTATTTCACACAATTGGTTGTTTAACCTACTTAAGTTGTAAATCTTGTGTGCAATGATATGGATGCCAAAATTCAATTCCACATTAGTGACACTGCTTATTTTCATGCCTCTACCATGCTATTCTACTAGGGTTTTCTTTTCAAGTTCAGCGTAACCTAGGGTTTTGGTTGTCTTAGCTTTGGCCAACATTGGGAGACCAGTAATTTGATAAATCATCTTCTTTGTGACCAATACTGGTTGCTCCAATGACAACTACCCATTATGCACCTAACTAAGTATAAACCTTATCCATTTTACTTGAAAATCATGGGGCATGTGAGGGATATGAGTTAATCCTTTAGTTTCTAGGTGTTGGTGCTCGAGTTTCAAAACTCCATTTACACATAGTTTGTCTAGGGCATCATCCATTTCTAAAGTGCCAATCTCTTGAATATCAATCTTAAAGTGAGTTCATATATCATTGATCAATAGTTCCTTTGGAAGGATTTGTGAGTATGCTCCTCTCGAATCTAGGTTTTCCACAATTACAAGAGTGAGCTTGAAGTTTGATTCTTTCCATTCACCATGAACTAGCATATATGAACCTCACTTTTCCTTCCTATTGCTGGATACCATCTTCACTAGGTAGGGTTTGAGATAATTTAAAAACTTTTGCTAACAATTCACTCAAATTACTTGGACGCTCTAAAGATTGCACTTTGCAATAGCTCTCAAAAATTTTATGGTAAAAGTGACTTTAATTCCATTCTTTTTATTAAATTTTTCCATAAATTATTAGTATGAAAGGTAGATTGATTGACATCACATTGACAAACTATCATCCACTTCACTTGCATTGGTCACTTGGTAGAGTCTTTGATTACTTGTAACCATATTAAATTTAGTTACTCCCGACATTGCTTGGTAGAGTCTGTGACTTGACCTTGGTGAGGAAAGTAACTCAGTAGATGGTATCCCTTTTTACTCAGTGATACCTTTGTATCTTGAATATAGATATGGATCTTTTTGACCTTTCAACTAGAACTAATTTGGATGTCTTCTTTGTTATCCTAATTCTAGTTCTCTCTTGAAAACTTAAGTAGAAATGGTAGAGTCACCCAATTCTTGAGTGACTTGATCACTATTGCTTGGACTTGTATTCTCGATAGACTTTCAAACCCATTGTTGTCTCATTTATTGTTAGGTGTTATTGGCCTTTTCCTTCTTTTCATCTTCTATTCTACCAATATTCATACAATTCTTGGCAAGATGATCAAGTTCTGTACAAGTGAAACATCTTTTAGTGGTATCTCTTTTCCTCATATGATGTTTTACACAATTTATTCCAATGTGTCCAAATTTTTCATAGTAATGACATCTACACTAGGTGTTGTTGTCCCAATCAAATATTTCTTTCATAATTTTCTTTGTTGGATTCAATATCTTGGTTTTGCATTCTAATGACTTGTGTCCATGTTGCTTACATTTGTGACATTTTCCTTCAAATCTTGGTTTCTCTTTGCATTCATTAGCCTTATGACCATGATGATTGCAATTATAGCATTTTCCATTGAATTTTTCTTTTCCATTGCTCCAACATTTGTTTGATGTATGACCTATCTTACCATAGTGATTGCAAGTAGGTTTTTGATTCTTTTGAGCTCCTTCCTTGGATGATTCTCTTTCTACTGTATATCCAATTCTTTCTCTTTCTTTTTGTCTATAGAGATTTTTCTCATTCAATTGATTCATGTCTACTTGGGATTTCATCATTCTTTCATTGATTTTCCTTTCAGAGTTTAAATCATTTTGTAATCTTTCACTTTCAGATCTTAGGCTCATGATTGCTTCATTTGCATTGGAGAGCTGATCAATAAGGTCTACTTGCTAAAGGGATTGGTGTTGGATTTCATTTTTCTTTCCTTCTATCTCTTCTTTTATCTTGTTCTTCTACTCCATGACTTCACATAGCCTTACTAACTAAATTTCTTGTACTCTTTTTAGTTTTGTTACTTCTTCTTGCAGGGAACCATTCTTTTCTAGGAGTTCTTTGATTGCTTCATTGGCTTCATCTTGATTATTTTAATGAAGATCTTTAACATTTTCTTCAATGTAAAGATGATCATTCATTTGAATTGCAAGTTCTTTTCTTCTTTTCAAGGATTGAGAGAGTTTCTCCTTTGCTTTCTTGAGTTGGACAATCGCTATTTTGAAATCTATCTTTTCATTGTCAATAGCTTTGTCAATTTTGAATATCTCCATGGCTTTGATCTTTGCTCAAGCTATTAAACTTTCTTCTAATAACCACAATGCTCTGATACCAATTGTTGGAAATATTCTTAACTAGGCTAAGTTACTGAGAGGGGAGGGATGAATCAATAACTTCTAAAATTTCTACAATTTTAAATCTTAATCTAGTAGTCCAATTAGAATTTAATCCTTCACATATAATATGATCTAATTGTATGCATAAGAAACTAAAAACATTAAATCATTCATAACACTTTGACACAAAAATTTGGTGACCCAGAAACCTTCCAAATAGAAAGTAAAATTGGGATGGGGATGATACCCACAAGCTTTAGTACTACAGTATAAAGTTGGCCTATTAAGGCTTAAATTGATGACTTCTAATGATTTTCCCTGTTAGGAGCAATAAGGACTGCTAGGTCCACCTTGTGAAAGGATTCACAAATATACAATGAAGTATGCACTCGGTAAAGAGATTTACAAAAGACTATTAGGTCTACCTTGTTAAAGGATTTGATTGATCCACCTATTAGGATAAAATAGTAGCTGATCTTTGATTTGTAATTTGGTTTGCTGAATGAGATTTCTTTAAGTGTACAAATCACCTTGCTGTGATAGATGAATCTTTGTTGCTCCTTATACTATTGTAGCCTTTGTAATTAGCACTTTTTTCTTCTTCTCTTAAGATTACATATGCATTATTACTACACACATTGGATGTGATATAATACACTATATATATACCAAACCAATATACAAACTAAAAAGTTAGCCACTATACGGGTTTACACAAATATTACAAAGTCAGCCCAAATGAAGAAACTCGAGTTCTAAAGACTAATTCAATGAAGTTCTGATACTTGGCATCATCATGCACTTGATAGATGTAGAAGCTTGGTCCATACTGATCACTTCCAAGTAGTCTTGAACTTGATTTGTACTAGTGAGTTGATGAATACTATGAAACTTTTCATATAAACTGAGTCTCTTGGTTTTCATTGTATGACTTAGTAAACACTATCAACTCGAGCTTGGCATAAACTGAGTCACCTGGTTAACATTGAGTAGCTTAGTTAATGCTAGACTTGCATCACATAAATTGCAAACTTGGAAAGCACTACATAGCTCAATTTGCACTAGTAAATTTGACATAAACTGAGATGCACAGTTTATACTATTGATCTTCATAGTAATTGTAACTACTCGATAAACATTGGAATTTTTTCTAAGGACTTAGTAGCAACTTTAAAAATTGGCAACAACTGAAATGCTTGGCAAACACCATTATCTATACAATAAGCTTGGTAGCTATTTACAATCTAAATAAGTGTATGTCACTAATAACAAATTTGACTAATATGTCAACAAAGTCATCTCTACAATTCGTACTTATAGAGGGTGGAACAATGGCTTTCACCTTGGACTTCTCCCAGAGAAGAACACATAGCATGTATAAGAATGTTTGAGACTCTCTCTCAATAGAGACTCCCTCTTAGTAGGGTAAAAATTCTCACTTCTTTGGTTATAACAATAAGAGTTTTGATGTTAAGTTGACTAAACTAGGAGCTTCAACAACCACACTACCACACAAGCTTACATGGAATTATTCATTCTCACTCTGTCACAGAAAATCCCTCTAAAGTTGAATAGTCTCCCTCATAATATAATTTCTTTCTTTTCAAGGAAACTAATCATAATAACAATTGGTATATGATATTCCTCTTTAATGCAATATGTGTCATCAATTTAGTCACATGACTAAAAAGCAACATCCCTGTTATTTTTCTTTTCATTTTTCATCATTTCATTGCTTCTTGATACATCCTACAACCAAGAGAGATTAATAATAATTCATAAAATTAACCTATTATGAAGAGCAATATAGAGATCAATGCTAAAAGTATATACTATTCCCTCTAATATAACAAGAATATGTGTTCAATATTCATAGATATAATTATAGAATACTTATCCCTTTGTAGTTTAATCTTAACATGAACATAAATATGGATCAAAATAAAATGATACATTTTAACAAAATTGAACAATAACATAGTTTGACATTCATATGATGATCATAGCACTTACCAAAATGAAGCAGTCACAACAATCAAATCTCTAGGTCCAATTGGCATAGTCATTGTAGCCATCTAGGTACACTTGCAGATAACACACCTCTTTAGTTGTATTAGTCCATGGAAAATCACTTTGAGGGCATCTCCATTTGGACTAGAACACAACTTTGAGTTGTGAAAGGTGAGCTTGAGTAGGGTTTCTTTAGATCTGAATTCCCATCTTCTCCATCATTGAGGTTTGAGACACACACATCCTATAAAAAACTATGTAAAGTAACAAAATATGTCTACCACATGTACATATGCATATCATAGATAATAATAAAACTACTACCAATAATAATTTTGATGCTCAACCTAACAAAATCCAATCACCCTTAGGCATGCTTCTTAACCATGCTCGAGAGAAGTAAGGATAGTCATAATAGTATTATAATAAAATTCAAATGTCTTTTCCATAACCATCACCTTTTATAAAAAGCCACCTCAAAAGATGAGAGACTGCTAGTACAGATGGCTTAAACATCACACACTAAGGATTAATTCCTAGACTAAAAGTGTTAAATTTTTTAAGTTGACTTATTTTTCCAATCTTAATTTCATTCTTAATGTGTAATGTTTAATGATGGCTCTACTAGTAAGGATATTTAATACTTACATGGACATCATATTAGAATTAAATCATAGACCATAAAAAGGAATGCCCAAATAGAGTGAACAATGTTAGGATATAACATAAAGCTCTAGAAGGCACACAAAAAACTCTCAATGCAACTTAACATAAAGCTTTCTTTTCCATGAAAACCAAATAATATTAGCAAGGAACCATGTCACATAAGGAAGATTTTAGAATTGCAAGAAAATTTGAGATGGGTCAAATAATTGCACAGTCAACAACAAGAGAATAAAAAATATTCATATAGATCTAATCAAATACACAAATTTTCTTTCTTATTATCATCATTGCAAGATATTCAATAATATTTTGAGTCTTCTCTATAAAAAAATCAACTATTCTCATCTCCAAATTATCATGAATGCGGATACAATATAAAATACTTGATGAATAATTTCAATACTAACATCTGAAGTACTCTAACGAAACATGACATGAAATGCACATATAAGCTTGACACACACTAAGAGCATATATAACCATCAATCAAAGCATTGAATATTTTCCAAAAACAAAAATTATTGTTAGATGCACAAAAACACACCCATAGAGATTCCACAAAAGACAAGATTGAGTAATATGAATGTACTAAAAAAAAGGTCATCTAAAGAATTTATGTCACTATGAACATATGAGTTGGCTAAGGAATGATCAGACACCTCATAAAGAGTGTTAATAAATTACAAATAAAATAGAATAACTATGCATAGGTTCTCGATGGTGCATGAACATGAACTAGCACAAAATGTAATTATAGGAGTCAAATCATTGATGATTCATCAATGATCATCAAAGAAGTAAGTTGCATAGAAGTACAATATACACATGCCACAAAAGAAGTTACATGGGATTCACAAATACAAACACTTAACAACACCAATATGAACTCAAAGCCATAATAAATAGAGATAGGCTAATCTCTAGACAAAATGTACTAAAGACAAAACAAAGTCAAAATATTATTTTTCTCATATTCACAAAAATGTAGTGATTTTTTTCTAATTTTTTTGTTGTTTTCGACTACAAACTATGTAGATCATGAAGATCAAATGCTAAAATTTTAGAAAATTTCATGATATTTTTTATTTTATTTTAATTGGTCAACTGTACAATTTGTAGGGAGGATAGTCATGTCCTAATTAATACATAACCATGATAAATGCATAAACAAAAATAAAGACAATCATTAATCTTCCATGAAGTATGAAATATCATGGTTCTCAGCAACACAAAATGAACAAAATCAAAATGACTTGGGACAAGCTATCATTAGAATACACACTCCAATATCCATAGTAAATTCCATAATTTCATGATTGTAGAATGAAGAAGCAGATCCAAGATTTTAAGCAATGCACAAAGGCATAATTTCTTGAAGGTAATATTTATCTCGCCAATACCAATACTTCAACACATACATATTGACTACAAAATACTTAGAGAAATTTGCAACAGATATATGAATTAATGAACAAGAGAAGCTCCCTTATTTGTTGTTATCTAAAGTGCTCTAATAATATATTAATGTGTTTCCTAGAAATAAAGATAAACAATAATAATCAAAATGAAAAAAAA
The DNA here is from genome assembly GCA_028749045.1 of Cupressus sempervirens. Lineage (NCBI taxonomy): Eukaryota > Viridiplantae > Streptophyta > Pinopsida > Cupressales > Cupressaceae > Cupressus > Cupressus sempervirens. Next base: position 591,572,682 of record CM053790.1, read on the forward strand.
AAGACACAAGTGATACAAAAATTTATCCTATGAAAACCCTCAAAATTGAATAGAAAAACCCAACCACATGATAAAATATCGCTTTTATAAAAATTATGGGTTCTTCCTATCAATATTTCCCCACTGGTGACATGAGCCAATAGAATCCCACTTGAGAAACCCCTACTCTATGATCTTATTCATCCCTCTCAACACCACCCTCCTTTGGTATCACAAGCTTCCAAAAGACTCCCTCCTCAATTGAAGGTTGTTAAATTTCCAAACGAGGCTATGAGGGCTTTTCTTGTTGTGGTTGTCAAAGATTCCCCCTCGCCAACTAGATTGCAAACCTTCATTGTTAGTACTTATCTCAAAATTTCTTTGGGATTATTATAAATCTAATAGGTTTTTTAATAAATGGACCAGGAAAGCTTCTTGAAGCACCAGAGTTGAGGAATGGTTGGAAGTCTCCTTTGGTGACTATGTATGTATTTCTTCTCTTAATCATGATGTTTTGTTTTTAGATTGTAAATCGACAGATCTTTGCAAGAAATTTCTTTATGAAAACCCTACTTTTTCTAGGGCTATCATCTAAAATTTATTAAGTTTGACCTTAAATCTTTTAATGATTTGAAATTTTTGAAATGAGTTATGATTAAAAAATTATCAGTCTAGAAGAAAATTGTATTGCCTCAATGGATGTTAAAGTTTTGGTGGAAATGGAAATGTCTAAACTCATGCTTGATCCTATTAGACTCATCATAACCAATCTATCTATTATTTAAATCCTAAAATATACTCAAGCAAGGTGTCAAATAACCTTATCATGGAACCCCCTATCAATGTAAAATGTCTCAAAATTAAACATCATGTCATGAAAATTGATATTTTAGGCACTCTAAAATCAAAGGAGAATGTTGTTGTCACTTGTAATGATCAACCTAGAGGATTTGTAATCTCAGAGAATCCTCCTCCCTCATCCCCTAGTAGAAGAGAAACCTAAGACCCTTGATCTCTCTTGTATATATTCATGTTATGGAGGAGGGGAAATACTTGAGAATACAATAGTTGAAGAGTTTGGCCCCTTGGATGCTTCATCTCCTATTCAGAACAATGAAGTTGACCTTCCCTCCATGAAGATAAATGCAACTAAGGTGTTTCATCATGTTGTTTCTTCCCCACTCCCCAGGGAGCCCTCCTTGTCCTCCATTATTCCTGAAAGGACTAGTCCCATGGAAGGAAGTAGACAATCTTCTCTAAGATCCCAATCAACTAAGGTGGATTCCTTTTGTGATATATTAACTAATGAACTTATAAATACATTCACTAAGGAAATTTTTGAGGATGGGGAAGTAAATTTACATTAAACTATAGGTTGAGGAGCTCATTACACTAAGGTGGAAAAAATTACTCAATGGAAAATCTTATGGAAGACTTGGTTCAACTCAAAAACCTTGAGAATGTTAAACGACTAGATCAAACTGAGGGGGAGATGGTAACTCAAATAGTTCCAATAAAAAGTGGGGTAGAAAATCTCTGACAAATCTTAGATCTATGGATGCAAAGGTTGAGGGTCAAGTGAAATAAATTGATATTTTTTATACAGGGAATGGGAAGGTCCTTTCCAAGGTGAATTGAAGATCCTAACTTGAAACATTGAGGGACATAATGCCCCTAACATGAAATATTTATTAAAATTTTGTATTAGTAATTACAAACTAGACATATTTTTCATTTAAGAAATCAAAATGAATTAAGATGAATGACAAGCCTTTAAAGAGAAATTTTTTTTAGAGAAATTGTAAGCAAACCAACTATGGGGCATTTGGTGGTTTGATGATTATTTGGAAACCTATGAAGCCTACCTTTAAATCCACCAGGGATTGAGAAAAACTAGATAAGTTGTCACATAAATTGTTTCAAACTGAACTCAAAATTCTCATTAATTAATATTATGGCTCAACATTGAAAAATTATAAATGCAAACTCTAGCTAGAAGTGGATCAACTCCTCCACTTCCATAACCTCTTCAGTATTATTGGTGGGGATTTTAATGACATTATTAGATAGTATGAGAAATGGGAGGGATTCTTGAGGTTATCCTAGGCATCTATTGATTTCAATAACTACATTAACAATTTTGTTTTGCTCAAAGTCTCTACCAAGAATAATGCTTGTTACACATCAGGGGGCATAACCATACAATTTGGTTGGTGGTTATGCTAGCGAGTTGATGTCATTAACTCACATGCCCATTATTCTATAGGCAACCAAGACTCAATTCTTGCATGCAAACCACCAAATTCTATGGTTAAGCCCATTAGCTTGCTAGAATAAGCATCCCCTACCATTCTATAGGTAGTCACTAGATTAACCATTGGAGGTGGAAGTTGTCACCTTGAATAATAGAAGGAAAGGTTATAGTCAAAATGTTGAAGATTTGAATAGATAATTTATCTTTGTTAATCTTATAGCTTCAAACTGATCCTTCTTCTTAACACAAACCCTTCCTTTCTTAGGCTTGTATCTCTATCGTGTTCCTCTAAACCTTGAAATAGATGGTACCCCTAGTAAATGTCCTTTGGAGTTTGAGTAGATGTGGCTTAAAGATAACTCCCTTATAAACAAAATAGAGGAATGGTAGAAGAAATCCAAGGTATTAATTAAATCTAAACTCTTTAAAATAATTCAAAAACTAAAAATTATGAAAAGTAATCTTATTCATTGGAACAACAAACATTTTAGTAACATCTTTGATTTTGAGAGGGAATTGGAATTCCAATTGGACAAGGTTAATTTCAAGATAATAAAATTTGGGATGGATGAGTCTCTTTATTTAAAAAATCAATCCTTCAATTACAACTTAAATATATCTTGGCCAAAGAGGAAATCTTTTAGAGGAAAAAGTTGAGAGACTTGGCTTCTAGAAGGTGACAAAAATACTATTTTTTTCCATAATATTACTAAACTAACAAGATTGGCCAATTTTTTTTAAAAAATCAAGAAAAGGGATGGCATAATATTGGTAAACCCATCTAAAATATCAATGGAAGAAATTCATGTTTTTAAAAACATCCTTAACAATTTGGATGGGTCTTCTAATTTCAGCCAACTCTCTTTCCTAGCTAATATTCCCAAGCTTATTTCAGATGAACATAACAAAACCCTTTTAAGTAAATTTACCAAGTAAAAAATTTCTTTAGCCCTATCTCAAATACATCCTAACAAATCTTTAGGGCCAAATGGATTCCCTGCTTGTTTCTTCCAACAATAGTGGCATTTTTTTGGAGGTTATATTTGTGAAGCATTAGAGGGAGAAGCTCTAGTAGTCTCTGTTGTGGTTTCACAATGCACACCCCATTTTTTCTTAGAAATGGGACCCCCTAGTTTAATTCTTAGCTTTCTAGATCACTAGTTTTGGTTCTAAGTCTTTTTTAGGGTTTTTTCTAGTGTTTTGGTAAGGTTTAGCTCTTTGTCGAAAAACCTAGTTGACAGGAACAGGAGATTTTGAGGAGAAAAATCAAGTTTTAAGTTGAGAGGGCTCACTAGCACACTTAGCACACCTAGAGCACCCCTCAAGGTGCACTAGGCACTAAGTGCACTAGAGAAGAATCACTTCCCTTTGGAAGTGCGCACATGCATAGGTGGGCACCTCCAAATGTGCGCTTCATCCTCAGACTATAAAAGCTCAGGACCCCCTCCCTTCTCTATCTTATTCTTCCTCCTACATGAACTACTAGCACACCTCTACACTTTGTAAGGTGTAGTGATTATGCTTCTCCTACAACCCACATAGAAAAAACATGTTAAAAAGCATTCTAGAAAAAGGTATGCACCTTGCGCACCTCACAAGGTACACAAGTTGTGCACCTTTTTTTGCATTAACAAACAAAACACAAACAAGAAAAATTTAAAAAGCCTAACAAAACCAATCCTTCCCCCAAGATAAAGGTGTGTACGTGTGCACCTATCTATGGTGTGCACATGTGCACCTTTACTAAGGATATGCATTCCTCTCAAGTATAGTAAAGGGTGCACTAAGTGTGCACCCTTTCCTTTCTAACTAAATATATGTTTTGCATTATAAGGGTGCACACCTAGCACACCCCATGAGGTGTGCTAGGTGTACACTCTTAGTGTTGAAGGTTTTTTGAAGAAAGGTGCACCTACTACACCTGTAAGGTGCACAAGGTGCACCATTTTTTGTTAACCAAAGATGTTTTAGGGGTTTTCAGGTTTTTGTAACAGTTTCTATAGGATTAGGGTTTCTCAGTTATATTTTTCAGTAATTAGGGTTTATGTAAGTTTATTTTTATTTCTTTGAAACTAATGGATATTGGTTTTGTGTAGATTCATTGGATTGCTCCTCATCCTCCCTCACTACAAAGATGGCTCCAAAACTAGTAGGCTTCAAATTCCAAGGTGTTCTAGGAAAGTTAAGCATCTAGGATGAATATTAAGAGATCCAAGATATTGAACTAGGTCATATTGACTAGAATATGTTCCTAGTTTTATGCAACAAACCAATTGAGAGGTCTCCAATGGTATCCACACTCATCAAATCAGGGCTAGTTAATTCAACATCACACCCGTTATCAATACAATATTTAGAGTTGATTATGGCTTTACAAAAGAACTATGTTTGAGAGGAAAGAATTGTGAAAAGTATAACTAGAGAGATCATCCTAGATCTGATACCTAAGAATATGGAGAAGGTATTCCATCTTCTGAGAGTAGATTAGTACATCAGGTTAACATATCATCAAGTAGAAAGGTGGTATAGAGAGTATGGAGAGGAAGCATCAAAAATCATCCAATCTTCATATCTCATCCATAAAACTTCTCTTAGATGAAAATTAGGAAAAGTAAATATGACAAGGGGCTATATGAAAGATGATGTTGGACATTCTATAGTTCTCTTGAGTAGAGTTATGGATTACCAATAGTAGGACACCTAAACATATGGATGGTACACTTCATTAAGACTATCAAAATAGAAAAGATGTCAATTGATTGGGTCTCAATTCTCAATGAGAATTTAGATGAGCAACTGGTGGCAATCAAGAAGAACAAAAATTTCTATATGAAATCCCCTTTGGTGTATCTATTAGCTACAAGAGTAATAGATTATCTGGGATTGTTCAAAAAGGACAACTTGCAAGATGTAAATGCATGGCCTTATGTGGTATACCCCCAGTTGGTAAAGAAAAACCTTTCAAAGCATAGTAAGGAGTACAAAATAGTGAATAATGACTTTATTTTCACAATTATTCAATTCATTGAGGGAGATTATGCAAAAAGGATGTCAGATGAAGTAGTGGCAAAGATTACATAAATTGGTGCCTATTACATCCAATTTAAAACATTCAAGAATGGGCCTATAGTGATGGGACATACCTAAGTTTTCTTGTGTTGTTTCCTTACTTTTTTATATGTAGACAAGAGTTCTCATGCAATCTCCAACAATATGAGTCTGTCACACAAATACCTGGGGAGTTTCTTTAGATTGATAGTTGTACCTTCTACCCTTAAATAATTGAATGTACCTATTATGAATGTAGAAATTGATAAAGATTAAAATTCAGATATTAATCATAAGGTGAGGCATATCATCTAATTAACTAAGAATTGGATTAAAATACCATTTAAGTTGGATGCGGTTTCACAAACCATAGTTTTCCAAGCTATAGCCCACCTAGTGAAAGGTAGGGGAGCAAAGGTGATAGTGCCCACATTCATAGCTCAATCCCCAGTGAGGCCAAAAATAGTGCTTTAGTGTGATAAAGAAGTTCGATACTTCAGGGCTCAGAAGAGTAAAGGAAAAAGGAAAAGAACTTCCCCTCAACAAGACAAGCCTGGAGAAGAGGAAACTCAAGCACTAGAAAATGTACAAGGGGTAGAGAATGTACAAAGGGTTGAAAATGTAGAAGTTATCTAGACTTAAGATAATCCACTAGTGTTACTGCTAGAACTAGGGCAAGGAGCTAAAGTAGAAATATAGGAAGTGTCTTAGTCTGCACAAGAGGAAGAAGCATCCCCATCAGTTCCCAAGAGAAAAAGATGAAAACTCTAGTCAAAAGGAGACAAAAGGTGATAAGAAAGGTTATTCCTTTTCCATCAGTCCCACAAGTTATTCCGAAAGAGGAAGAAAAGGATGATGAAGATGAAGAAGATAACCTTCCTTTAAGTCAGAGGATGCATCTTGCTAAGGCTCGAGAGAAAAAATGGAGAAGAAGCTCTACTATTACTCCAACATCCATTCCTACAAAGCCTATTTAGGCTACAACTTCCAAGGATAAATACAATAATGGATTAATGAGAAAGAGGATGAAGGGGCTTATGTCTTTCAAATGTTAGATTTTGATTTCATGCCTGTAGGCACTGAGTTTATGGGGGACAAGATAAGGGATACTCCAAAAAAATAACCTGCATAAGAGGATTAGAGTCAATTTCCATCTTATTCACTAGGACCTTCAAGTGCTCCACCATCATCAAGTCAAGATTTATCTTGCTTGAATAAAGGTTTAGCCACTTCTCTTCCTCTGGGTAATGAAGAATGAGTGCAACATGAACAGGAAGAAGAACCACAATAAATACCCATAGAAGAAGGGAAAATATATGAGAAACCTCAATATACTTCCTAAGATACAGAGGTAAGGACTATGGACTCAACAAATACAGAGGTGCCTGATCTAGATCTCTCACAAAAGGAGAAGATTCTAGAGAGGAGTGATAAGGGAAAAAGCATATAGATACAAGTTCCTTTTTCATCTAAGGATAAATCTCTGATGGAAGATGCTCCAAGAGGGTTGAGAAAAGACATAATGGTTAGGCACAAAAGGCAATTTTATTCTACTGAGGAAGAAGGAATGGGAGAATTAATTGAAGCTCTCAAGAAACCTGAGCCACCCGTAGTTGATGCACGGACATTGACCTTTGTCATGAGTGATCAAACTCGGGACTTGTTTGCCCATATTGCTATCCCTCCTTTGCATGCAAATATTGATGATTTGACTCCAAAATATTATCAAATTAGAAAGGTCATGCTTGGAAAACCCACTTTGGACACTGCCAAATTAATGGTTACTATGGGAATCAAAGAAGTGTTTAGGCACTTAGAACAGGATGAGACTGAATTGTTAAACCTCTAGAAGTAGAATGAAATCCTAAGAGGATATTTAAACAAAGTAGTTGGTTTTTTGGATCCTAAAAATTCTAAAGATACTCTAAATGTGGCACTCGATAAAAGAGATAAGGAGACTATACAACTAGATCCATTTTTGAAGGCTTGTTAGAAATGACAAGAAGTTTTTGAAGAGAAAGGTGTGTAGATCATATAGGAAATTCTTAAATTGCTATGTCACATGCATAATAATGTAGATAAGTTGGTTTCTATATTGAATTAGGATTTTGGGTTAATGGATGAAGTACATACCTGGGTGAAAGACCTGCAAGCATTGCAATCAATAAAGAGTCAAATGTATCAAATGTTGATGGATGTATATACAATAGATGAGTTAGATAAAATAGATGATTGGATAGAGAAGATTATAGATGGGAATAAATTAATGGAAACATTACATGCTAATATTCATATGCTTAAGGATCAAACCTAAGAGAAAATTATGGAGGTAGAGAAACATTACAGTGATGTTTACTTAGACATTTTTGAAGATGATTCAAGGGATAAATTGATGATTGTAGAAGTAGTTGTTGAACTATTTTGGAAGACTTTTGAAGAAGCTTCCACTAATGAGGATATCAGACATGCATTTAAGACTGAAGAGGCATTGCTAGAATTGGATGTGAAATTGGGAGATTTTGTAGAGACTTGCATAGAGGTGGGAAACTCTAGGCAAAAAGTAAAGGAACAATATGAAGCTTTAGATTTTCTAGAGGCAACTGAAGTGACAGAAATTATAGAAAAATTCAAGAGAAAATACCCAGACATAGCTTTGGTATGAAGGGGAACAAAACCTAGAAGCTAGAATTTCAGTTATGACACTTGGTAAAATTTTACATTTTTTAGACATTCTTCTGAGGTGCACTAGCTTTTGAGGTGCGCTAGGTGTGCAAGGTTCTCTTCTTTCGAGCTATGTTTCTCCCAATGTGCACTGGAAGTTTTTGAATAATTCAAAGGTTTGCTGATGGTTAACTATCAGTTCTAAATTTAGATCTTTCCATGCACCAAAAATGCATTCTGATGGTAGTTTAACTCCTATAAACATTCAATAAAGGTTGAGCTTCTATTTTTGGAACCTCTAGAGACTCCTACATCATCTAATGGATTTCCTCTTCTTATTTTCTCATGTTTTCTTTGTTTTAAGACATGTAAAGGTTCATGCATCCATTAAATAATATAAATATGGATGGTGTTCTACTTAGCACTAGTTAGAGAGTCAATCTGTACATAAATAGATTTTTTTATTAGTTTAGAAGCATATGTTTGCATAAAGAGATCTCTCACTCTCAACACAAATTGAGAATATGATTTCTTATAAATTTAGGAATGTAATATGTATTCCAAGACATTATTTTGATGCAATAATATATGTTATTGGTGCTCTCATTCAGAGTGTAGTTATTCTTGCCTGAGTGTGTTATATTTTGTTAATGTATGTTCATGGAGTGTAATGGAGCCAATAGTTTTATTGCTTAATTTTGATTGAGTGATCTTTTAATTCTAGTGTTTGCTAAAGGTTTACAAATTTCACTGATTAACTTAGTATGAGAAGGAATCACCTTATTGTTCCTACATAGCTTTTTGTCTCACATGAGCACACTTTTTGTGGCCTTGTGATCTGATGAAAAGTGAAACAACTTATAGTTACTAAATTTCCATCGATGATTGCATCAATGGAATTAAGGAAGCACTGCTCCTATTTTTATTGGTTACCTATTGATCTTTTCAAAGGCTTAATTTGCATACATGTTATTTCGATAGCTTATGTCCATTAGGGATTTACTTTTCAATTCATTTTCTTAAACTTATTATTACCCTATCTTCATTATTTTCTTTTAAAAACATTTTTTTAATTTAGGAATTCATATAGTTGGATAGTTAAAACTGAATTCATTATAAATAGAAAAATACAAAAATATATATTTCTTTTTGTGTGGTTACTTTTTTTGAGATAGCAATAAAATTCAACATTTTATCCAAAATTGGTCAGAACCAGCAAAGGCCTCCTCATGAACACACATTTATCTTCTACTAAACAGATTCCATTAGGTCATAAGATTTCTTTGAACCTTGGAGTCGATCCAAGATTAGCTTTTCAAAGAAGAGTTTAAAAGGATTAATGTCATTAAGCATCATGCAAAATAATAGCTCAATAGAAGTGGCACTAGAATGAGGACTCCAAAAAACCATTTAGAATAGAAGCAAACAATTTGCAATTTCAAAATATTACATTTTTATAAGTTGAAAGAATTTTATAAACTGCCAAAGTTTTGAGGTGTGCTAGCTAACAAAGTACATTAGGTTCCAAGGTGCGCAAGCTTCCAAGGTGCCCATATTTTTGAGAGTGTACTTTTGTGCTTTTTCTAGAATTGACATAAATTGGAAGATTCTTATCTATCATCTCCATTTCAATGAGCTTTAAGATCTTCACCTGGTACACACGAGCTCCTTGAGCTTACCCACTTTTGCAAGCCTTGTAGCAACAAAGGATTCCCTCAAATTCTACCACTTCCACTCAAAATTTCATCATCTTCCTCAGTTCCACCTCCAAAACAACCACCCATTATTCTACCAAATCCTCCAATTTCCTTTTTCACAAATGCAATAGACTCACCAATCAACTTGACAAGTGTACTCGATGACCTTAATAAGAATCCTGAGAAGTTTTTCCCAAGGTTCATCTATGGAGACATAAGAACTGTTGAAGATCACATCAAGGTATTCAATGAAATTTGAAATTGTAAGCAATTTTCTAACAAGAATGTGGTTCTTCACTTATTCCCCTACTCTTTGGGAAAAGTTGCCTTAATTGGTATGTAAATTTTTTGCCTAGATGTATTTGAGACTGGGATACTTTCGAAGAATTGTTCCTGGAATAATTCAAAACTTTCATCAACCCAATTTTAATACATCAAAAATTCATATCAATCAAAAGAGACCCAATCAAGATGGTTTTATGCTTCAACCATCGCTTTCATATGGCATATCGCAGGCTAGAAATGCTATACACTATACCAATTGAAGCTTCTATTTAGATTTATCTAAATGCTATGGACCATCTTACTGCTATTCTATAGAAAATATTGACACATTGGAGAAAGTCTTCTCGGAAGAAATTACCTTTCCTAAGCAAGCCAATCCTAATGGAGGAAGATTGATGCTTCTAACACAAGCTATTATAACAAGGCCAACATATCCTATTAGAGTACCTATGATGCCTAGCTAATTCATACTAATTAATCTAGTTCTATTACATCAGGTACCCACTCCACAAACCTTGGCTATAACATACCCAGGATATGAACCTCCAAAAGCTACTTTCTTTGAGCAAAAGGTAGTGATTTTTGCTGAAGCAGACAATAATTTTTCCTTTAAGTTTGGTCAAATGAAGAAGACCATGTCTCAAATGAATAATGAGCTAACTCTCTTGAGGTTGTCACAAGGATAGAATAACAAATTTCATAGAAGCAATGTTGGTCCTTACAACAACAATAATTACAATTAGAACTACAATAGGAATTTTAGGGGAAACAACAATGTTGGGAACAACAATACAGGAAATAATAATGGAGAAAACAATTTCAATCCTCCTAATCATAACAATAGCTTCCAAAGATAGAATAGGCAATGGAACACTCATCCAAATAATGGAAGCATTCTTGCAGATAACAATAACAATAATGTTCAATATGTGGATATCAATCAATATGATGATGGTCAAAACACATCTAACAATGATGGTTCATATTACAATAGAAATCAAGAAATGTATTAGAATTCACAAGAAAATGACAATGTGCCTCTTACACAATTTAGTGCTCTGCTACTAGAATCCTATGATTATGCACATAACACATAAGTGGAATAACCAGCCAATGAAGAATTCTCTTTTCCATTCAGTCATAAACCAAATACGCAACCTAAAGGGATGTTGGCTTTTTGAAATAACAATTAGAATACTTACAATCTACAAAGTTAAAAATAACCTATGACAAATGGAATCCCTCAAACATTACAACCAACTCCTCCCAATTTGAGAGCAAGTAACAACCCAGTACCAATCAAGCCCTTGTATGGAGGAAAAAAAAAAATTAAAATCAAGGAAATGTGCCTATAATCTTGAAAAATCACACCTAGTCTACTAAAAATTATAGTGCAGTGGAATATTTGAAATGAGAAAAGGCCAACATGTCCATGTTCAACATGCTACAAAATTATTCTCATCAATGAGAAGCACTGATAAAAAAAATTGATTATACAAAGGCACCCCATAATATGAGTATTTTTCCTCAAAAGATAGTATCTCAACAAGTCAGTTCTTCAGAGGTAATGCCAACTATGTTTAAAGACAAGGTTGAGGTGCCCCCATTTTTTCTTAGCATCAAAATATATGGGAAAAGTCTTCATAATTGCTTAATTGATTCAAGAGCCTCTTGCAATGTTATGCCACTATTAATAGCTCAAAGGTTGGGAGTCACTCCTCAGCCTTCTAATTGAATAGTGATATAATTAGATAAAATAGAGGTAAAAGTCATTGGTGTGTTGAAAGATGTTCAGATACAGTTGACAATTGACTCTTAAATTCAAGACATCATTGATATAGATGTGGTTGAGATTCTTGAGACATACAGATTGCTACTAAGTAGAGAATGGACAAAATGCCTAAGAGGATGGTTTTCTATCGATTTTACTGAATTATGGTTACCATGGAAAGGGTTGAATAATCAAATCAAGATAGATGTGAAGCTAAAGTTAAAAACAATGATTACAAAATACAATGCACCAAATGAGGTGGCATTCTTGCAATCAATTTTGGGTTCTTACAAAGTGATGACTTTTGATACAACTTCAACCAAAATATCAAATGATCAAAATGGAATATCCACAATTTCAATCCCAAAGAAAGCAATCATAAAATAGTTCATAGAAAACATGGTGGCTAAATTACAATGTTTAGAAGAAGAAGTTGGCAATAGTATTCTCTTTCTCCTAGGATTTTGTAGATTGCATAAAGTTTTTCATTCAGATTTTGAATGTTCACTTTGCTAAGAAGGAATTGCTAAAATAGTAATACAAATAATGGAAATAAAAAGTGATAATGTTACAAATAATGAACCAAAAAAAATTCAAAATTCTACAAAAATATTTGAATTTGTGGAAAAAGTTGAAGATGAAATTGAAGATCTAAATGCATCATATAGGGATACCTCTTCAGATGGTGGAGGTTTGTCTTCTCCTCCACCTAGAATGATCAAAGTCCAAAGAAGGAGACATTACATTAAAGGTCAAGGATGGAATTAATTAGTCATTTATCCTAAACCCAAAGTGGATGAAATTATAGAATTAATAGGGAAATTCAAGACAAACAATAAAAACATACACTTCCTGTATCAAGGGGTAACAATGGAAAATATCAAGTCCACCCTGCAAAAGACTACAGTGGATCCCCAAGAAACAATCCTTTTAGGCCCAATTAAAGGAAAAGATAAGGATGAATAAGCATAAGGTTAGGAACCCTAAAGAAGATTTGATCTAGACACTCCACTTTGATGGTTCCAAATGCAAATTAGGAGCTAGTGCAGGTATTGAGTTAATCAACCCAAAAGGTAAGTCTTTCTACACAACATATCGATTATAATTTAGATATACTAATAATGTTGTAAAGTATGAAGCATTGGTTTGAGGACTTCTTTTTGCATTGGAGAAAGGAATCACAACTCTCATAATCGAGGGAGATTCTCACTTAGTGATAAGACAAGTGAAGTCACTATATTCTTTCAATGATAGAAGGTTGCTTGCTTACAGGAAAAGAGTGTGGGATCTAATGGATGATTTGAAGCTTTGAATATAAAGTCTATTCCAAGGAGGAAAAGCATGGTAGTAGATGCCCTTGCTATTTTTGATAGCACATTACAACTAGTCAAGAGAAAAAAATTGAAAATATTTTCAGTAGAATTGGTTTCTACGATGTCTATCCCAGACAATATTATAAACTTCCAATTCTTTTAGGATGATCAACATATACTAAAATTTATCATGTGAAATTTCCACTTTAAAGGAAAAGAGATTGATGAGACTCTAAATGACAAAATTAAGGATGATGAACTTAAAAACCAAAACTATTCCTAAGGGAATGGTTGTGTTGGAACACATTTTTTATCGTGATGAATCAACACTTAACAAAAGAATGGTCAAAGAAAAGGGGTTTGAGGAATGTGATTCATATAATTTGGGTACCGATGAAGATCCTAAAATGGTAAGGGTTAGAAAGTCATGCAATGCATAGGAAAGGGAAGATATGCTCAAATTGCTTACAAAATATAAGGATGTCATTGCTTGGAGCTATAAAGAGCTCAAAACATATGATCCTAAAATAATTATGCATAACATTCCATTGAAACTAGATATTAAACCCTTCCATCAAAGGAAAAGACTTTTAAATCCTATTATTGAACTGTTGATAATGAAGAAATTTAAGAAGTTGCTTGATGCCAAGATCATCTTCCCCATTCACCATTCTACATGGGTGGCTAACTTGGTTTTTATGTGGAAAAAGACTAGAGAGATTCATCTTTGTGTGGATTTTCGTAACTTGAACCTTGCATCTCAAAAGGACAACTACCTTTTACCCTCACTTCATGAAGTTCAACAAATTTTCAATGGTTCCAAGATGATCTCTTTCTTGGATGGATATTCAGGACATAATCAAGTAATGGTTGATGAAGAGGATAGACTAAAGATGGACTTTATGACCAAATAGGGAACTTTTTCTTATAGAAGAATGCCTTTTGGGCTGATTAATGTATGGGCTATATTTCAACAAGCCATAAATGAAGATTTTAAGGGATTAATAAGCAAGTATATAGTCATCTACATGGATGACTTAACTATCTTTTCAAAGGATTGAAGCACTCACATTGTTGATTTAAGATAGATATTTAGTAGATGTTGTAAATATGGCATATCACTTAATCCCAAGAAATGTTTTTTTGGGGTTACTAAAGGTAGCTCCTTAGCCATATCATCTCTGAAGTCAAAATCTCCATTGATCTTGATAGAATTAAACCTATTCTAAAGTTCTCATCTCTTTAGAATCAAAAAGAACTTAAGTCTTTCTTTGGGAAGATAAATTTTATGCGAAAATTCATAAGAAGATTTTTGGAGATAGTTTGTCCCCTTAATGATTTACTCAAAAAGGGAGGAAAAATAGAATGGGTTCCAGAGATTAAGAAATCATTTGAGGATATCAAAGTGGCCATCTCCATGGCCCCAGTACTAGTGAGTCCAGATTATGGATTGCCTTTCAAAATATACTCTTTTGCTTCAGAACATTCATGTGTCAGGCTTCTTATGTAGAAGACGGGAAAAGAAGATGAAATGCCCATTTATTTTATGAGTTACCCTCTGAAAAATGCTAGGTTAAATTATTCTAACCTTGATAAATGGTCTTTTTCTTTAATCAAAGTGGTAAAGAAGTTCTGCCATTATATACTAAGGAGCAAGTTATATGCAATTGTACCTGATCCTACAGTTAAGATGTTACTGATGCAAAATGAACTAGGTGAAAGGTGAGGAAAATGGATGTAAATCCTTCAATAATTTGATTTAGAGATTCAACCCATGAATTTGGTAAGAGGCCAAGGATTATCAAAAATGATAGCAAATAACCAAATTGAGGATGAATAGAAATTTTTGTTTGATGGTGAAACAAAGATGGAAGATTGGAAGAAGATTATAGTATCTCAAGTTGATATTGACCAAGGTATAATAATAGATGTCTAGTACTAGGATATTGTTTACTATCTTTTTCAAAATTAGTACTCCAATTTGATGAATAGTTCACAATGTAGGGGACTCAAAATGAAATGAAAATCTTACATGCTACATGATAGAAAATTATACAAAAGGAACTATGAAGGGATTTACCTAATGTGCTTGGGACACAAAGAAGTAAAAGAAGTCTTACAAAAATTTCATGATAAGTATGGTACAGGGCATGGTTCAGCAGAGGCTATAACCCATATGATTTTAAGATCAAGTTATTTCTAGCCCACAATCTTCAAAGATACTTTTGAACATGTGCGTACTTGCAACATTTGTTAGACTAGTGATAATAGAGAAATACATCCTACAATTCCATTACAACCAGTGTTTGAGGTACACTCCTTTGCAAAGTGGAGGCTGGATTTCATTGGTCCAGTAAACCCACCATTGTCAACTAGACACACTTTTGTTCTCATAGCTATTGATTGTACATGCTAGATAGAAGCAAAAACTTTCAGACATTGCATGGCTAAGGTGGTCATAGACTTCTTGGAAGAACACACTATTACTAGATTTGGGATGTCATTCTTTCTAGTGTGTGATAATGGATCAAATTTTGCATTGATATTCCTTACTCAATTGGCACTATAAAATTAGATTATTATCAAGTTCTTTTCAAATTATTATCCACAAAGAAATGGTTTGGTTGAATCTACAAATAAGAACTTAACTACGGTAATAAGACATTTGTTGAAGGAAAATCCTAAAGATTGACCTACATAACTCAAATATGTGCAATGGATAGTCTGAGTCAGAGTCAAGAATGCTTTGGGTACATCTCCATATCTACTCATCTATAGACAAGAGCCAGTATTCAAACTTAACCTTAGGATTCCTATTTTGAAATTCTTGAGTGAGTATGTTGAATATGGTGACAGAGTACATATCTATCAGACTAATGAGTCTTTTGGACATGGATGAGAAATGGACAAATACTTTAGAGCATATGGTAAAACATATTTTTTTGTTAAGAGGTGGTTTGACAAGAGGGCCACAATAAAATCTTTCAGAATATTTGACCATATTCTATTATGAGACAAGGCAAAAGAAAATTTGGGCAACCACACTAAATTTCAATGCTTGTGGATTGGTCCTTATTAGATTGCGGAAATTCTGTGAGAAAATACTTTCAGGTTGATTTCCTTACTAGGGGAATTGGTTCCATTTCCATTCAATGGGAAATTCCTAAAACATTAGTTTGAGGCCTAAAATCAAAAAAAAAATTACAAGTGTGTTTATTGATGCAATTGTGTTTTCTTTTAGTTTTGTGTTTATTTTCAAAGTTGCATCAGTCCAAGGGTTAGGTGCACACAAGATTTTATCTTGACATATCTCGTTAAACCACTTTTTGGTTTTGACTTTTGGGGAAGAGATATTTCTTTGTCAATTTTTTTTAATGATTTTGTTTCTTATACCAACTAAGAAATGGATGTTACTTGCAATAATAGAGGACTTTTAGTCTTGAATTCAGAATTGTAGATCAGAAAGTTTTCAACACTTTATAAATTTAAAGATCAATTATCTTAGGTATTTTCAAACCAAGCTCAATGACAGCAAGGGATAGTCCAAACCCTACCGGTTCAAACAAAAGGGTCTTCTTGAGGGAATTGCTAAGATCATTGTTTGGCGTGAGAGTTTCCAAAAAGTTCTTAAAAGAGGAACACAAGGGATGTTCAGTAAAGTTTGAATCTAAGAAACAACATCAATATCTTGGCCACATAGTCTAAGCATGTCTAGGGTATAGAAAGAAAAGAAAAAAGAAAATAAGGTGTTAAGAACGAAAGATTCTACAAAGTCTGCAAAAGGTAATTTGACTATAGGAATATGAACTCCAAATAGGTTATCCAGTATCAAAACAATTGTTTCATCAAAGAATCAAATGGTGGCATGTGAGCTATGTGAAGAAAATATTTAGAAGTGATAACCCATCAAGAGCCCTCAAGACTAATTCTCTCATCTAATCAGACATCGGATTAGTAAACAGTTCTTGTGAGGATTCCCATTGAATGGATCAGAAGGGTGGAAGATTGTTTCCAAGTTGTTAGAAGCTTTTGATAGATTGCATTCTAAGGCATCAAAGAAAATGGATACACTGAACACACACTGAACTTGAAGATTCAAGATTCTAAGGTTTTGACTATAAAGTGACTCAAAATACACTTGGAGTGTTCAAAATTCAGTTGGTGTTTGACACATTAGAGGAATGTTTGTTGATGAATAAATGCCTTCGTCATTTCTTCCCTTTTTTTCGGGGCTATTTATTGTGGTTTCACAATGCATGGCCCATTTTCACTTAGAAATGGGGGTCCTCTAGTTTAATTTTTAGCTTTCCAAATCCCTAGTCTAGGTTTTAAGTCCTTTTTAGGGTTTTTTCTAGTGTTTTGGCTTAGTTTGGCTCTTTGTCAGAAAACCCAGTTTGTAGGAACTAGAGATTTTGACGAGAAAAAACAATTTTTAAGTTGAGAAGGCACACTAGTGCACTTAGTGTAACTAGCACACCCGTCAAGGTGTGCTAGTACACTAACTACACTAGTAAGGAAGCACTTTCTTTTGGAAGTGTGCACGTGTGCACATGCAAAGTGTGCACCTCCAAAGGTGTGCTCTGTCCTAGGCCTATAAAAGGCCAGGACCCCCTCCCTTCTCTATCTTGTTCTTCCTCCCACATGAGCTACTAACACACGTCCACACTTGGTAAGTTGTGCCAAGTGGTCACTTCTCCTACAACTGACACAACAAAAACATGTTAAAAAGCATTCCAAAAAAAGATGTGCACCTTATGCACCTCCCAAGGTGTGCAAGCTACGCACATTTTTTCCATTAAAAAACAAAACACAAATAATAAAAATTTAAAAATCCTAAAAAAACCAAGCCTTCACCTAAGATAAAGGTGTGTAGGTGCCCACCTATCCAAAATGCACACATGCACACCTTTACTAAGGATAAGCATTCCCCCCAACTATAGTAAAGGGTACGCACCTAGCACACCCCATGACTAGGTGCACACCCTTAGTGTTAAGGGTTTTTTAAAGAAAGGCATGCCTAGCACACCTCTAAGGTGCATAAGGGCTGCCATTTTTTGTTCACCAAAGATATTTTAGGGGTTTTCAAAAAATTTAATAGTTTTGTAGGATTAGGGTTGCTCAGTTATATTTGTGAGTAATTAGGGTTTATGTAAGTTGATTTTTCTTCACTTCTGGACTAATAGATATTGGTTTTGTGCATATTCAATGGATTCCTCCTCATCCTCCCTCGCTACAAAGATGTCTCCAAAACCAATAGTCTTCAAATTCTAAGGTATTCCAACAAAGTCAAGCTTCTAGAATGAATATTCAGAGATTTGAGATGCTAAACTAGGTCATATCAACTAGAATGCATTCCTAGTTTTATGCAACAAACCAACCAAGAGGTCTCCAATGGTATCTACACTTATTAGATTAGGGATAGTTAATAAAGCATCACACCTGGTATCAATACAGTCTTTAGAGTTGATTATGGCTTTAGCAAAGAGCTATGTTTCAAAGGAAAGGGTTATGAAAAGTATAATTGGAGAGATCATCCTGGATCTGGGAGCTAGGAATATAGAGAAGGTATTTTATCTTCTAAGAGTATATCAATATATCATATTAACATATCATTAAGCAAAGAGGTGATATAGAGAGCATGGAGAGGAAGCATCAGAAATCATCTAATCTTCGTATCTCATCAATAAGACTCCTCTTGGACAAATAGTAGGCAAAGTAGATATGACAAGGATCTATATGAAAGATGATATTATACATTCTATAGTGCTCCTAAGTAGAGTTATGGGATTACTAGCAGTAGAAAACCTAAACATATGGATGGTACACTTCATTGAGACCATCAAAACAACAAAGATGCCAATTGATTGGGCCTCAATTATCTATGAGAATTTAGATGAGCATATGGTGGTAGTCAAGAACAACCAAAATTTATATATGACATCCTATTTCATGTACCTATTAGCTGCAAGAGCAACATATTATCTAGGATTGTTCAAAAAGAGCAACATGCAAGATGCAAATGCATGGCCTTATGTGGTATACCCCAGTTAGTAAAGAAAAAGCTTTCAGAGCATAGTAAGGAGTACAAAATAGTAAATGATGTCTTTATTTTAGCAATTATTTGATTTATTAATGGAGATTATGTGAAAAGGATGTCAGATGAGGTAACAACAAAGATTACAGAAATTGACACCTATTACATCCAATTTAAAACAGTCACTTATTTAAGGGTAGTAGGTATGACTGTCAATCCAAAGAAGCTCCCTAGGTATCCATATGAGAAACTCATTGCTAGAGATTGCATGACAACTCTTGTCTGCATATGAAAGAGCAAGGAATCAACACAAGAAAACCTGGGTATGGCTCATCACTATAGGTTCATTTAGTGTTGTTCAAAGATAGGATATTGCAACTTTTGAGTCTATGTGGGATCAGTATTCCTTGGAGGAATATAACTCTCCTCATCCCTATTTTGATAGCATTGGAAGACTTTAGTACTTGGCAAGGAAACAATTCCAACATGAAGATGCCATAGAGGATCATTGGATGAATGCAATGGATGACTAGGAAATTTGAATAAGGGATTATTGTAGGATGACTCTCTATTTGGTAGGTAGTGCCTTGAAAATTAAGATCTTTTTAAAGATAGTACAACAAGACACTAAAGAGGTCCTAGATCCATAGTATAATAGAGATAAGATATCTGATTGACCTATTATGAATGCAAAAATTGATAAAGAGGAAAACACAGATATTAATCATAGGGCGAGGCATGTCATCCAATTAACTAAGAATTGGATTAAAAGACCATTCAAGCTAGATCCAATTCTAAAAACTATAGTTTTCCAAGCTATAGCCCGCCTAGTGAAAGGTAAGGGAGAAAAGGTGATAGTATCCACATTCACAACTCAGTCCCCAGTGAGGCCAAAAATAGTACATCGGCTTGACAAAGAAGTTGGATACTTCAAGCTTTAGAAGGGTAAAGGCAAAAGGAAAAGAACTTCCCCTCAACAAGCCAAGCTTCGAGAAGAGACAACTCTCAAGTGCCAAAGAATGTAGAAAGGGTTGAAAATGTAGAAGTTATCCAGACTCAAGATAATCCACTAGTGCCACTACCAAAACTAGGGCAAGGAGCTGAAGTAGAAACATAAGAAGTGTCTTAGTTTGTGCAAGAGGAAGAAGCATCCCCATTAGTTCCCAAGAGAAAAAGATGAAAACTCTAGTTAAAAGGAGACAAAAGGTGATAAGAAAGGTTATTCCTTTTCCATTAGTCCCACAAGTTATGATGAAGATGAAGAAGATAACCTTCCTTTGAGTCAGAGGACTCCTCTTGCTAAGGCTCAAGAGGTAGAATGAAGAAGAAGCTCTACTATTACTCCACCATCCATTTCTACATAGTCTACTTAGGCTACAACTTTTGAGGATGAATTACAACAATGGATTGATGAGCAAAGGATGAAGGGGTTAATGTCTTTTAGATGTCAAATTTTGATTTCATGCCTGTAGATACTGAGTCGGTGGGGAACAAGATAAGGGATACTTAGACAAATCAACCTCCATAAGAGGATTGGAGTCAATTTCTACCTCAATCACTAGGACCTTCAAATTCTCCACCATCATCAAGTCAAGATTTATCTTGGTTAGATAAAGGTTCAGCTACTCCTCTTTCTTTAGGTAATGAAGAATAGGTGTAACCTAAATAGGAAGAAGAGCCGCAACAAATAATCACTGATGAAGTGTCAAAGGAAAAGAAAATATATGAGGAACCTTAAAAAACTTCTCAAGATATAGAGGTGAGGACTGTGGACTCAATAGATATAGAGATGCCCAATGTGGATCTCCCACAAAAGGAGAAAATTCCAGAGAGGAGTGATAAGAGAAAAAGCATAGCGATACAAGCTCTTTCTTCATTTAAGGATAAATATATGATGGAAGATGTTGTAAGATGGTTGAGAAAAGAGGTAATTTTTAGGCACAAAAGGTAGCTATATTCTACTAAGGAAGAGGGAATGGGTGAATTATTTGAAGCTCTCAAGAAACCTGAGCCACCCGTAGGTGATGCACAAACATTGGCCTTTGTCATAAGAGATCAAAATTAGAACTTATTTTCCCATGTTTCTATCCCTCCTCTGCATGCATATATTGAGGATTTGACTACAAAATATTATCAAATTAGGGATGTCGTGCTTGGAAAACCCACTGTGGATGTTGCCAAATTAATGTTACTATGGGAATCAAAGAAGTGCTTAGGCACTTAGAATATGATGAGACTGAATTGTTAAACCTCTGGAAGTAGAATGAAATCCTAAGAGGATATCTAAATGAAGTAGTTGATTCATTGGATCTTGAAAGTCCTAAAGAGACTCTAAATGTGACACTCAATAAAAGGGACAAGGAGACTATACAACTAGATCCATTTTTGAAGGCTTATCAACAATGGTGGGAAAGTTTTGAAGATAAATGTGTACAGATCATATAGGGAAATCTTAAATTGCTACATCACATGCAAAATAATGCAGATAAGCTAGTTTCTATATTGAACTAGGATTTTGGGTTAATGGATGAAGTACATACCTGGGGTAAAGATCTGTAAGTGTTACAATTAGTAAAAGTTCAGAGGTATCAAATATTGATGGATGTATATATAATAGATGAGTTCGATAAAATTGATGATTGGATAGAGAAGATTGCAAATGGAAATAAAGTAATGGAACATTGCACATGGATATTCATAAGCTCAAGGATCAAACCCAAGAGAAAATTTTGGATGCAGAGAAACATTATAGTGATGCTTGCTTAGACATTTTTGAAGATGATTCAAGGGATAAACTAATGACTGTACAAGTAGTTGTTAAACAATTTTAGAAGACTTTTGAAGAATTTTTCACTGATGAGGATATTAGACAGGCATTTAAGACTGAAGAGGCATTGCTAGATTTGGATGTGAAATTGGGAGATTTTGCAGAGACTCACATAGAGGTGGGTAGCTATAGGCAAAAAGTAAAATAAAAATATGAATCTTTAGATTTTTCAAAGGTGTTAAAGTAATTATTTGTTTGCACTTATTAATTAAATCACTTTGATTTAATTAATTAATTTGCCTATTACTCTAGTTTTCTTAAGCTATCTTGTAGGTGCATATAATTAATATTTTATTAATTATATTGTGCAACCTAGTATTTTAGTTTAGGGTTTCTATCTCACCTTTATAAGGATGAGCATTGTACTTTCTTCATTATCTCTTATGCATTTTTCATTTGAGAGCAACTTTTCTTCTATCTTCATTTTTTAGCAAAACCCTTGCCTCCTCTTGTCTTTTTCTTCTGTGACAGGTTTTTGCATGCAGGGATTCGAAGGCTTTGTGGATTTGATTGGCTTATTTGCTCAAATCCTACATGGTATCAGAGCCAGATCTGCTATAGCTTGTTCAGTGTTTCAAGAAAAAGGGAGAACAAGGGTTTAGCGGATCAGATCTGGTGTTTTTTTTGGGCTTTTTCTGAGAAAACAGGGGAGTCACTGATTTTCAGAGCAGTTTGAGGCCAAACAGACCTCACGGATGGATTCAGAAGACGTCAAAACCCCCATTTTGATATAAAATTTGTCCGATTTGGACAACGTTGATCTGGGAGGCAAATTTTTTTTGCTTGCTAAGCCGTACGGCCCTTTGCACGCACTCCAAGGCGAAAAAATCAAAAAAATCGCAAAAAAAAAATTTTTGCGGCGACGGTTAGTAACCCGCAGCGGAGCCGCTAGCGGTCACTGCTAGCGGTTACCGCTGGCGGTCCGCCAGCGGCCCACAGCGGCTCCGCCGGCAGTGTCCGCCGCGGCCCCGCCGCGCTTAGCCCTCCCTCCGCCCAACCACCACCCGGCCTCCACTCTGCCAGCGGTGCGGGGGTGGTGGGATTTTATTAATTTTTTTATTATTTTTTTATTTAAAAAAATAAATTTTCATGCTTTTTCAGAGGCCCTGGAGGTTTTTCTTCCGTAACTCGAGCATACAGACGTATTTTTTCAATTCAAAAAATGTGCCGAAAAGATGGTTCCGAGACGAAGATGCTAGTATAGGTGTTTTTGGGTTTTGATGCAGTTTGGTTGCCTATTTTAGCAGTCAAAGTTGGATGTTCTATTTTGCACTCCGGGAGGCGTATCTTGAGCTTCTGATCTCCAATTTTGGACTTCTTTATATCGCTAGAAAGCTCTTTCTATGCTCTTTCTAGTGATGCTAGTTGTTGTTCTAGATTCTATTCCAAGCACATCTTATTCATTATTTTGCATTTTAGCATTCTGGTGGATGTCCTGATTGTTTCAGGTCCAGGGATCAATTTTGATGCTTCAGTTGCTTCGTTTTGGGCTCTACCTTCTGTTGTTTCAGCCTTATGTCTTTTCTGATCATTTTTTATATTCATTGTAAGCATTTTTATGCAAAGCACTGAGATAAAGTGCCACTCTTGCGTTTCGGGATCCTTTTCATCATTGTGATTCATTGTACTTGCACTATTTTATAAAGTGCCATGGGGGGGATAGTTGTTTGCCGCTTATAGGCCCTCTTTCTCTTTTTTTCTCATGTAGTGTCGATGACACATGCCTTTATTGGTGTCTGTACCTCACTCTCGATGTGTCTGGTTCCTGTGTTGTAGGAGATTTTTTGGCCCACCTTTTCAGCTGCCTGTCACCTCACCTGCCTTAAGGGGAGGTTATATTGTTGTTCTATGCTTCTTTGGTTGATGGTTCGTTGGTGTGAGCTATGTATTCAATACCTGATCCTACATACTAGGCGATTGCAGTGGCTGGCTGCCTATGCATTTCGGTGAGATGGATCATCTACCATATAGACACGCTCAGTTCGTTCCTTCTATTTCCATGGAGGTTCTACAGATCAGCATTTTGACAGAGTTTTGCGGTTCTTCATGCTTCAATGATTCTCTTCTGATCTCTTTGTTCCTTCTTCTAGAACATTCTTTGCTATCTCTTTTTGGAGTAGGGTTTTTCCCATGTGGTTTTCTCTATTTCTCCTATTTATAGAGATTTTGTTTAATTTGGGTACCTGATCAGGCCTTGTTGCCGGGACCCAATTCTACTTTCATATCTATGCTAGGTTAGCTTACCTCCTGAGCTTCGCTTAAGGGGGGGTGTTAGATTAATTATTTGTTTGCACTTATTAATTAAATCATTTTGATTTAATTAATTAATTTTCCTATTACTCTAGTTTTCTTAAGCTATCTTGTAGGTGCATATAATTAATATTTTATTAATTATATTATGCAACCTAGCTTTTTAGTTTAGGGTTTCTATCTCACCTTTGTAAGGATGAGCATTGTACTTTCTTCATTATCTCTTATGCATTTTTCATTTGAGAGCAACTTTTTTTCTATCTTCATTTTTTAGCAAAACCCTTGCCTCCTCTTGTCTTTTTCTTCTATGACAGGTTTTTGCATGCAGGGATTCGAAGGCTTTGTGGATTTGATTGGCTTATTTGCTCAAATCCTACAAAAGATGATGGAGATTATAGAAAAATTCAAGAGAAAACACCTAATCATAGCTCTGATATGAAGGGGAACAAAACCTAGAAGCTAGAATTTTAGTTTGACACTATTAGAGTAAATAATTAATTATTTATTAATTATTTATTCTATTTACTTAAGCTTACTTAGGTTAATGCATTTATTTAATATTTAGTAGTTAATAGTTGTAGTGATGAGTTGTTAACACTAGAGTTTGTTCCCTTCTAGAATGTTTCACCTTTTTGTGGATGCTTGGTTATCAACCTTATCTTCTACCTCCTTCCAGCTTGTTCTACAAGCTTCCTTGAGGCCTTTATAAGCGGTCTCTCTCTCATTGTAAATTCATCCATTCACATAGCAATTTCATTTCCCTATTATGAAATATTTTTTCTTGCTCCTTCGGTTTCTCTTCAGCAAGCTATTTGCATGCAAGTGATATTGGCAAGCTATGGAGTTGGATTTTATCAACTCCTACATAGTATCAGAGCCTCCTTGCTACTTCTTGTTTGAAGGATTTTTTTGAAACCGCGATTCAGAGACACAAACCCTAGTTTTTTTGTGATTTTTTTTTCAATTGAGAGGAAGAACATTTTTTCAATATTTGGAGAAAAAGGAGAAAGAGGATTTGGCATAACAAATCTGATATTTTTTGGGTTTTTTTGTTTATTTTTTGGAGGTGTGACGATGGCAATTCAGAAAAAATAAATACAGAAGTGATTTTCAAACAGCGATATCTCCCTCAAACGAACTTGGTTTTTTGAGCAATTTTTTTTTGTTTTGGGGTAGGATTTTGTGATCTACACATCAGTGCAGGTGGTTTGAGATCTCTATTCTTGAATTTTTTTGCAACTCACAATTCCCAATTTTTGTCACTTTAAATGCTTAGTATGGGACACATAAATAGGTTCTATTATTTTTAAAAGTGTACATTTTTTTGTCTACTTTCTAGATCTATAATTAGATTAGAAGTTATGTAGACAAAAATACTACTTTCAAAAATAGGCCCTAAATTGGCTATTGTAATCGCACTATGTAAAGAGTACCCAATTTATACATTGTGGGGGAGAGCATTTTCTTTTTTGTAATTTAATTTAGAATAAGACCCCTCTACTTTTGTCTTCTTCTCTCTCTCAATGATAGATTCATCTGTGACCTGCCTCACACCACACAACTATCACACTTGGAAGGCACAAATGATAAGGCTTCTCATGTCAAGAGGCTTATGGTCACGTCTAGATGAGAATCAACCTATTCTCACACACCTTCTTGATGTTCTTTAGAATAGAAATAAAATGGATAAGGCCATGGGATTGATTGTACTAAACATTTTAGACAATCTACTATTTCACTTGGATGGTTTGACTACTCCACGAGCTTATTAGCTCAAGTTTCAGACTTTGTTTGGTCAAGTGAATGAGTTTCAAGCACTTCAGTTAGATGCAGAGTTGAATTCTTTGACACCTGACAGCTTTCCCACCATTGAGGACTTCTTGATATAGTTCAAATCGTTGCATACACTTTTGCAAGGATGTGGGAAAACCAAGACAAATGATGAGTGTATCTTTTTGATACTCTCAAAGTTGAGGGGACGGTATCAGATCTTCTCTTCCACTTTCTACTTTACTATGGATGCCTTGGGTGACATACATAGGATGCCTTAATTTGAGATATTTTGTGATCGGTTAACTCATGAATAGTCTAAGATCGATCAGATGGATTCACTTTTAGGTTCACAGTCGCAAGCTTTTCTTGTCAAGGATACACAAGAGCAGAAGTCAAAGTAGATATCAGATCCCTCTTCTACTAATTCATCATCTTCTAAGAAAAAGGAGAAAAAATTGACTAAGACTCCTACCTATTCCTATTGTCAGAAAAGATCTCATGATGAGACACATTTTTTTCAGAAGAGATTTGATGGCTATGAGAAACAAATTGTAGATTTGCAAGCTCTTCTTCAGAAGAATATTATTTCTTCTCCATTCTCTTCTACCTCATAGGGGTCTACCTTTCAGTCTTCTTCCACATCTTCGCCATCTACATCAAATCTTGGAAAGGGTCATGCATCATAGGCTATAATTGCATCTCCTTCACAAGTTCCTTGGATACTAGATTTAGGTGCTTCTCACCATATGACATCTTCTCAAGGTGTCTTCTCTACTCTTGAGGCTTCTCCTATTCCTCATATTCTCATGGGGAATAACACTACACTACCAGTCTAGGGGAAAGGTTTAGTTCACATCCAGGATGGTATATTCAATGATGTATTATATGCTCCATCTTTGTCTTCCAACCTTCTCTCGATTTCTCAGATTACACGCAGTGGATCAGGGAAGATAGTTGAGTTCACTACTGATTCAGTCTTCATTTGGGATCATGTAATAGGAGGTCTTATTGCTACAGGGGTAGTTGATCCTTCCACCCATCTATACACTTTCTCACACTTTGGTCCACCATCTCCATTATCGGAGCACACTTCTTCTCTTTTGCAAGAGCATCATGTGGTGTAGTCAGGATACTTGAACCTTTGTATTGTTCTTGAGATCCCTATTTTGACTACCACACCACATACAGTTGAGGTTTTTTCTCTTCAGCAAGATTCTTCTTCTACTCTATTTGATCCTCTGACTCCATTCATCGAGCCTCTAGGTGCACTTGTTGCAAATTCTACAAAGGACATTCATGACAGTGTCATCACACCTGCCTTGGGGATTCCCTTTCAGGATCCTCATACTTTCTCCTTTAGGCATCAGCTAGGCCTTCTAGTTTCCCCTCTCATTCAATGGTTCCCTTGTTATGTGCCCTTGTTCCTTTTGCATTGGAGCTTCATTGGTTCGATCATTTCTATAGGAGCTCCATCATTCTGTGGGGGCTTTGGTGACTATTCTCATGGGGGTGTTGGTTGTATTTATGGTTTTGAGAGAGTCTCTTGAAACATTTCTAGTGGAAGTTGTCCTTGGGGGGTGTTGTTGAGGCCTTCCTTCCTTCCTTCACTTCATATTTTTTTCAGCATATTTTTTACCTCTTTTTAAGGGAGGGTTTTTCCCATGAGGTTCTCCCTCTGTCCCTATTTTTAGAAGTTGCATTTCTTTGCATTGTACATGGGTACCTAACATGGCCTTGTTGCAAGGACCAATTCTACATTTTCTCTTAGTTTTTTGTGAGCTTAAGGAATTCTCCTAAGTTGCACTTAAGGGGGGTGTTAGAGTAAATAATTAATTATTTATTATATTTAATTAAGCTTAATTAGGTTAATGCATTTATTTAATATTTAGTAGTTAATAGTTGTAGTGATGAGTTGTTGATAACATGGGAGTTTGTTCCCTTCTAGCATGTTCCACCTTTTTATGGATGCTTGGTTGTCAACCTTATCTTCTACCTCCTTCCAGCTTGTTCTACAAGCTTCCTTGAGGCCTTTATAAGCGGTCTCTCTTTCATTGTAAATTCATCCATTCACATAGCAATTTCATTTTCCTATTGTGAAATATTTTCTCTTGCTCCTTCAATTTCTCTTTAGCAAGTTATTTGCATGCAGGTGATCTTGATGAGCTGTGGAGTTGAATTTTATCAACTCCTATAGACACTTGGCAAAATTTTGCATTTTTTTGTCATATCCCTATTTTAAGATAGAATTTTAATAACAATTAAATAATAAAATATTCTTAAATAAATAATGATAATAAAGTTACATTTATAAAACTAAGAAATAATCATTATTTAATCTATATTATTAATGAAATAATATTTAGTATGATATTTTAAATAATTAAAAAATAATGAATTTTCAAAAAGTAAATAAAGAAATAAAATTAAATACAAGACAATATTGTAGAAAGTATGTTAACTTTCTAAATAGAATTTCATAATAAATAATAATAAACACAAATAAGTAAATAAATAAATAATATCACGTAGAATAATATAAATTAACTAAATCTAATGAAAAGTCAAGAGAGATTTAACAAATAGACGTGACTCCTTAAAATTAAGATATAAAAGGGAGGAGAGTTTATTTTAGAGAGCAAAAAAAAAAAGAGGTGAAGAGAAGAGTTCAAAAAGGAAAAATAGAAGAGGGAAGTGATATGAAGAAAATAAGGAAGTGACTTTTTGAAAAGATGTCAATGATATTAAAAGGATGTGAACTTTTGAAAGGGTCATAATTATGAATAGTTGTGACTCTTCAATAATATTGTGATTATAAAGTATTAGAATTTTTCTAAAAGATTTTAGTTATAAAGTGTTGTGACTTTTCGAAAGGATTATAGCTATAAAATGTTGTGGCTTTCCAAAAGATTTGTATTATGAAAGGTTGTGAATCTTGGAAAAGAAGAAGGTAAGAAAGGTATGTTTATGGATTATATTTGTTTAATTATGTTTATGTATTTATTTATATTTATGAATCATACTTTTGGATTGTATTGTGTTAGCTCATGGGGTTAACACCATGGATATTAATGAGACTTGAAGCATGGAGCATGGAGATATTAAGATCTTCACTATCTGCCTTGGTTGATAATTGATGTGCCAAAATATTCTAATGTTGTCAAACATATGCATATGTCATTGGCCTTAGATAGAGGATGCCCGTCCAAGAAGAATCTTAAGGGGTGCACTCTTGGGATGATGGTGAGGTAGTTATGAGCTAAGAAGCTCGATTTGGAGACATCCTTAAGATTGGGGTTAACTTAGAGGGTAAAATAATATAGCTAGTTTTATTATTATAGTGATTCTAACATTTATTTTGTAGGTATTACTTATCACTAACTAACCCTATTTGTGGGGACATTACAGTGGTATTAGAGCATGATCTTGCCATCTTGTAGGGTTAAAGGGGATTTTAAAAAATAATTTATATGAAAAACTAATGTAAAAATTTAATGACTATTAGAAATAATTCAAACATATCCATGATATCAACCTAAGAATTTAGACTAACATAAATATAAATTTCAACTAAACAAAAGAACTTATATAATTTCTTAAGGGCAAGCAATTTGAGGAAGGGCGGACTATCATATCCTCATTTTAAGATAGAATTTTAATAATAATTAGATAATAAAATGTTATTAAATAAATAATGATAATAAAGTTATATTTATAAAACTAAGAAATAATTATTATTTAATCTACATTATTAATGAAATAATATTTACTATGATATTTTAAATACTTTAAAAATAATAAATTTTCAACAAGTAAATAAAGAAATAAAATTAAATACAAGAGACAAAATTGTAGAAAGTATGTTAACTTTCTAAATAAAATTTTATAATAAATAATAATAACCACAAATAAGTAAGTAAATAAATAATATAACACAGAATAATATAAATTAACTAAATCTAATGAAAAGTTGAGAGAGATTTAACAAATAGACATGACTCCTTAAAATTAAGATATAAAGCAGAGGAGAGTTTATTTTAGAGAGAGAAAAAAGAAAAAAGAAAAAAAAAAGGGAAAGAGAGGAGTTCAAAAAGGAAAAATAGAAGAGGGAAGTAATATGAAGAAAATAAGGGACTGACTTTTTGAAAAGGTGTCAATGATATTGAAAGGATGTGAACCTTTGAAAGGGTCATAATTATGAATAGTTGTGACTCTTCAAAAATATTGTGATTATAAAGTATTGGAATTTTTCCAAAGGATTCTAGTTATGAAGTGTTGTGACTTTTTGAAAGGATTATAGATATGAAGTATTGTAACTTTCCAAAAGATTTGTATTATGAAAGGTTGTGACTCATGGAAAAGAAGAAGGTAAGAAAGGTATGTTTATGGATTATATTTGTTTAATTATGTTTATGTATTTATTTATATTTATGAATCATACTTGTGGATAGTATTGTGTTAGCTCATGGGGTTAACACCATGGATATTAATGAGACCTGAAGTATGGAGCATGGAGATATTAAGATCTGCATTGTCCGCCATGGCCAAAAATTAATGTGAACTCACAGCATGAAACATGTGAGATATTAAGATCTACATTTTCCACCATGGCCAAGAATCGATATTGAAGCATGGAGCATGGAGATATTAAGATCTCTATTGTCTACCATGGCCGATAATTAATGTGCCAAAATATTTTGATGTTGTCAAACATATGCATATGTCATTAGCTTTGGATAGAGGATGTATGTCCAAGAAGAATCTTAAGGGGTGTGCTCCTGGGATGACAGTGAGGTATTTATGAGCTCAGAAACTCGATCTAAAGACATCCTTAAGATTGGGGTTAACTTAGAAGGTAGAATAATATAGTTAGTTTTATTATTATTTTGATTCTAACATTTATTTTGTAGGTATTACTTATCACTAAATAACCATATTAGTTAGGATATTACATTTTTAAACCTTTTTCTGAGGTGTGCTAGCTTTCAAGGTGCACAAGCTTCTGAGGTGCACTAAATCCATAAGGTGTACTTCTTCTAAGGTGCATTTCTTCCAAGGTGCATTGGAAGTTTTTGAATAATTTAAAGGTGCACTTACAGTTAACTATCAATTCCAAATTTTGATCCTTCCATGCACTAGAAATGCATTCTGATGGCACTCTAACTCCTATAAACATTTGAAGTAAAGGTTGACCTTCTATTTTTTGGCACCTTTATAGACTCTTACATCATCTAATGGCTTTCTTCTTCTTATTTTCTCATTTTTTCTTTGTTTTAAGACATGTAAAGGCTCATGCATCCATTAAATGGTATAAATAAGGATGGAGTCCTACTTAGCACTAGTTAGAGAGTCAGTTTTACATAAATAGATTTGTTTTATTAGTTTAGAAGCATTTTTTGCATAAAGAGATCTCTCACCCTCAACACAAATTGAGGAGATGATTCCTTATAAATTCAGGAATGTAATATATATTCCAAGCCATTATTTTGATGCAATAATATATGCTATTGGTGCTCTCATTCAGAGTGTAGTTATTCTTGTCTGAGTGTGTTATATTTTGTGAATGTATGTTCATGGAGTGTAATGGAGCCAATCATTTTATTGTGTTATTTTGATTAAGAAATCTTTTAATTATGGTGTTTGGTATGGGTTTACAAATTCCACTAACATACTTAGTGTGAGAAGAGATCATCCTATTGTTCTTGGATAGCTTTTTGTCTCACATAAGTAGACTTTATGTGGCCTTGTGATCTGATGAAAAGTGAAACATCTTACAGTTCCTGAATTCTCATTGATGATTGCATTAGTGGAATTAAGGAAGTGTTGCTCCTATTTTCATTGGTTTCCTACCGATCTTTTCAAATGCGTAATTCACATACGTATTGTTTTTGTACCTTATGTCCATCAGGGATTTACTTGTCATGCCCAAACTATGAGGCAAAAACACACAAATTTTTTTTTTTAATTAATAATTACAATGCTCTAAGTTTGATAAGTTTGCATCCAAAGTTAAAGTATAGGTTCTCTACATTGTTAAATTAATACTCTCATTATTAAGTTGATATAGCCAAAGGTTATGTTATTACATTAACTTACAACAATATGTGAAAATTATTTAAATAACAATGTAAATTAATTCCTATTTAAAATTAATTGAAGTATCTAATCAAATCAAATCTACATTAAAACTTATTTTAAATAGCCAATTAACCTTTAAAATTAAAACTACTTAATACTCAAAATTAAACTAATCCTCATTTAACTAACACAATCTTAACTAATTTAAATTTAAACTAACTAACTATCTTTTAAATTAAAACTAAACAAAATATTCAAAAAAACTAAATTAACATTAATATTAAAAATAACTAAATTTACATTTACAAAATTTAAAAAAACTATATTAAAATAACAACTAACTAAAATATGCCAATAAACTAATACTACTAAAATATATATTAATATTTAAAACAAATATCTTTGAAACAACATAATGAATAACTAACTTAAAATTTTAATAAATTAAACTAATTACTAATATATAAAAACTAACCTAACATCATTACTAACCTAGCCCACTTGACAAGTGGGTTTCCTTTCCCACCTACAAAATCCACCCACCCCCTAAACTTCCTCCCCAAACAAGCCTGGGTGGATTCCTAAACTGCCCCACGTAGTCCAAGGTCTGCAAAACGCAGTCCCATCAGACTTGGTCAAGGTACGTGGGCAGTACTAAGACAAGCCCAAGAAAAAACCAGCGCCTCCTTGCAAGGAAAAAGGTAAATAAGGAGTAAAGACATAAAGCAAAGTTGAAACAACCACTTGGCTAAACACATGCATTGACCAGCGTGAGGGATATGGCAGGATGATGTCATCACATCATGATGACACCTTGTCCATCAACGCCTAGGAAGGAGGGGGAGACATAAAGTTTAAAAAGTTTTCTTGGTGAGCAGAAGGGTAAGGGAGTTAGGAAAGATATTAGGATAGTTTAAAATGTTAAAAGTTTATTTTGCATTGATATTTATATTTATAATTTGATTAATTGAAATTTATATTTTTCAATCAAAATATAAAAATGAATCTTTTAAAGATTCTCTATTGTTATGAGGGGAATTAAATTTTCTCTCCATACAAAAACCAGAGAGTTTTTACTCTCTTGGAACTTTTTTTTTTTTGTCTTAATTTTCTAAGTATAGATTTACAAAGCAATGTATTTTTTTTTCAAGGTGTATATTTTTTAATGGATTTAAAAAATAGATTTAATAGTTTGTGTCACATTAATACCAAATTTATTTGATCTCCTAAACAAACTTGAATTGAAATATATCAACCATATCCATTTTTTTTCTTTCCATAACGTAATTTTCATTTTCAACATATAAGAAAACTTGAAAATTTTGCTTAACTAAAAAATCATCATTTCATCCTATTTTTGATGTGCATCCATATAATTGAAAATTACAATTAAATCACATGATAAACAATTATACTCAATCACCATTTTATTGGCAAACCTAATTCAAAGGCTTAGCCGAGAAAGAACCAGGAAGAAAACTCGACGTCATTTCCATTACAACAAAGTTTGAAATAAAAATTACATAGGATTTCAATCCCGAATTAAAACAATTTAATTAAATTTCCTTCATGACCCTCATAAAGGGTTCCATAACAATTTCTGCAACACATTTCTAAGAACCATAGAAGGAACAAAATCTGATCAGGTGTCAACAAACATGACCAAGAGATAAATTGAACATGCATATTCTTACTAGGTTTACACAACAGGATTCACAATGAATCAAAACTAGGGAAAGGTGGATTTTTTCAACAGGAGATGTCAGACACAACACCAAACCAGGTGCTCAATCGGGGCTATAAATCAAGATCTTTCATTCTTCCATTCTTACATGCCAAAACTCATACGTGGTTTGTGCTGACAGGTAGGGGCCCATAACACCCTACCCTCTCTCCCTCTTCTCATCCTGAGAAGAGACTCTACACTGTTGGAGTCCAACTAAAAGGACCTTTCCCAAAATTGGTCACTTCTGCCCTATCCAAGAGTGAGTAATACCAAAACACCCATACAAAAAAATTTCAAAATTCAAACATAAACAAGAAAGAAAAGCATTCAAGAACATGGTTTTCAATCCTTCCCAACATACCCAACATACATACAAGCATCCAAACAACGACAAGTAGCATAAGCATGAAGTAGGCATGAAAATCTGAACAAGGGAGATGAAGAACTCCTACCTTCACAAAGAGGTAATGGCAAATGAACAAATTTGAGTAGAGTTTTTCCCTTCCTTGCCTTTAATATTCTAAGTCTCCTCTCTAAAAGTAGAGATTGGGTAACAACTTAAACTACTCCAAGAAGGGCCTCTAAATAAGACTCAAACTCAACCACAAAAAGGGCAATAACTTCTCCCACCCACCTACAAATCTAGAAGTTCCTAACTCAACCCATACTATGGTTAACCATTAAGTGGAGGTGGGGTGAGGCAACTCATGGTAACCACTTGCAATTTTCGTACAAAGGCAAAAATAGACTTTTTGAGTGACCTCAAAAGTCAATAAAAGGGGCTTAGGGGTTGGAAAAGACCCCCAACCCATACCCATACCCTTTGGGTATAAATATGTCATATTTTAAAGCCTTAGGAATATGTTTGGAACCAAAAAAAAGCTAGGAAATAATTAGGACCATCTAACAATCTAAAAAAAATAGATTAAGCACTAATTTAGATTAGGGGTGACTAAACTCGATTAAGAACCAAAATAGGAGAAAGACACTACTTAAACTGAATTAGGTCCAAAGGTTACATAGCTAACCCTAATTAGCACATTGAAGAGCATAAACAATTCATGAGTGTCAAGCAACACTAAAAGAACATAGTTACGAACAATAACATTTACTGATCATAGAGAGATACACACATACATCTCACAATTAAAATACTTGAATTATGAACAAGAAGGTTTCCAAAATTAGCACATAGGGATCAGTTATGTTCCTCTGTCGGGTTTCTCGACTAAAATATCCTGCACACTCATTGCACACATTAGTAGTCCCGTAAAATCACATGTACATATGTATATACGTATTAGGAATCACATAATTTAAAACATCGATCTATAACAAAATCAGGGTTCCTCTCATCCTATTGAATTCTTAACCATTAAAATCTCTTAAATCAAAGTGTTAATCCTACATTTTACTTAATTCATCAATATACATATCATAAAACATTAAATGACGAACATCAAATATTTGAAAGTAACATCACACAACATGAAATAATATAATATGTTCAAAGCATCAGATAATGTCTCGACATCTCAAGTCATGAGTATCAAAATAATAGTAATGTAACAACTAAGGCTACGAAGGGTCGAGGCGAGGCCTCACATCCTCCCCCACTAGGCATGAACTTCCTCCTGGA
Source organism: Cupressus sempervirens (assembly GCA_028749045.1). Taxonomy (NCBI): domain Eukaryota; kingdom Viridiplantae; phylum Streptophyta; class Pinopsida; order Cupressales; family Cupressaceae; genus Cupressus; species Cupressus sempervirens. Next base: position 591,608,014 of record CM053790.1, read on the forward strand.
GTTCATCAAAAAGATAAGAGTACTGATATCGTATCTGTGTTGCATCCTCCCATGAAGCTGTAACTTCATCGTAACAATCCCACTGGACCCTAACTTGGTCCAACTCTTGACCTCGAAGTGCTAAGGTCTGTCGAGCAATAATATGGATAGGCTCTAGCACTAACTGGCTGACCAACTCCACCTATAGCCTCAATCACTATAGCCTGATGCTCAGTCTGGCAGTTGTCAACCACTGTAAAAACTCTGTGGGACTTGCCCATGTCTCCAACTGTTGGCTCTAAAAAAGCCCCTCTTTGACCACTGGATGACTGTCCCTATAAACACTCTCTAGCTATGTGACCCATGCCACCACAAGTGTAGCATGGTCCTTGGGTATAAGATTGTGCATCCTATGATCTAGACTGTTGTGGGCCACCTAACCTACTAGACCCACTGTATCCACCCCTAGAAGACTGTTGAGTCTGTACTGACTGTAGCTGTGGGGTATTTACTTTTTGATCTTGCTGTAACTCCCATTGCTTGGGCTCAAAGCCCTGGTAACCCTGTGAGAGTTCCTGTTGCTACTGCCAAGACTATTGGCCCTTAGAGGGCCCTGGTGTATAGTTCTGATTCCCTTTCCAAGGGGGTTTCTGTCGGGTAGAGTTTTGGTTCTAAGACGGATCCCGTGATTCCTGTCCACCTCAAGTATCCTCTGCCACTAGTGCTATCTCCACTACCTGTCTAAAGGTGGTAGGGAAGGCCATTCAAACTGGACTCTAAAGTGAGAAATTCAAACCCATGATAAAGCGATGCACTCACAGTTTCTCATCCTTCATGTATTCCACATAAGGAAGGAGCTCGAGAAACTTGCTCTCGTATTGAGCCACTATAAGACCTCTCTGATAAAGAGAATGAAACTCCTCTATCTATTTCTATCAAAAATTCTCTGACAAGTACCTCTCTTAGAATCTCTCTAGGAATGATTCCCATATGAGAGTATCCATCCTCACTCCTCCTATAGTCTCCTCCTGATGCCACCAGTTGGAGGCATCTCCTCTCAACTAATGGACTGCTAGACATGCCTTTAGATTACTCCCATAAGGGAATAATCTAAAGCACCACTGTAGACTTTGCAACCATGCCTCTACTACTGTCCCCTCAGTGGAACCTGTAAATAATGGTGGCCCAAGTCGAATCAATTCCCTGATATCATCTCCTATATGTCTAGGAGGTCTGTCAAGTGGGGGTCCTCTTTGGTGTATTGACTCACCTTCATGCTCACCCTGACCCTCTATCTGCCTCGGTGGGGGACTCCTAGTCCTCTCTCTGACTCTGGGTCCACCTCCTCTAGGTCCCTTTGCTTCTACTACTAGAATCCACTGACCTGGCTGAATTACAGGTACTACTCTCTGATGAACTACACTGATCAAAGTCTGAAGTGCATCCAAAATGTCTTGGTTCAAGTTAGGTGGTGGTGGAGGTGGAGGTGGTGGTGGTGGTGGAGGTGGTCCATCCTCCTATCCTGCTCTACCACCTCTTGCCCTACGACCTCTGCCTTGTCGGTTGCTTTGAGTAATAGGAGGAATCTACACAATTTAATATTTGAGTTAAGTTTAGGAAGCACAATGGTTTAAGGTTCCTAGTGTTGAAACACGGGCTCTGATACCAAAATGTCATGCCCAAACTACAAGGCAAAAATACACAATTTTTTTTTTTAAATTAATAATTAGAATGCTTTAAGTTTGATAAGTTTGCGTCCAAAGTTAAAGTATAGGTTCTCTACATTGTTAAATTAATACTCTCGTTATTAAGTTGATATAGACAAAGGTTATGTTATTACATTAACTTACAACAATATGTGAAAATTATTTAAATAACAATGTAAATTAATTCCTATTTAAAATTAATTGAAGTATCTAATCAAATCAAATTTACATTAAAACTTATTTTAAATAGCCAATTAACCTTTAAAATTAAAACTACTTAATACTCAAAAATTAAACTAATCCTCACTTAACTAACACAATCTAAACTAATTTAAATTTAAACTAACTAACTATCTTTTAAATTAAAACTAAACAAAATATTCAAAAAAACTAAATTAACATTAATATTAAAAATAACTAAATTTACATTTACAAAATTAAACAAAACTATATTAAAATAACAACTAACTAAAATATGCCAATAAACTAATACTACTAAAATATATATTAATATTTAAAACAAATATCTTTTAAACAACATAATGAATAACTAACTTAAAACTTTAATAAATTAAACTAATTACTAATAATAAAAAACTAACCTAACATCATTACTAACCTAGCCCACTTGACAAGTGGGTTTCCTTTCCCACCTACAATATCCACCCACCCCCTAAACTTCCTCCCCAAATAAGCCTGGGCGGATTCCTAAACTGACCCACGTAGTCCAAGGTCTGCAAAATGCAGTCCCATCAGACTTGGTCAAGGTACGTGGGCAGTACTAAGACAAGCCCAAGAAAAAACCAGCGCCTCCTTGCAAGGAAAAAGGTAAATGAGGAGTAAAGACATAAAGCAAAGTTGAAATTACCACTTGGCTAAACACATGCATTGACTAGCATGAGGGATATGGTAGGATGATGTCATCACATCATGATGACACCTTGTCCATCAATGCCTAGGAAGGTGGGGGAGACATAAAGTTTAAAAAAATTTCTTGGTGAGTAGAAGGATGAGGGAGTTAGGAAAGATATTAGGATAGTTTAAAATGTTAAAATTTTATTTTGCATTGATATATTTATTTATAATTTGATTAATTGAAATTTATATTTTTCAATCAAAATATAAAAAGGAATATTTTTAAGATTCTATGTTATTATGAGGGGAATTAAATTTTATCTCCATACAAAAACTAGAGAGTTTTTACTCTCTTAGAACTTTTTTTTTTTCTTTATTTTCTAAGTATAGATTTACAAAGCAATGTTTTTTTTTTTCAAGATGTATATTTTTGAATGGATTTAAAACATAGATTCAATAGTTTGTGTCACATTAATACTAGATTTATTTGATCTCCTAAACAAACTCGAATTGAAATATATCAACCATATCCATTTTTTTTCTTTCCTTAACATAATTTTCATTTTCAACATATAAGGAAACTTGAAAAATTTTCTTAACTAAACCATCATCATTTCATCCTATTTTTGATGTGCATCCATATAATTAAATCTTACGATTAAATCACATGATAAGAAATTATATTCAATCACCATTTTATTGGAAAACCTGATTCAAAGGCTCAACCGGGAAAGAACCAAGAAGAAAACTCGGTGTCATTGCCATTACAACAAAGTTTGAAATACAAATTACATAGGATTTCAATCTCGAATTACAACAATTTAATTGAATTTCCTTCATGACCCTCATCAAGGGTTCCATAACAATTTCTGCAACACATTTCTAAGAACCATGGAGGGAACAGAATATGATCAGGTGTCAACAAGCATGACAAAGTGATAAATCGAACATGCATATTCTTACTAGGTTTACACAACAGGATTCACAATGAATCAAAACTAGGGAAAGGTGGATTTTTCCAATAGGAGATGTCAGACACAACACCAAACTAGGTGCCCAATCAGGGCTATAAATCAAGAACTTCCGTTCTTCCACTCTTACATGCCAAAACTCATATGTGGTTTGTGCTGAGAGGTAGGGGCCCATAACACCCTACCCTCTCTCCCTCTTCTCGTCTTGAGAAGAGACTCTACACTGTTGGAGTCCAACTAAAAGGACCTTTCCCAAAATTGGTCACTTCTACCCTATCCAAGGGTGAGTAATACCAAAACACCCATACAAGAAAACTTCAAAATTTAAACATAAACAAGAAAGAAAATCATTCAAGAACATGGTTTTCAATCCTTCCCAACATACCCAACATACATACAAGCATCCAAACAACAAGAAGTAGCATAAGCATGAAGTAAGCATGAAAATCTGAACAAGGGAGATGAAGAACTCCTACCTTCACAAAGAGGTAATGGTAAATGAACAAATTTGAGTAAATTTTTTCCCTTCCTTGCCTTCAATCTTCTAATTCTCCTCTCTAAAAGTAGAGATTAGGTAACAACCTAAACTACTCCAAGAAGGGCCTCTAAATAAGACTCAAACTCAACCACCAAAAGGGCAATAACTTCTCCCACCCACCTACAAATCTAGAAGTTTCTAACTCAACCCATACTATGGTTAACCACTAAGTGGAGGTGGGGTGAGGCAACTCATGGTAACCACTTGCAATTTTCGCACAAAGGCAAAAATAGACTTTTTGAGTGACCTCAAAAGTCAATAAAATGGGCTCAGGGGTTGGAAAAGACCCCAACCCATACCCATACTCTATGGGTATAAATATTTCATGTTTTAAAGCCTTAGGAATAGGTTTGGAACCAAACAAAAGCTAGGAAATAATTAGGACCATCTAAAAATCTAAAAAAAATAGATTAAGCACTAATCTAGATTAGGGGTGACTAAACTCGATTAAGAACCAAAATAGCAGAAAGACACTACTTAAACTGACTTAGGTCCAAAGGTTACACAGCTAACCCTAATTAGCACGCTGAAGAGCATAAACAATTCATGAGTGTCAAGCGACACTAAAAGAACATAGTTACAAACAATAAAATTTACTAATCACAAAGAGATACACATGTACATCTCACAATTAAAATACTTGAATTACGAACAACAAGGTTTCCAAAATTAGCACATAGGGATCAGTTATGTTCCTCCATCGAGTTTCTCGACTAAAATATCCTGCACACTCATTGTACACATCAGTAGTCCCATAAAATCACATGTACATATGTATATACATATCAGATTTCACATAATTTAAAACATCCATCTATAAAAAAATCAGGGTTCCTCTCATCCTATTCAATTCTTAACCATTAAAATCTCTTAAATCAAAGTGTTAATCCTACATTTTACTTAATTCATCAACATACATATACATAAAACATTAAATGACGAACATCAAATATCTGAAAGTAACATCACACAACATGAAATAATATAATATGTTCAAAGCATTAGATAATGTCTCAACATCTTGAGTTGTGAGTATCAAAATAATAGTAATGTAACAACTAAGGCTACGAAGGGTCGGGGCGAGGCCTCACATTACTTTTTAAGTCCTTTGCTTAAACTTCTTGTTACACTATCTTAGTTATTTGCTTTTACAAAAATTTGGTTAATTTAGGAATTTATATGGTTGCATTCATTATAAACAAAAAAATACAAAAATATATCTCTTTGTGTGGTTACTTTTTCTAAGATAGCAAGAAGATTCAACATTTTATTCAAAATTGGTCAGAACCAGCAAAGGCCTCCCCATGAACACTCACATTTATCTTCTACTGAATGGATTTCCATAGGTCATAAGATTGTCCAGAACCTTGGAATTGATCCCAAATTATCTTTTCAAAAGAGGAGTTTGAAAGGATTCCTTCCATTAAGCATCATGCAAAATGATAGCTCAACAGTCTCCTTAAGGATGTTACTAACACTATTCTAACACTCATTCCTAAACATGATGTGGTGGGAAGTTTTGAAGATTTTAGACCTATTTCTCTTTATAGAAAAACCTTTTATAAATGATTGACTAGGTCTATGACTAACCGCATTCAAAAATTTCTCCCCTTCCTGTCAATAGTGAGGAGAAAAATGGGTATATTGTCATTGATGTTACACAAATGTCACACTCTAACTGAGCATAACTAGTGTTAACTGAGCTCAATTGAGAAGTAAGGAAGTTTCTAATATCAACCAAGTAGATTACTACATAAACCAAGTCAGGTCAATCAATGAAGAAATTTAGTGTCAACTGAGTCATGTTGGTCAGTCAATAAAGGAAGCTAGTATTAACTGAGTGTTTAGTTTAGTGTTAGCCGATTGATAGTAGATCACTTTTGTTAGTTATTTGGTTAATAAAAGCTAACTAAATGGATGTTTATTGATATTTTGAAAGGATTTACAAGCCTAATTTTCCTAGCTTATGATATATAAGAAAGGTCAAGTTATGGGGATTAAAGTGAGTATATAGTTAAATAAAAGAGATGGACATGTGAGAGAAGACAAGGTAGAGTAGAAAGTGTGAAGATTAAGCTGCAAGGAAACATTTGATCAGGAAGGATCTAAAGGTTAAGCCAAAATAGTGATCTAGATTTTCAAAGTGAGTTATTTCATCAATTAGGTCAAACTATTGTTGCCTTCTAACCATTGTAGCTGTAAACAAATCTCTTAACAGAGTTGACTTAACAGTCATTTTGTAAATCCTCTAACAAGGTAGCATTTCTTAATTTAAGTGTCCAAAGACCTCTAACAAGGCCACTCCTAACAAGGTGATTCAAATCCTCTAACAAGGTCACACTTAACTATGTGTTTTGTAACCTTTAACAGGGTTGGCTTCTAACAGGGCTCACTTTAGAAGAGTGAAAAATAGTAACTAGTTGCATTGGTGGTTTTTTTCAAATTGGGTTGCCACATTAAATCTCAGTGTGTCATGTTCTCATGTTATTTGATTAATGCTTTATGTTTCTATAACTAAGTTACTAAAAGATAATACACATTAATATCTCAAGATTTCTTTTTCAATCAAGTTATAGTGAGTATCCAGTTCTAATCAAGCAGAGCAAGTATTTGGTTTAAGAACTAAAAGTTTATGTTGACATCTAAGGGACTTGGATTTGGTTTTTGTGGTAATTTATTCACCCCTCTACTCTCATTTACTCCTTTTACATTTCCAATAATTGGTATTAGAGCATTGGTGCTTTCAGGAAAAAGGTTTTAGGGACCTAAGCTAAAGATTAAGATATCTTACTGAAGGGAAATTCCTAAACTTAATAGAGAAAATTTTTCACATGGAAAGAGTTGATGAAACTTCATATATCAAGCATCAATGATGATGGTGTATTCTATCTAGAGAACAAATATGTGGCACCACCCAAGCTTATGTCTATAGAGAAAATCAAAGAAGCAAAGGAGCACAACATTATGATGATTGATATTGCATCATCTTTGAACTATTCTAAATTTGATGAAGTCAAGGATTATCCTACTACATTTGACATATGTGAAAAATTGAAGAAAATCTTTGGAGGTGAAAAAAATGTTCAAAGAACTAAGTAAGAAATCTTAAGAGGAAAGTTTGATTGATTGAAGATGAAAGAAGGTGAGAAAATCACCTAGTACAGTGAAAGGGTCAAAGCAAGTGTTAGTGCAATTAGAGCTCTAGGTAGAACAATTGATGATGAAATAGTATTAACCAAGGTACTAAGAACTCTTCTTCCTATTTATGCAATTATATTTTTAGCTATTCAAGAGATGAGATCACTAGTACATTTGACCCCATTTTTAGACCAAAATTTTTGACCATCTATTAAAATATTTTAGATTGGTTGAAATATGCAAGAATTTATTTATTTATTTTTAAATCCATGCCCGTGTTGGTCAAAATTTTGACCAACACATGCTTCATAATGTTAAAATGAAAAAGGTCACCCTATTTCATTTTTATGCTCTGGTTGGGTGTCCATCTCTTCTCTTTCATGGATTGATCATGTGAAAATTGATCATGTGAAAATGGTGAATGAGGAATTATAGTTTAAAGGGTTTTGAGCAAGAAATGTGCAAGTCCCCATCATGTTTTTGAGCCGTGTAAATTTTGTCATTTGTACTAGTTTAGCTTTAGGAGCGTAGTAGGAAGCCCCTAATTATTACACATGCAAATTGTTCTTTAGTCCCTGTAATTACATCACTTTCTTTGGGCCAGGTTGTGTTTCTATAATCTTGATATTTAAGTCATTTTGTTCGTATGCTCAAAATAATGGTACTTTTTTTCGCAAGGAATGCTTACAGGGAGCTTCAGAATGTAATAGGTAATCACTAATATTTTTTCTAGGGTTTCAAAAATTAGGTATTGAATTAGATGAACACATTTGAGGATTCAAAAATTATAGGTTAAGTTGAATTGTTCAAGGCATTGCTTGCTTTTGAGTTTTACACAGATTTATAAAATGCCCTAGAATTGAATTTTTTTATAGGGTATATGGTTATTTTTTATTTTTGGGTTTTTCCCTATGATTAAAGCATCTTATTTCACTTCCTCACAAGTTTTCCTACCCCATTTGGTCAAATCTGGCAATATCTTCAATTATCAAGTTCTTACATTGCCCTCAAGGGGCTTCTATTGTGACACAGTTTGAATGCTATGAAAGTTGAAAGCAAAAAAGAAAAAAAAACTTGCTCTTTATATCATCTCATAGGGTTTTTCATCTGAATTCATGAATATTTACTCAATTTTTCCATTCAAATGAAGATGTCTCAGCAGTCCTCCTCACTGGCTTTGTAGAGAATCCCCTTATGTTTGCAAAGCTTTCCAAACTTATTTGAAACTTTTACGTAGGTCCATCTGTGAACCAAAGTCTTTGGTATTGAAAATTTTGAGATACTTTTTCATTTCCCTCATCTTTACATGACACTTTAATGGTTATGTAAAAGCCATAATTACCTCACTTACTTCAATTTAAAACCCATGAGCCTTTACAGTGATTTAAAAGTTTTAGATTTGGGTGTGGATCTTTGCCTTCGTACTAGAATTCTTGCGACTAATCCTATATGCCTATCTTTTTTGGATGACTCTTTACAAGTGAAAGCTTGCCACTAACCATTTTAATGGACTCTTAAACTTGTATGGATAGGTTCCTTTTTCTTTTACTTCCTCCAAATTTATAGTTTCTTAGAAAATGACTCGTTGAATTGGGGAAGCCCATTAGTCTGAAGAAACAAGTACCTGGATTATTGAGTTTTTGAGAAACATTCTTGTGATTTTTCTAATGCAAAGAACCATCCAAATTAGCACTTGAGATGATAAGCTAAACAAAAAACTTGATTTCTTATTTAGGCTGAGTGGAATTTGCACTTGCCAATGTGAGTTTTATTAAATTTTTTGGTTGGTTGCCATGCACATTTTATTTTAAATTCATTTTAATGAGACATTATTTTAAACTTTTAGTTTATGATTCTTCCCTATCTAAGATGATTCTTTCTGAATGTTAATTTATTCAAAGTATTTTGAAATTCTTATGCTGCTTTCTATTGTTATTGTTTATGTTGTGGTTACTACATTTGCCTAGAGATTTTAAAATATATTGTATGCTCATTTTTCTAGTAGATAATTCAGCAAAGCTAGTCATTTACATTCACATCATGTATCATTTTTTTTCAAGTAGTACAAAAAAATTGTAAAAAGTTGTAAGATGTGTATAAAATTGTTGAATGCAAACTTATTACAAGGAATTAGGTCTTTATGATTCTATTTGATTTGAACAAAACTATGCCGAAGGCTTTCAAGCACTTGTCACTTTATAGTTGGAACTTGATACAAGAAGCTCTCCTTGTACTAGAATCATGGAAAACTTGCAAAATCTTGTATATCATTGGTTGCTTTTAGAAATTCCTTGCCTAGCTTAGAAAGCTTTCAAAATCTTCTTAAGACTAGGAGTAGGTTTCTCTTGTGTGATGATATTATATTTTAAGTCTATTAGCACACCAGAAGTAAGAATCTAAGATAATAAAACCATGTTGCTTATAGCTAACCACTATTATCTTATTTTTGTTGAGCAATATATTTCCATAATATATAATGCTCTCTCTAGGTAATTTGCCACTAGCTAACTAGGGTTTGTTTTGAATGCCAATTTATTGCTCACCTAAAGTGATATTTGTGAAAGGAATAGCCACTTGTTTTCACAGAAATGTTTACTGTGTAGGTAAAATGTAAGCTAAATATATTAGACCACACCAAAAATAGATGTACAAAATATATCAAAACTAGATCTGTTAAATTTGCAGCAGAAAGTCATTCATAATTTCTATCATGTTGAGAAAGCTCCATGACTTGAAGATATTATAGACTTATAGATTAACCAAATTTCACCATCAACTATTGTAATGGCAAGAAAGCTAGGTATTTTAGGGCTAAATTGGCATAGGTCATTTTAAATATAAATTTTATTTCCCTTTCTTTTGCATTGGAAATTATGTAATAGTCTCGCTCACCAAATTCTTCAACATCAGAGGGAGTAGCCTATCAAGCCTCAAAATTTTGTTCTTAGAAGTATGATGGCTAGCTCTACTTCTTCTATCAAATTTCATGCAAGACTTGTATTGAGCTATCTCTTATGAGTATTGAAAGATATAGATGTTCATTACTTGAGCAAATGGAATACAATTCTAATCCTTGTTAAAGGCTACATAAATAATTTCTAATCAATGACTTCAAAAGCTACATTTAATTTGAGCATACAACAAGCTTATGTAATTATTAGTTATTACATTTTCTCTATTGTTTCTAATTGAAAAAATGCAAAGAGAATAAGATGAGAAGATAGTAGATTGTCAAGAGAGCTACAAATATATTTTTTGTTTTACAATGAGCAGAACAAGCTATAGAAGACATAAGGGAGTCCAAATACAAAAATAGTAGAACAACTACAATATTAATCTTGTATATATTGCAGTCAAAATTTTAAATTAGTAGAACAAATACAATACTAATATTGTGTATATTATTTCAGTTTAGTGCTATTTTGGTGTTTGTAAGTGGGGTTTGGATCGATAGTTTGTAGCACCTCATTTTCCCACTATAGGAAGCTACATTGCCGGTGATGGATATCAATGAGGAAGCTAGTTTGGTGCACAATAGTACTTTCATGGAATTTCTAGACCAAGATGTAAATTTCTTCTTTGTTGTCCTCTCATTTCATCTCATCAACCTTTTAAAAGATTTACTAATCAAATGTACTGTGGTAGAAGCCATTAATGCATGACATAGCCTTTTAACATGTTTGTGGCAACATTTTGTAGGTGGGGCAAGGTGCATACATGGACAAGATCAAAGGCATGATCACTCAGGGTTACCATTGCCTACTTATAGACATGGATGATCTAAGGAATTTTAGCCATGATATAGCTCATAGGGTGATAAGGAGTCCCAGTGAGTACATTTAGCCTTATCTTATGCACTTGGGGAGGTGACAAGAAATGTGGATCCCAAGTATCTGTAGGAAGGCCAACAAATTCAAGTTGGTTTTGAACTTCATTTTGGCTTTCACAAGCTTACTCTTTGGGAGCTCCTTTCTCCATTTCTTGGCACCATGGTTAGCATTGAGGGTATTGTCACTAAATGTATGTATATATTTTTGCAAGCATGATCCCCTTGTTTAAATTAGTTTGAAAATGCTTGACAGATTGATGAACATCAAATGCCCTTTATTAGCCTTATCTATTGGCTATGACTATATACATTGTTATGTAAAGAATTGATACTTTTGAGTGAATAGTAAAAAAAGGTGTTAAAACAACAAATAGAGTTCACTTGTAACTGTGTTAGAAGATTGGAGTTCTAGATACTAGGGTACGAGAAGGATGTTTAAAACATTGCATTCCATCTTTTTCTTTTGTCTATTTTATGTTGTTGAATTTGTGACTAGATGAAGAAAAATTTTGATTACTGTCAGATTGTGTGATAATTTCCTTGCACAAGATTTGGTGTCTTAAATTGTTTGACCTTGCCCCAGGGATTCTACAATGTATGATTAACTAATTTATTAACACAACAACATCACTAGCTTTTTTATATGTTCTCATTTGGTTCAATTTTCAAGGTCAATTTTTTAGCTGTGTTTTTGTCTTACAATTGTAGGTTTTATACCTATTTAATTTTGTGACTAAGATCACTTCTTTCAGGGCATTTATGTGATAGAAATTGCCTATTTATGACCAATAGGTTCTGTAGTAAAGCTGAAGGTTGTTAAAAGTGTCCATTATTGCCCTATCACTAGAGAACTTCAAACTCATGAATATCGAGATATAACATCAAAAATTGGCCTACCCATAGGGTCTATTTATCCTACATGAGTAAGTATTCCATACATTTCTACCATATTATTTCTAGTGCTTTTTCACAAGGTAGTATTTTTTGTAGTAACTATTGATGCCATACAATTTTAAGGGATTAATGCAAGTTAATTTTCTAATGTTATGATAGGACGATCAAGGGAATCTCTTAGTTACTAAGTTTGGTCTGTGCAAGTATAGAGACCATCAAACAATATCTATGTAGGAAGTACCTGAGAACTCTGCTCCTGGTCAGATACCTAGATCAGTAGATATTATTGTAGAGGATGATCTGTTGACACTTGCAAGCCTAGAGATCATATAATAGTGGTGGGAATTCACAAGGCAATTCCTAGAAAAAGCAAAGGCAGTGTCAATGGTGTCTTTAGGTACCTTGCCTTTTCAATAGTCAATCACAAGTGGCACAATTCATTCATGGTAGCCCATTTTTAGTTTGGAACCTTTTTTCCAATTTAGGCATGTTTGACATATTTAGCATTTCATTCAATGTAGGACTATTATTTTTGCCAATAATGTGTTTCAGCTCAATAAAGAGATAAATACCCCTATTTTTACAAGTGATGACATTAAGAAAATCAAGAAAATAGGAAATAAGTAGGATACATTTAGTCTACTGGCAGAGTCACTTGCATCTTCAAGCTATGGGCATACTTAGATAAAGAAAGTTGTTGTATTGTAGCTACTAGGGGGTGTTGAGAAGAATGTAAAGAATGGAACTCATTTGAGAGGGTAAGACCCTTAATTTCATACTTTCTATATACTTATCTTTCTAATGGTTATTGGGCTCATGCATTTATATCAATTTCATTACATGGATATAAACATGATGATGGTTGGTGACCCTTTTGTTGCCAAATCCCAACTCTTGAAAGCCATCATGAATATTGCTCCCTTGGAAATATCAACTACAAGACGAGGGTCTTCTGGTGTTGGTTTGACAGTCGTTGTCACCTCTGACCAAGAGACAGGTAATTAGTTTTTAGAGACTTTATGTATGTGTTTTTGTTAAGAGGCATAGTTTGTCATGGCCATATGCTTTGATGATGACCAATTTGACATTATTTCATTGGTCAAAGACTAGATGGTTCTATGAAAAAAAAAAATTGTTCTGGGCTAATTAGTTTAAATTAATTCAAGTAAACGTAGGCTAGAAGCTAGAGCAATGGTTTTAGCAGACTGTGGTGTTATTTGTATTGATGAATTTGACAAGATGAGTGATCAAGACTATGTGTCTATACATGAGGTTATGGAGCAATAGATAGTAACAATTACTAAAGCAGGAATTTATGCATCTCTCAATGAACGATGTAGTGTGGTTGATGTTGCAAATCCTATCTATGGAATTGTAAGTGTTTTCAACTTCCCAAGCCTTTCACATAAGTATTTACCTCTGCTCTGGGATTATAGGTTTTCTTTGCTTTAGTACTATTTACCCCTAGGTAATGTGTATTGCCTATAATTTGATACAACACAAAGTTGTGTTTTCTGGGCATATTTGATGCTAAATATGATCTTCAAAATCTCATTTATGCAGTATGATCACTCACTTACTCTAACCAAGAATATTGGACTTCTAGATTCTTTACTCTCTCATTTTGATCTGCTCTTTATTGTACTTGATCAAATGGATCCTAATGTTGATCGTAGGATATCTGAGCATGTTTTACTTATGCATCGTTATAGGTCTTCAGCAGAAGATAGTGGTATACATCTCTACTCATTGCTCATTGAATATAATTGGAATATGTCTTCATGTTTGATAGTTGATATGATTGACCAAAATATTCTACAAGAATGGTGATTACTGATAGAAATTCAAAAAACATGGAAGAAGGTGAAGTAGAGACTTTTGCATCCATTTTTGGGAAATACAATCATCTGCTACATGGCAAGAAAAAGACCAGGCATTTCAAAAATGAAATACAAACTATAAAATTCTTGAAAAAATACTTTCATTATACTAAGAGTAGGCATCAACCTGTGCTAACAGATGAGGTGATTTTTCTAGGGTTTTAATTTTTTTACATTTCTTTTGTGTAAATTGTTCCCATGAAAGTAAAAATTCATGTTCACGATTGTGTGCTAATGATGATAATGTATAGGCATCAAAACATATTGCAACTACATATACTAAATTGTGTAATGCGGGTGCAAAAGCTAAGGTTTGCAATAAGTGTGCCTAGTCATTTTGAAATGTTTAGTTTTATTCCTAATGTTAGTCAGTAATTTTAGAACAATTTGTTCTTTTTTGTACACTCTTGATTTAATCTTTTTAATGTTTGGGCTACAGTCTGGAGGAGGCACATTACTAATTACTACCTATACACTGGAGACTATAATTCATCTTTCAACTGCTCATGCAAAGATGAAGTTGAGAAATTAGGTGAGAAAACCTTTAATTATAAATCCTGGATTTTACACTACAATAACCAAAAATGTCTTTTAGCCTTCTGAGGCCTTTGAAAAGATCACTTGGATCCATGTTCATCTTCTTTATAACTTTAATCATGTGGCTATCTCTCTATATTTTTAGGATGCATGCATATAGCTTTAAGTAGTTACTCTACTTTTAAGCTACCTATTTTTGTCATTATTTGAACCAAAGCATCTCTTGAAATAAAGTTACGTTGGGGCGACCTTTGTGTTCTTATAGTCACAAAGGGTCTAAAATGTGCTAGGGATATTTTTCTTGTTTTTGAGTAAAGCCTAAATAAATTTCTGCCAAATCCAATTTTAAGTGACTCTACTTATTTGGTGGAAAGTACTTTTAAGGAGAGCTACAGGGCGTCTTGAAATTTGAAAAATGCTTAGAAGTGACTGAATCTATCCTTTTCATTTATTAGGGTTCTTTATATTCTGGTTGGGACTTGTAAGGTTAAATTTGTATTGAGGCTTATGGGTCATAATATTAGTATTTCTTTTCGTGTCTACTAAAATTGATTATGTTGAGAATGCATATACTTGCATTATTTTGAAGCTTAAAAAAATTTGGTGGGAATTTTAGAAGTCACATTAATGAGATGGAAAATTGGATAGGTTTTGATTTATCTAACAATTTATTGCTACTTTCCAACAATACTTCAAAAGTGATGTGCATCAAATTGAAACATAAGAAGGTTTTTCATCATTTGACAAATTTCACTATTTTCCAACATGCTTTTCTTAGGTATTAAAATTGGATGTAGAGTCTACTCTCAAAGTCCTCAATTTTGTAATATACCATACAAAGCTAATAGATATGGAGCAAAGAGAGCAAGGAAGACAGCAAGAAATTGATAGGAAATGTCATGCTGATGGTGATTCTACCAATGGGAGACATGATGATAATAATGATGATGATGATGGTGGTGATCATCTAGATGGGTCAGGAAATAGAGGAAGGTAGAATTTGTTGTCCCTTTTGCTATCTTTCATTGTAAATCTGATGAACTAGACAACTCTATGTAATAAGCTTTGGTGTTGAAATGAAGATCAAGAAGACAAAAGAAAGGTAGTGGAGGTGAAAGGAGTGGTGGAAGAGAAACACAACCAAGCATCCTAGAGTAAGGCAACTTTGCAACTCTCTTGCTTGTGGATTTTTTAGAAGTTAACGACTAACATTAGTCAATTCTATTGATTTGTATGAATGAAAATCAAAGAAGTAACAAAAGATATGGATATTGACTTAACAACTGTGCCAACTACGATGGACATTTCATCTGAAAGGTCTCTTATTTTCACCTATTCTACCAACATTTTTCGTTTTTTTTTTTGATGTCTACAATTGCAAACTAAGATTGTTGGACTACATAAAAAAGCATGTTGATTTAATCTGCTCTTAGACACAACCTAAAAATTCTTATTTCTAAAATAGTTTTCCTTTTATATAAGGATTTTCAGTTTTGTACACCTGAAAGTAAAATAGAACTAGTTCATTGATTCTTGTTCTTGTAAATTTGTAGACATGCCTTTGATTGATATTTGTGTTCTGTATCCTCATGGGTTGGCTATATTGTTACTTTAGAAACCCACAACATTGAACTTAGAAAATAATATTTAAATGAATCTCGTTGTTACAGAGAAGAAAGATTCAATAATACATTCAATGAATATATGATGGTGAATCATAAGGAGTCCATAATTGTGGATGAGGTTGCAAGGGTGATAAATAGAGGGAACACTCATGATCCTTATAGTTCAGCAGAGATAACATTTTTGTTGTAGGTATTTGTCATATTAAGTTGTATTTATGTCTATTTATTGGCTGTATTGAATTGATTAATACTTACACAAAGCTGAGTTTTGCTTTATGTTGTGACAGAGACTACAAGATGGTAACAAATTGATGATGGTGGATCAAGTTGTGCACCTTGTTTGAACAGAAGCAGATGTTAAGCTAAAGCCCCTAGTTGCTGAATTTATAATAGGATGCCTCTATCATGTTAAATTCTAAATATTTTTGATTCAAGTTGAAGTTGGTTTCTATTCAAAGCATGTGAAATCTTGAAGAGAATCCTTCTATTGAGGGTTTTGTTCATTCCTCATTCTCTTCATGAATTGCTTCATTATTCTTTAATATCCAAAAAAAAATTTGACCAGACAACTTGCAATTCGTATGATTTTCTATCAACTCCAAAATCATTAAAGATGAATTTAGATCTCTAGCAGTTGAAAGAGAACAAGGAAAAAATTTGCTCAATTGACATCCTACTTATCAACAAAGGTTTCTTTAATCTTTGTATAGATAAATAGAGTAGACTCAAAAATAGTTTCAACTTGACATCTTGAAATATAGAAGCTTAAACTTGGTGCATAAAAGAAAGCCACCAAAATTTTCAGCCTATGTTCATTCATCTTATTTTTTTCATCTTAATCAGGTTGAATATAAATTCTATTGGAAGGGGGATATTTAGATCCTTCTCATAGTGTCCCCTCAATTTTGGAGGTGCTTCATTTGCATTTTAACTTATTTGAAGTGTCCCCATCTTTCCATGATTGTTGCACAGTTGTTATTGCATGACCACATTGTTGTTAGTTTGAATGTTGTTGCTTGGGATTGGTACCAATGTTGTTGCATAATGGTTGTGTGCCATAGCATAAGTATACCACTAACCAAAATATTGTCCAACTCTTGCATGGTGCAATTTATATAGCACTCCCTTATTAATTTCTAGACCCACTTTGGTGCACATCAAGCCATGTCCTCACTGGTTTTAGTGAGTTCATGAGGGGATTATTGCCTTGGAAAACATAGTATCATATGTTGGGAGGATCTACTTCTGGGCCACAAACCTTTGTACGATCTCATGCTAAGTGGGCTCTTTTTGTCCATGGAGCAACTTGGGGTGGAAAACCTTGATCACTTCATCGACTGGGGTGAAATTCTATTTAAATTGTCTAATCTCAGTGGTATTTCTGAGGAACATCCAAGCCAGTGGATGCTAATCAAGAAGATGTATTTGGTATCCTTTCTATTTCTCCTCATAGTGCTAACAATTTAATGTGGAGTGACATTAGTTTTCGAGGTTGCTATTCTGTCAGGGCTAGCACTCATTCCTTGTAGGTTCGAGAATCTTTTGATTGCTACTTATATAGCATATGGAAATTGAGTATTAATTCCAATTTTAAAATATTTTAATGGTTTTTCTAACAGACTAAGATGGTCATTTCTGAAAATATCATTAAGTGGGGTATGAGAGGTTTTAATATTTGCTTCAGATGTAATACCACCTCTTCTTTGCTTGGAAGGAGGCCTTCTCCGTTTGGACCTCTATGCGTGTGTTTTGGGGTCCAATTCTGAGACAAATTTAGCTTGTAAATCTCCACCTAGCAATGAAATGCTTGTTACTCCATCTTGTTCAAAGGTGAACATCTTAAAATTTATGGCCGGCCTTATCTTTTTGTTGCATTTGGTATATTTGGATTTGTTAAGAACAAAAGTTATTTTTTGAGATACTAACACTTTGAAAATCATTCTAATCCACAAAAGTAAGCTAGCTATGGTGGAAAATGTTAGGTCTCACTTCAATAATACACAAAATCTAAATGTACCACTTAGTGCTAAACTCTATTTTATCGGAAAGTGGAACCTTGTGGGTTTCATCAATAATGCTCTAGCTGGCTTCCCTACCCTTGTAAGTATTTCAATATTCTTATCTTCTTTGAGGCATTCTATAAAATAGTTCACATTCCTTACCTATGATTTGACATTTTGCATGCATCCTGCACTCTCTCATCTGGTTGATGATGGATTACAGAGAGTGATTTGAAATGATGATGCTAAAAGCCACACACAATCAAATCCAAAATGAACTTGCATTACAAATGGATTGTGGAAATCTGATATATGTCAATTTTGCATGCATGTCTACCAGGAGAATCACAACTTAAACATGTATATATAATAGATTTGATGAGATTATATATATGTTTAAGTTGTGATTGTCTTAGTAGACATGCATGCAAAATTAACAATATCAAATTTCCACAATCCATTTGTAATGCAAGTTCATTTTGGATTTGATTGTATGTGTTTTTTAGCATCATCATTTTAGTTCACTCTTTGTAATCCATCATCAAGATGAGAGAGTGTAGCATTCATGGAAAATGTCAAATCATAAGCAAGGCATATGAACTATTTTATAAAATGCCTTTTTAAAAAAAAATTGACGACCAATACCTGGTAGTTTTCAATTAAGAATTGGTCAAAATTTTGACCAATGCCTAGTATTTTTTGACCAAGCATTGGTCAAAATTTCAACCAATGCCTAATAGTTTTCTACCAAGAATTGGTCAAAATTTTGACCAATGCCTGATTTTTTCTATTTAGTATTGGTCAAAATTTTGACCAATGCCTAGTAGAGATTGTGCCTAGGCCTTTGAAATATTTTGACCAATGGATTGGTCAAATTTTTGGCCAACCAATGAGTTGGTGAAAATTTCAACGAGAAATTTTTTGACAAACTGGTTGGTTGACATTTTGACCAACCTGGGTCAAAATTTTGACCAATATTCATCAAAAAAAGAGGTCAAATGTACTAGTGGATGCAATAATACACATCATCTAACCCTAGATACTCTTGTGAGAAGATTGACTCTTTTTGAGTTGGACAATTTTGATAATTATGGCCCTCCTCTAACAATCTTGAATCTGCATTCAAAGCTAAACTAACCCTTGCTAGAAAAGGAGGTAACTCAAAAGGCAAACAAGTTTGCAGTGAAGATGAAGAGGATTCAGATGAGAACCTTGAAGTTATTGAGGCTTTCCTAGAAAAAAGGGAAATTTAGAGGAAAGATTCCATTGATTTGTTTCTCATGTGAGGAAGTTGGCCACATTGTAGCTAAATGTCCAAACAAGGAAGATAAAGAAGAAAATAAGTTCAACAAATTCAAAGGCAAGAAAGACTTCAAAAGCTACAAGGACTTTAGAGATGGAGGTAAGAAATCATATTACATTGCAAAATATTCTAATAGTGATGATGATGAAGATGAAGTAGTTTATATTATTGTCAAAGATAAATCTGATGATGAGGAAAATGAAAAAATGGCACTTGTCTCTCGTGTTAGCAAAATTGATACATGGATCATAGATAATGGTTATTCTCATCACATGAATGGTGATAAAACAAAACTTGAACATTTAGAATATTATGATGGTGGAAGTGTTAGATTTGGGAACAATGAACCATGTTATGTAAAATGAAAAGGTATCATTACATTGACTAATGAAATTAAATGTGAGAATTCCTATTGGGTTGAAGGATTAAGACATAATCTGCTCAGTGTAGCTCAGCTAAACAATATAGGACACAAAATTGAATTACGAATGAGAAAGCCAAACTATTGGATGGAAAGGGAAAACTAGTTAGAACTGGAAATTAGACTAAAGGTAATTTGTTTTATCTAGATATCAATGAAAGCTCCTATTTATTAGCTCTAGTTGATAAAATTTTGCTATGGCATTAAAGAATGTGTCATGTTAACTTTGATAATCTAATCAACATAAGAAAGAAGAACACAGTAAGAGGCATACTGTATCTAAAGAAACTTGAGATAGGAATGTGAAAACAATGTCAAATTGGCAAAATGAGTAAAAGAAGTTTCAAAATTAAGTCCTATAACTCTAAGGATTTTCTAGAACTGGTTCGCTCATATCTTTGTGGGCTAATTGGTGTAGAAAGCTACTGTGGAGATGTATATTTCATTTTATTTGTTGATGATTACTCTAGAATGATGATTGTAATGTTTTTAAAAGATAAGTCTGATGCTTTTCAAAAGTTCAAATGGTATTTGGTTAGAGTTGAGAAAGAAATAGGGAAAAATCTAAAATGCTTGAGATCTAATAGAGGAGGAGAATTCATCTCAAATGACTTCAATGAGTTCTACAATGAAAGAGGAATCAAAAGATATGTATCAACAACTACAACTACATATAAAAAATAGAATAGCAAAAAAATGGAATAAATCCATCATGAAATGTGCAACAACATTTTTTTTAGAAAAGAATGTTACACTAAAGTGTTGGAGAGAAGCAATCAACACAATAGTTTACACACTAAACTAACTTCAATTGAAGAAAGATACAAACAAAACACCTTATGAATTATGGTATGGATACAAGCCTAATGTTTGTTATCTTAGAGTATTTGGAAGAAAATGTTTTGTTTTAAAAGAGGTAAGAAAAGGAAACCTTGATGCAAAGAGTGATGAAGGAATATTCTTAGGGTACTCAAATAAAATAAATGCATACAAATGTCTAAATATTTCTACTCACAATGTTATAGAAAGTGCACATGTGAAAATTGATGAGTTTTGCTAAAAGAAGTGAAAAATAGAGTAGTAGAGAGCCTGAGGATTACAAAGGTTTTTATACTATGAAGAACTTAAAATCTTCCCTCAGAAGGTTCAAGCCAATCAGCAACCAAGTACATCTAGAGACACACTAGCAATTCAGCCCGAGTCACAGTTAGTTCAACTCGAGTTGCAACTCCAGGCTATGCAACCAAAGTCACAAGCAATACTACCCAAGCTATAGTAAGATCAGCCAGAGGAACTCAAACAAAAAGAGGAAAACCTTACAACACCAAGCGAACCAAGTTCTGAGCAAACAAAGAAAGATCCAAGGCTTGCAAAATATGTCAGAAGGAATCATACACCTAACCAAATAATTGGAGAAGAAATAGATGGCATACTAACAAGGAACAAATTAAAAGGTACATGTTTACTTAATGAAGTTGAACCTAGATCTATAAAATATACTTTGGAAGATGAAAATTGGATAGAAACAATGAATGAAGAAATTGAGCAAATAAAAAAGAATAAAACCTAGTCTCTTGTTCCTAGACCCAAGGATAAAATCTTAATTGGTACAAAATGGATATTCAAAATTAAAATGAATGAAAAAGGTGAACTAACAAGAAAGAAGGCAAGGTTTTTCTACAAATTTTATGCTCAAGAAGAATTAATAATGATGGGTAGACCTTTTCCCCTATTGTAAGACTTGAAGGAGTAAGAACACTTCTAGCGTATTCAACACAAAAGTTATTCAAAATATATTAGATGGATGTCAAATTAGCTTTCTTGAATGGGGTCTTGAAGGAAGAAGTCTAGATTGATCAGCTTGAAGATTTCATAGATCCAAGCAAAAGAGACATGGTATGTAAACTTCATAAAGCCCTTTATGATTTAAAACATGCTACTAGAGCATGGTATGAAAGACTTCATGGATACCTAGTAAAAATTGGTTTTGAAAAGACAAATGATAATACCATTTTGTATATCAAGGAAGGCCCTCAAGACAAGATATTGCTTGCAAAAATATTTGTAGATGATATCATTCTTTGAAGATATGAGGAAATAATTTGAAATGTCTATGTTTGGTGAAATCAAATTCTTTGTGGGTTTACAAGTTAATCAAATGAAGGATGGAATACTTATCACTCAATCAAAGTACATCTAGACACATTGAAAGTATTTAGAATGGAAGATTCCAAACTAGTTGGTACACCCATGTCTATTGGACATAATCTCTCAAAGGATTATTATTCAAAGGAGGTAAACTAAACCTCTTATAGATTAATTATTGAGAAACTTCAATATGTAGCTTACACAAGACTTGATATTGCATTGGCAGTTGCAATATTCTCTGCTAATCCTTAAGAAAATCACATGATGGTAGTCAAAAGAATCCTAAGATATCTAAAAGGAACTGATTATTATGGGTTATGGTACAAGAAAGGAGGAAATCTCAAATTAAGAGCCTTCATTGATGCAGATTAGGAATGAGGCATTGATGACAGAAAAAGTACTAGCGGTGGAGCATTATTTATTGGAAAGAGGCTTGTGTCTTGGACAAGTAAGAAGTAGAATTGTATTTCACAATCCACAATAAAAGCAAAATATGTTGCTACAATAGTCAATTATTCTAACATAACATGGATCAAGAAGTTGATGTTAGGAATGAAGAAAGAAATCAAGGAACCAATAGTTATCTATTGTGATAACACAAGTGCAATCAATATATCCAAAAGTCCAATGATGCACTCTAAGTCAAAATACATTACAATCAAATATCATTTCCTAAGAGAATTAATTCAAGACAAAGAGGTGAGATTGGAATATGTGAACACCAAGGAGCAAATAGTTGACATATTCACCAAGCCATTACCTAAGGATGCATTTTTCGTATCTAAGAGGTAAGATAGGGGTCATTCCCTAATCTAATGCTCACTAGAGTACATATCAATGATTCATCAAGCAAGCTATATTAAAGATTTATCAAGTTGATGAAAGATTTTTAGAGCACATTGGATATGAATCAATACATCGGGTACATTGCAAATTCATTAAATAAAGTCTTTAGCATTTGATGTAAAAGAGGGAAAGATTGATGTCATATCATGTCATGTAAAAAAAGAAAATCAAAGAAAGAGATTTGTACAAGAGAAAGAGGGAGAGTTGATTAAGACAGAGTTTGAAGATAAGATTTCAGAGGGAGAATCTCATAAGGAATTCTCATGGACGATGAATCAAAATTAAACTAAGGATATGACATATCGTGTTGTCATCAATGCCAAAAAGGGAGATTGATGATACACAAATTTCACACTCTAATCGATCACAACTAGTGTTAACTGAGCTTAGTTGAGCATTATGGAAGTTTCCAGTATCAAGCAAGTAGTTTATAGTATAAACTAAGTTAGATTAGTCAATTAATAAAGTTAGTGTAAACTGAGTCAAGTTGGTCAATGAAGGAAGCTAGTATTGATCAAGTGTTTAGTTTAGTGTTAGCCAACTGATAGCATATTACTTTTGTTAGTTATTTGGTTAATACAAGCTAACTAAATGGATGTTTATTGAAGTTTTGAAAGGATTTACAAGCCAAATTTTCCTAGTTTATGATACACAAGAAAGTTCAAGCTATGGGGAACTAAGTGAGTATGATATACAAGAAAGTTCAAGCTATGGGGAACTAAGTGAGTATGTATTTGAATAAAAGAGATGGATATGTGAGTGAAGATAAGCAAGAGCAAAAAGTGTGAAGATTAAGCTACAAGGAAGCATTAAATCAGGAAGGATCCAGAGGTTAAGCCTAAATAGTGATCTAAATTTACAAAGTCAGTTGCTTCATCAATTGGGTCAAACTGTTGTTACTTTCTAACCATTATAGTTGTAGAGAAATATCTTAACAAATTTGACTTAGCAATCATTTTGTAAATCCTCTAACAAGGTAGAATTTATTAATTGAAGTTTCTAAAGACCTCTAACAAGGCCACTCCTAACAAGGTGATTCAAATCCTCTAATAGGGTCACACTTAACTATGTGTTTTGTAACCTTTAACTATTAGAAATAGGGATTTCTAAGAGGGGGGGTGAATCAATAATCTACAAACTTTAGTCACCAATTGGATATTATTACCTATTTTAAACTATACATAACTAAGTAATAAAGTAATGTTGAATAGTAATAGTAACCATGCACAAAGATAACTCATAACACCATATTTTGTTAACTACGGAAACCTTGGCCATGAGAAAACCCTTTTGGGGATGATACCCACTAGATAATATACTGATATATAAGTTCCTTGTTAGAGGATGGACCTTGTTAGGAGTTAATAAAAAATTTAATATAAGGAGTCCCAGTTATGAGACTTTGAAGCCTTGTTAGGAGATTCCAACCCTGTTAGGAGTTGTAGTAAAGTAGATGCAAGATGATAAGCCCATTGCCCAAACACACACTTCTAATTACAAGAAGAGCTCACTACCCAAACAAGTAATCAGACTTCTAAAAATAAATACTATAACTTTTTCCTTGATTAATCTCAAATCTTTAGCTCAATCTCAGATCACAAAATAGCTTTCACAAAACTGTGCATATATCACTTTCACAATAAGTTCACATATCATAATATTCGCACAACTTACATTACTTCCACTTCTCGTCACAAGATGTCCTTTGCATAAGTACTATGCCTTCGCACAAATTGCTACTAGGTTAGATAAGACCATATTAAACTTTTTTGACTTAGAGTAAACATCTAAGATGTCGACCCTAATTGGGCAAATAATTATTTTGTGAACAAAATAATCCTTTCCTTCAATTTCACTGTCTTGTTTCACTTAAACACAAATATTCCTTTTTTGTACAATTTGTACTAACTTTTGAGGTTATACACATCATCACTAACATGTAAACAATCTCCATCTAACTTCACTAGTCATAATATGACATCAACAATAAGTTATAAACAAAGCAATACACTATTGTATACCAAATTCATACTTAGACAATTTTTTGAGTACCAAAAGCTACATATCTTTATTTCTAATGTTTTTTGTAAGAATTTACATCATGTGTTTCCATAAATGACAAAAATTATATATCTCCATTAGCTAATTTTCAATAATCTCCCCCTTTGACATTGATGGCAACAAAATAGGAAAAATTGGCTAAGTGACAAAGACTTAACAAAAATAAAGTAACATTACATCTATTACAATTTGTCCATCTTTACATATGCTCCCCTTTACAATATACTTTACACTTTTATCTTCTCTATACCTAATTTACAATTTTCATTGGACTTCTCCCCCTTTGACATCAATGACAAAGGTCAAAATGTCAAAAACTATTCAAAAACCATCCATCTACTATCAAAAATGTTGTCCTCTTGTTTTAAGCTGCTAGAATCTTCATGCAATCATCAAAATTTTCCTTAAGATTATCCATACCTTTAGTCCATGTCTCCTTGGTGGATTCAGCAAAGGTGAGAATTACACATAAGGCATATGATGCAATCTCAACTGTATTAAGGTTTGAATACAAAAAGTTAGAATAAGTGTCCTTGGCCTTAACACATTCCTCCAATTGTTTCTCAACAAAAAATATTTTCAGAGCAATAGACTCTCTGAAATCCGATATTCTTTTCAAAAAAATTTCCTTCTAAAGTTCTAGTTTCTTGATATCATTATGAATGCTAGCACTTGTCCTTTAAAATCATCAATCTTACAATCTAGATGTTGTATCTGGCTAGATAAAGCTTCCAACTCACTCATCTTTCCTTCAATCTGACCATCAATGTCTTTAGTTAGTTTATATGATAAAGTACACTTAATCTACAATATCTTCCCATCATATTGACACTTCCTAAGTTCCTTGATACAAGTATCAAGACTTACCAAATCATTCTTAATATTTTGGCAAACGGTACTAAACAAGTTAGCATCATGTGAAATTTTTGCCTTTGCTTCTACAACATTTAAAAAATTCATAAATTCTTCATCAAATGACTTTAGCAGTGTTTGTGCCCTCTATTCTAGATATGCTTCTATGTGGTGTACTACCAGAGTACTATGTAGTCTATCAGTAACCTCAATTAAGGTTTTTTGTAGGTTCCTCACTATTCTATTCTTCTGAATAAGTTTTGACAAGGATAAGATCAAATCAATTTGATCATCATCATCAGTTGCTAAGCAGGCAAGTGAAAGTGGAGTAGATGAAGTATAAGGTTTATTTTCATTCTTCCTTTGCTTCTTGGCTGCCTTCTTCTTTCTTTACTTTTTCTTTTCTTTCATTTTCTCTCTTCTCTTCCTCTTCCAATCTCTTCTTCTCATCCTCAAACAATTTATTCTTGGCCTCTTCTACTTTCTTCTTTTCTTCTTCAAGTAATTTCTTCTCCTCTTCAATTTTCCTTAGTTTTTCTTCAATATCCTTGCTATTAGGTTCATTAAGTTTGAAACCTTCATATAGATTAGTATCATCAATGTTAATAGTAATATTGGTCTAATCTATCTGCACAGTGTCACCACTTACTAACACTTACAAGGTTCAGGGTGTTTGTGGAGATGTTGCCTTAGATTCTATCAACTTCTGACTTATTGTTGTTGTAGTCTCACTTGTTAATTTTTCTTTCTCACCCACCATAAACAAAAATGGTCTCAACTTATTTCTTAGATAAGGTGCAAGATTGTTCAATAATCTCTTAATCTCTTCTTTGTCATTAGTCTTGCAAATAGTTCTTAGCATAGACTTCTAAAGTTCTGAATCTTCTTCTCTTGTTGGTGCCTTCTTCTCAATAAGTCTATCATAGACTTTCTAATTTAATAAGACCTCAATATTCTTCAATTTTAGATTATTTGCTATAAAGTATCTCACAGTAGAGATATCAATCTGATCTTTTTCAAAATTATTATACAAATCATAACATTTGTTCATTTCAACAAATTTACCCTCAATAGAAATAGTTGAGTTTATCTTTTCAGCTTCTAGGGTTGTTGAACTTTTCCTACTAATTGCTTTAACATTGTCACCTTCTCTACTTGCTTGACTTCTTCTTCTTCATCACTAAACTCAAAAATTGTCAATAATATCTTTTATGTTTTTTTCTAGTATGGTGGCTTGTTGCTTGACTCTTTTTTTCTTTATGGTCATTGCTTCCATTAATCTCTCAAACTTTCTCTTTGGCTCACTAGGTTGCATATCAAAAACTATTGCATATAGAATGTTCTATTCTGAGGATGTCTCTACAAAAAATACTGAAAAAGGTTGTATATTCAGTATGCCTTATTTCATTGTTTTCTTGACTACCTTAGACTCACTATCAGTCATACTGGCCTCTAATAAAGCTTTCTTCATAATATTTTTTATCTTCTTGTATGATGTCTTTTCCAAGGATTCCTGATGAGTTGACTAGGTAATCTCATCATATGTTCCAAATCTATATTCTACTTTATCCTTCTTTGATTTCAACAAAAAATCAATACATCTAACTGTAATATCATCACTCAATTCATAACCTAGGGGATCAAGAAATGTTTTTTGAGGTTCCATTGCTTGAATATAAGTATAATTTGTATCAACCATAATGCAAATGTCATCTTTAAATCTATCTACAAAATAGGTCCAATTCTAAATCTCTAACTCATTTCATTCTTAAATGTCCTCATTATTAGGTTTCCACTATCTAATATCTTAAATGTAGGATGTCTTTTGCATAATTCTATGATCTTCTCCATTGTACATCTATCACTACTCATTATCTCTATGATTGATAAATATGGAAATCTTTTAAGCACATGGAAGAATGTTTAATTGATTAGTGACTGAAATCTAAACACACAATTCTTAGTTCTCTTGATCTTCTCAAGGTTCACAATTAGTTGTGTTCTCAGAATTTTACTAAGGCTTACTTGTTCCTTCTCAATACATATCTTATAGGCTACATAGATGAATCCAGCTGAGATTTCATCAATCTTTGAACTTGCATATGTAGAGTAGGCAATAATTATACTCAAAAATCTTACATCATCTTACTTAATGGTATTGATCACCATGGCCTTTCCATTGTAAACTGCTTTGGTATAACTCTCAACTTTCTTCTTGACCATTTTTTCACCTATAGGTACATTGCCTTGTTTACTAAGACTAGTTAACTCATGGATAAGGTCAGCTGAGATATCAATTACACTATCTTACATCCATAGTTTCCCATCATGTATTCAGCTTAATATGATTTATGTCCACTCATCTATATCCAACTCATAGTAGAAATGATATTTGAACAAATCTAGTTCCTTCAAGTGTTTAAATCTAGGCTTCATAGTCATGTCATGATTGAAAACCAATTGTATGTCCTTGTTCATATATTCACTCCTAATAGATTCAAACTTATTGTTAAGATAACTTCCCACATCTTCTAGATATACTACATTGTTTGGAGTAATAGATAACACTTAGTTAGGGTTTCCTTCCATAGGTTTCACAAAACAACCTTCAACTTAGGTCTATCCTCATTCTCAACATTGTGCACTACTAACATATCCATGCTTCTATCAAATATGAACTTTTACGAAATAAATTTTCAAAAAAAATAATAAAATACCTCTTTGCAAAAATAGGGTTTGCTTCAAAATTGCCTTAACAAGTCACTTGTGAGTGCTCTTAACTTAAAATGTATTTGCAATAAGTGAACATCAATTATGTACTACATTTCTTCCATCAACTTGAACTTGCATTAATTGCATACTTTGCAAACATGAAAAAATTGTCAATTACATTTTGTAATTAAATAACTACTCAAGATCATCTATCCTATCTTCAGATGCCACCCGAGGTTTTCCATAGCCTCCTTTAATCATGACAAAGCTCCCCAAGACTTTTCTTCATGAAATTCTCTGCAAAAACATAGCTTTCATCTTCTATTGCAAAATCAAGTTTCTTTATAATACGAGTAACTCTTGAATCCTTCATAATTTGTTTAGATAAGCTCTAAATTGCAAGAGAGCTTAGGTACCATCTAAGATGATCTCAAAACACCTTTATCAAACTTCACAACCTCTAATTCGATCTCTAAATGAAGTTTTAAAATTTTGATACTGTGAATAAGCTTAATTCAACTTAATTGAATCAAACTCGATAACTGACTTCAATCTTCCTATGTCACAATCATCTGACTTATCTTTTGAGATTTTCATTCCTTTTACAAATGCCTCATTGAGTTCTTCTCAAAGTTCACTAACTACATTTCTTTGTTCCTCATTGTCTTTGTTAGTTTCAAAGTTCCTTTCCTAGTTCCTTCTGTCATTTCTAATGTATCTTCCATCATTCCTTCTATTTCTAAAGTTTCTTCCATTATTCCTTACATTTCCAAAGTTTCTATCCATTTTGCAATACTTTTTTGTATGTCCAAAGTTGTTGCATAACTGACATACTAGTGTTCTTCTAGGATTCTGCTGATCATCAAGTGCATGACAATTTCAAGCCATGTGTCCAAAGTTGTTACACTTATAACACATGATATGTCTTCTATCTTCATAAGGTCTCCTTCTCTCAATGTCCTTTCATTGGATCTTCTTGTATCTACAGGGTTAGTACTCCTAGACATTCTACTATTCCTTCTATCATTATCATACTTAGGATTCTCACAATCAATTGCTTTATGACCCATACCATGACAATTATGACAATAAAAATCCTTAACATGATTAAATGACTTATTTGTACAATTTCTTTTCATATGACCTATTTCATTATATGAAAAACACTTACCTCTAAATTCATACCTTGTTTCCTTAGGAGATTCCACTTGCTTTGGTTCATCCAAAAATTTAACTTCCTTGTCTTGTCCAACTTCTTTAGGTTTGTCAGAAGATTGATTAGATTCAATCTTATCATCAGATTTATCTTTTTCTTTTGGATATGATATAATCTTAGGTTTCTTTCAAGACATGTTAATTAGATAACCAAGATCAGTCTTATCATAAGTAGGTCTCTGTATTGGCATTGAATCATCAAACTTTTTCTACTAGAATAAAGCTTCTCAAGTTATTTTTTTCTCTAAGTTAATTCACCTTTCACAATAGCATTGTATTTTTAAAGTTCCTCATGATCTTCTTTCAATGTTTTGAACCCAAATGTCTTATTTTCCATACTTGCTCTCAGATCTACATTCTCAGTCTTCAAATCAGACTCAATTTTACTAGGACCACTTCTCAAAGTCAACTTTAGATTTGTAATCTTCAACTCATGATTCAACATCTTGTACTCTGTCTTCAATTCAAATAATCATCATCACTAGTTCCAAATTCAATAGATTCAGGCTTGGATTTGATATGTTCAATCTTTTCCTTTAATTGTCAAATATATACTTTAGAGTCTTCATATCTGTCCTTCAGCTTATCTCTTTATTCAATAAGGAGATCAATTTGTTCAAGTACCTCTTCAAGGTTCTTTATCAACTATTCCATATCCATAGGGATCTTACTCAAGTTGTTAAACATTTTCTGAGTAAACTAGCTCTGATACCAATTGTTAGAAATAGAGATTACTAAGAGGGGGGAGGGGGTGAATCAATAATCTACAAAATTTAGTCACAATTGGATATTATTATGTACTTTAAGCCATACATAACTAAGTAATAAAATAATGTTGAATAGTAACAGTAACCATGCACAAAGATAACCCATACTAGGGAAACCATGGCCAAGGGAAAACCCTGGTGGGGATGATACCCACTAGATAATATACTAATAAATAAGTTCCTTGTTAGAGGATGGACCCTATTAGGAGTCAATGAGAAAATTTGGTATAAGGAGTTCCTGTTATGAGATTTCAACACTATTAAGAGTAGTACAGTAAATGCAATATGAGCCCACTACCCAAACATACACTTTCAATTACAAGAAGATCTCACTACCCAAACAAGTAATTAGACTTCTAAAAATAAGCACTATAACTTTTTCCTTGGTTGGTTTCTGATCTTCATCTCGATCTTAGATCACAAAATACCTTTCACAAAACTTTGCACATATCGCTTCCATAGTAAGTTCACATATCACAATATTCACACAACTTACATTACTTCTACCTCTCATCACAAGATATCCTTTGCATAAGTACCATTCCTTTACAAAAATTGCTACTAGGTTGGCTAAGACCATAATGCACTTTTCCAACTTAGAGTAAACATCTAGAATGTCGACCCTAATTGGCCAAGTAATTATTTTGTAAACAAAATAATCCTTTCCTTCAATTTTGATGTCATGTTTCACTTAAACATGAATATTCATTATTTGTACAGTTTGTACTGACTTCCAAGGTTATACACATCATCATTAACATATATACAATCTTCATCTAACTTCGCTAGTCATAATATGACATCAGCAACAAGTTATAAACAAAACAATACACTAATGTATACCAAATTCATATTTAGACAATTTTCTAAGTACCAAAAGTGAAGTATCTTTATTTTTGAGGTTTCCTATAAGAATGTACATCATGTGTTTCCATAAATGGGTATTTTTGAGGTTTCCTAATAAGGCTCACTTCAGAAGAGTGAAAAATTGTAACTAGTTGTATTGGTGGTTTTTTCCAAATTGGGTTTCCATATTAAATCTTGGTGTCTCATGTGTTCGAGTTATTTTTTGATGCTTTATGTTTTTGCAACTAAGTTACTAAAGGATAATACACATTAATATCTTAAGATTTTTTTGTTAACCAAGTTATAGTGAATATCCAGTTCTAACCAAGCAGAGAAAGTATTTGGTTTAAGAAGTAAAAGTTTATGTTGACATCTAAGGGAATTGGATTTGATTTTTGTGGTAATTGATTCACCCCTCCCCTCTTAGTTACTCCTCTTACATTTCTAATAGGCTTATGGTAAGGTGGACTAGAGTTTTTTGTGTAAATGCTTGGAATCTTTTGGATTTGTTAAACCCTAAATTGATTTAATTTTTGAATGTATCTCCACATCAAAATTATTTGTTCTTATTAATATCTCCTCAGAGGGCTTCTTATCACCATCTATGGGGCTTAGAAAAGGATATCCCATCTCTCCTTTCTTTTTTATCCTAATGTATGAATCCTTGAGAAGAACAACTAATAATAGATGCTCCAACAATATCATAAAGGGGATGCACATTTCTAATAACTCTGAACATACTACCCACATGTAGTTTGTTGATGATACCATGTTATATGGTCAAGAAAATCCTAGGAAGGCAAGAGAATTCAACAATATCCTCCATAATTATGTGTTGGACTTATGATAGAAGATTAATCAAGAAAAGTCTAAAATTTTCTTCTTTACTTCAAACCACTCCACCTAGAAAGAAATATGTAAGATTGTTAACTTTAAATTAGGTTATTTCCCTTGTAAACACCTTGATCTCCCTATAGACCTTGGTAAGAGAGATTAATCTTAACAAAATAGCCTTATGGAGAGAATTAAATAATTGAATCCTAGAAAGGAAAATGGCTATCTTCGATAGGATGGATAACTCTTCTAAAGTTTGTGCTCTCATGTATCCCTATTTATCAGCTCTCTTCAATTAACCTTTCATATCAAAAGAGATATTTATTATATGAGTTACTCAAGGACTTATTTTGGAAAGGCTTGGAGAAAATGAATAAGTAACTCGAATGGCTTAGGAAAAAAATTGTAGGCCAAGGGATGAGGGAGGTTTTAGAATAAAAAAACATTAAGGGATGGCCTAAGGAGAAAAATTAATATGGAGGATGTTTTAAAATACTCACCTAAAGTGGACTAGGGTTCTTTATATTAAATATCTAAAGATCTCTGATCCACTTGGACTATTTCAGACTAAAACCCCTCCTTGTGGTTCAAGGTTTGGAGCTTTATGCTTGACTATAGCTTCATAATTTAGAATAAGATTATTTGAAACATTAGGAATGGGGATGAAGCTAGATTCTAATCTGATTCATGGGGAGGTTATGAAGCAACTATCAAACTAGCTAATTTGGATAACTTTGGGTTTATCTTGGAAACTAACCTTGGTATTTTAGTAAAGAACTACATACATTTCAACATAGATATCCCAAAAGATTGGAGGTGGAATTCATAATCAAGTTTTAATTTACCAGAAAATGAACTTAAAATATTAAATAGTATTCTTAAAGATAGAGAGATCTTCTTCTCAAAAAAGAAGATATGTTGGTTTGGGATGGCTCCAAATATGGTAATTATAACCTGGATGATGGATATAATTATCTTTGCAGTTTGAAGATCTACCCTAAAATATCAATTCCTTGAACTCTCTATTGGGATTGTTAGGATTAATAAGATAGAAATAAAAATTACATGCAAATATAACCAATAATATAAAAGTAATAATGCACATAGAAGAGAACACAAAACACAAATATTTAACATGGTTCACCCTATCCCTAGGCTACATCCACCAACAACAAATCCAATATTATTATTATCTACTGATTTCAACCAAATTATAATCCACAATCCCCTTCAGCTCAATACTACCACATCATCATATGTTATGAGATCCCTAACCCTAAGCCATTTTTATACAATCTTTTTTTCATTTACAAAATTAGGGCTAGTAGAGTAAGCCATCCAATAAAAAATAGCTCTTGGTGCCTTTTACAATAATAAATTTAGTTGATCTTTTAGTGGCAGTGCCCCCCAAAAACCCTTGTAGGAGCATTGCCCCTTGATCCTACCCTATATCATAGTAAGGGGCATATTTGGGCCTCTACCCTAGAACCCTACAAGGGGTGTTGCCCCTTAACCCATTCTTTGGGGTATTAGGATTAACAAGATAAAATAAAAATTACATACAAATGTATCCAATATAAAATGATAATAAATCACACAAAAGAGAACACAAGACACAAAGATTTAATGTGGCTCACCCAATCTCTAGGCTCCGCCCACCAAACAACAAGTCCAATACTTTTATTATCCATTGATTATAACCTAATTATAATCTGTGATCCCTTATAGTTCAATACCACAAAAGAATCTATCATCTCATCACATGTCATGAAATCTCGCACTTGGGGATTGAGCAGGCTCTACACTAGACATTAATCTCCCACTTGGAGATTGATATTGTCACAATAACACTACTCCATGAAGATCCCATTAGATGAAACCATTCTGGACCCAGTTGTTCCTTTATTTTGTTTAGTCTAGAAGACCAACAAAAATTGAAGAGTTCAACTTCCCCCTTGTCACTACCTTTGAAAAATATATATATTGGATTATCATTTGTATGTATCTTATCCAAATTTAATTTGACATCATCCAAAACTAATTAAATGAAATGGTACTGCAACTGTATGTGTTTTGTCTTTGAATGTAGAGAAAAAATATTGGCAAGATGAATGACACTTTGATTATCTATATAAAAATAATTATCCCTCTATCGATGTCCCAATTCTTCTATGAATAATTGAAGTCATGTCATCTCCTTGGCTTCTTTTATAGTAGAAACATAATATGCCTCTATAGTGGATAAAGAATTCACCTTCTATAACCAAGAAACTTAGCTCACTATTGTCCCACCAATAGTAAATTCATAACCTATAGTACTCCACTTGGTATCAATATCCCCTACCAAATCTGAGTCAACATAGCCTTATAAATTAGTAGTAGAGCCCCCAAAATATAAACATTTACTAGATGTTCCTCTCAAATATTTGATAATCTAGTTGACTACATTCCAATGCTCAACCTGGGATGATTCATATACTTTCTAACAAATCTCATTGCATGTGTAATATCTAGCCTAGTACATACCATGGCATACATTAATCTCCCTATAGTCAAAGCATAAGGTACCTTGGACATCTTATCCTCCTCTTCTTGTATCTTTGGACACATCTCCTTAGTCAATTTCAAATGTGAAGAAAAGGTATGCTAATAGTTGTGACATTCTCCATATAGAAACATTGCAAAACCTTCCCAAAATAATCAGACTTAGATAATATCAATTTTATGTTCTTCCTATCTCTGCCAATTTTCATACCATACAACTTTTTTTCTACCCACAAATTATTCATAGAAAATGAATGTGTGAACTATTATTTTAAGCTCTTAATGTGATCCATTTTAGGCTCAACTACATGCATATCATCAACATATAAACATAAAATAATATAATTGCAATCATCAAACCTATTAAAATAAATATAATGATATGAATGATACTTATTATATCCATTCTCATGCATAAAACTATCAAATTTAAGATACCATTGTCGAGTTGGTTGTCTCAAGCAATATAAAGTTTTTTTTAAATCTACACATTAAATTCTCCTTACCTTTGACCTCAAATCCCTATGGTTGTGTCATATATATCTCTTCATCCAAATTTTAATGAAAAAAGGTTTTTTAACATCAAACTGCTCCAAATACAAATCTTCAATAGCCATGTAATACTTAAAACAATTCAAATAGAAGTCATTTTAACAACAAGAGAAAATATATCATCAAAATCAATGCCCATTTTTTTATGCAAATCCTTTTACAAATAACTTGGCTTTAAATATTTTCTTACCTCCATCCTCATCTTTCAACCTATAAACCCATTTATTATATAAATTCTTTATACTTGCTAGAAACTTACATAAATTCCAAGTTTGATTTTTCAACAAGGAGCCTATTTCATCTTGCATTGCATACTCCTATTGAATCTTTGTATCCACCTATACAACTTCATCATAACATTCAAGTTCACTAGCATCTGTTAATAAAATAGAATACAAAGAAGGAGAAAATATTTCTAGAGGTTTACTTATCCTTGTTGATTGTCTAACATTCACTAGGGTGTGTGGTATTTGTTGTTGTGGTTGTTCCAGAGCATGAGGGACTACTAAAACATCACCCATTTAAGTATCATCCAACACTACATAATCTTTTTTTTTCTTCTCATATTGCTGCAAAAAATATTTGTACAACACTTTCTCATTGAATATAACATCTCTACTTCTTACAATTTTATGATTTTTAAAATCAAAAACCTATAACCAAATTCATCAATGTCAAATCCAACAAATACACATTTCTTTGATTTAGCTTCCAGTTTGATTCTATTTCCAAAATCTATATGTACAAATGCTTCACAAACAAAGGTTTTGAGAAAAGAATAATGAACCTTCTTACCAATCCATGCTTCCTCTAGAATACCAAACCCCAAAGGAGTATAGGGGCCTCTATTAATCAAATATACAATCATATTGAAATCCTAGGCCCATATGTTCAAGGGTAGCCTAGCATGCAACCTCATGCTCCTTGCACACTCCATTGTTGTACTTTTCATGTGTTCAACCACTCCATTTTCTTGTGGAGTCAACAAATTTTTGTATAAAAATAAAATTAGTGGAATAATAATCTTCAAACTTATTACTACAATGTCACCACCATTATCAAATATGAGATATTTTATCCTTTTATTGGTCTCATTTTCAACTAGGCATTTTCATTTCTTAAAAGTTATAAATACATCAGATTTATGTTTAAGAAAATAAACTCATATTTTTCTAGTTGTGTCATCAATTAATGTAACATAATAATGAGTCAATAAGATAAGATACCTGAGTTTTTTCCCATACATCTGTATGCACATGCTCTAACTTCTCATTTTTCTTTCCTTCCCACTCTTCACAAACTCACTATCTTTTCTTTTCCATACGCACAACTTTCACAAAAGTCCATATTGACACATTTCAGATCTAGTAAAACATTCTTTGAATGTAGTAAGATTCCATACCTTTCTCAATCATTTTCCCAAGTCTATTGTGTCATATTAGTGTTATAGATTATACAATAATTGTTTCATGCTCTTCCTTCACAATTATAACAATTGTTCCTCAAGATTCATTTTTCTCTAAAATAATTAAAGTAGAAAGAATAATATTGTATGCACCCAAAAATGGTCGCCTAGACTATGGGCCCCCATTATTCAATTTATCAATTTATCAAATTTTTTGAATCAATGGTTTGTAATATTTTATTAAATCAATTCAAATCAATTTCCTTGATCAAATTCGATTTATTTCATTTCTAAGATTGATCATTTTATTCCAAGTCTTATTTAATTAAAAAAAAATCTTCTCTTTTAATTAAATAAAATAAAATCCCCATTTAATTAAAAGAAAACCTCTCTTTTAATTAAACAGTTCATCCACATTTAATTAATTAAGAGAAAAACCTCTCTTTTAATTTAATTAAATATCTTATATTTAATTAAAAAGAACTTGCTCCCTTTTAATTAAATAAAAATCCCACTTAAATATCTCTTTTGATGAAAAAAGGAAATAAAATAAATTCTTTTTATTTAATTTCTCTACACTTAAAAATGTGATCTAAGTGGGATTTATCTTTCCACTTTCTCCTCAACCACTCCTCTTTTCTAATTGGTGGAATCTTCTCTCACATGGATCACCACTTTCTTCTCAACCACTCCTCTTTTCTCATTGGTGGAATTTTGTCTCACATGGATCAAGCTCTATTATCCCATATTGGTTGTGAGAAGCCTCTCACCTCCATAATTTCTTTTATAAGGGAGAGCCCTCTCCTCATGTTAGAGACCCATGATTATGCTATCGTTATGCTGCAGGTTTGAAGACCAATTTTTGAAGGAGTTTGAATACAAAAGCTTTTTGTGGAGAACTTCTATTTTCTTGTCTTTTTCTCTCTTGCACCCATCATGGGCTTTTAGCTTAGATCTTGCATTTATAGATTAGATTTTGCTTTCATAGATTAGATCTTATTTTCATGCATATTTGAAGATCATGGAGACTAGCATTCTTGATTTTCCTCTTTGAATCTCTCATCTCATGGTGTACTTGCATGGGCACAAAAATAGGTCAAACTGAGGGCCTCCATTGCAAACCCTTGCACTCTATGAGTAGAGAGCTATGGATCGATTTGTGAGGGCTCATTCTTGAGTTTTCTTACATGTAATGATTTATAGAAGTGTGACAATATTTTAGCACACATTTTTGGCGCCCACCGTGGGGCCTGAATCAAGTTTCTAGCTCCATTTGCTTTTATTTTTTATCTCTATTTTTTTACAGCAACATATTGGATCTAATCAAGTGCTTTTGTAAATTTTTCACTTTGGTTTTAAGGCCAACCCATATATAGATTGGTTTGCAGGCAAAAAATCTAGTTGGTTAAAAGATTCAATCATATCTTTTAAACCACTTAGATTTTGGTTCTGAAATTTTTTTTATGGGTTTCTTATGTGCCCAACATGTCCCAGTTCGATTTTCAGATCATTTTGACATGATTTGCGTGAGTTATGAATTTCTCTTTATTTTTCATAAAAAGTCATTTCTGATCGCAAATCCGTATATTTTTCATAAAAATTTACATTTTCAAAAATCTTTTTGAATTCTAAGGAGGGTAATTTCTTTGTGTTTTGAATTTTGAGGCTATATTAAAGATCAAAAACTCGATTTGATGAATCTGGCCTATTTTGAAAAATTGGGTCCCTAGGACACAAATGAAGAAATTTTTTTGAATTTCTTACATTTTTGGAAATCTCTTTAGTTTTTAGCAGGGGTCTCTTCTTTTCATTTCTATTTTTGGATTCAAAATCATAGCAAAAAAAAGGTCTAATCATGTTGACTAGGTTATTCATATTTTTTTTGCAGGGATTTTCGTGTTTTTCTAGTTTTTTCTGCTAACTGCTCACTGTTTTGGGTTTTTCTGTGTTTTTTAATTTTTTTGGAACAGCATAACAGCAAGTTATGATTTCATTGGAAAAAAGTGCTAAAGTTGTTAAAAATAGGTAAGATCTACTAAGCGCGTTGCGAGGACTTCAGGTATTCTTCTTTGGCTGATAAGACTTTGATTTAGAACCTTAAAATGAACCTCTCATGTGTCTAGCTTGTGTGTTTTGCTTATGTTTTTATTTTTCAAACACATGTATAATGGATACTAGGTTGTAATCTCCATTGATTTTTATTTAGCAAGCTTGATTATTAGTGATAGATTTAGATAGCTATATTGGGTTATTGGACTCGTTGAATCCGTCGGCCCCTCATTCCACCCCGTGCTTGCAAGATCAGCGCCACATTAAAGGGGAGGGGTCTACAGGATAGAAGCGTTAAGTGCTCCACTTGGTAACCCTCTTGTGCTTTCTAGAACTCACTAATCTTTGAGTTGTGGACTCGTTTTGGCTTGTGTGATGGGTTAAGTG
This sequence comes from Cupressus sempervirens, assembly GCA_028749045.1. Taxonomy (NCBI): domain Eukaryota; kingdom Viridiplantae; phylum Streptophyta; class Pinopsida; order Cupressales; family Cupressaceae; genus Cupressus; species Cupressus sempervirens. The sequence goes on from CM053790.1 coordinate 591,646,908, forward strand.
TTCCACATCTTTGGACTCACCTTGCATTAGTTAAAGCATTAAGTGTACCACCTTGTGCTTTTTGATTATTCTTGGATAGATTTTCTTTTGTGGAATTAACATCTGTACACACATAGTAATTAGGCCCCATGAATACTATTCGTGGATCTTGAGGGAGTGAGTTCCTAGTGAAACTCCTCTCAAAGACGGATTCTTTGTAGGTGGGGAGGATACTTTGAGAATCTCTTAGATAGATGGATCTTCAACTTGTTGATTGAGGCATCCTTTCTTCGGAGAGGTTGATAGATCACTAGGGGTTGATATCATAGATCTTGAGATAATCTTAGTTAGCATGTCAGATTAATCTGCTTTCTTTGATTGGGCTAAAAGTGAAAAGGTGTCAAAACCTTGGATCTGAAAGCTAAGTCCCCTTGTGGTCCACTATTGTGAGTCGGTCACCTTTAGAGAGGGTTAACCATAGCAGACAATCCCTATACAGGGCAAACTGCGGACGGAACTTCAAGCGATAATAGCCACTTCTGTCATGGTTGCAACAATCGCTATATAAATGTCCTCGTGGAAGAAATCTCCATGGGGTATGGTTCATTGTGGGTTGTCAGATCTCCCTAGCAGCTCTTGAAGATTAAGTTCTTAGACTGTGTCAAAACCTCAGTGCACCGGGATTGGAGGTCACCCCTATGAATCATAAAAGTTGCAGAGTCAAACCATTACTAAAAATCTTAGAGAGGCCAACTTTTGTTTTCTAGGGATGTATGCAATGATTGTGAAACTCTTTGAGAACATACACAATTAGCTCTCCTAGGGATTAGCATAAACTAAGTCACTTGATTGCTCATGTGCAAGGTTGCTTTGCCCCTTGTTCATTTTTTGAAGACTGTTTGCTTGAAATCCCTATTTTCTATCTTGCGTGCTTGGTTTATGATAAAGAATCTATTGATACATCTAGTTGGATATTTAAAATGAACAAAATTTGAGTTTTTGAGTTGAGACTTTATGACCGAATAACTTTGTTATCCCATTATTTCTAGTCTCAATAGGTTGGTCCTATTTGGATTAGGCTACTTTTCTCATTGTTAAAAGCTTTTTTGCACCATGGGTTATTGTGCTTTGACCTCTTGAATTAGTGATCATTGATTTCACAAGAGACCTTGTTTGGAGTTGGTAAGTTAGAAACCATCCTTATTGAGAAAGATATACACTTAGATCCTTTGATATTACACTTGGAGAGTCTTAGTAATCTCTTGTCCATTCACTTTCATCAAAATTCAATTATAATTAATTAAAATTTGGGTCAATCATCCTCTTGGTCCATATGTGCTAGGTTATTCACCCAAAGTTGTGAGCACCTCTGTGGCAGTGTTGGTTTACACCTATTGCAAAATTCTATCTTATCACATCTATTTTGGACAAGTGAGAGCTTTTACTATCCTAGTTTGGTACCAACATTTCTTAGGGTTATCCTATCAACTAGTACCTTTTCTTTCATGTTGATTACAAGTGCTATTACATGTTGCTCAACATTCAAATGATCTCAAATGGTATCAAATTTCTCAAAATGACTCTTGGTCTTCTTTCTTCTTTATCTTCCATGTCTTTCTAATCTATCATTTCCACTCTTCCTCTTCTTCATGTCTTCTTGATTCTTTTCCTCCTATTATCATATAGTCTACCTTCTTCTATTCATTCTTTTTCTTCTTCCATACTTGATTCTTCTTCTTCTAGAACCATGGATCTTGGATATCTTTTTAGGGATCCTCATTTGAGCTCAGATGAAATCCACCTCCTTCTTGAATTTGAAAAGTGTTATCGCTCCAATAGATACATGGATGCTAACATTGCAACAAAAATGATTTAAAAAATGGATAAATCAGACACATTTTCTAGGATCATGTGCAAGATTAAATCACAATATCCTTCTTCCAAATATTTTCCATCTTCCAAGTCTTATCATGATTCTTCTAAATATCATACAGATTCTTCATCCTCCAAGTCTTATCATGATTCTTCTAAATATCATTCAAATTCCTTATCTTCCAAGTCTTATCACGATTCTTCTAAATATCCTTCATATTCTTCATCTTCTAAGTCTTGCGATAATTCTTCTAAATATCATTCACATACTTCATCTTCTAAATCTTACCATGACTCTTCTAGATATCATCCATCTAGGTCTTCACCTACCTCTTTTTCACGATATCATTCTTCTTCTACTTCTACCAAGAGTCTTATTCCTCTTATTAAGACATATGATAATGAACAACATGAAAAGTCTTGTGATATGCCTATCTATAATTATTCTAGTGACAATGATTATGATGGTGATGATTATTACATTCCAACAGTTCCTAAAAGTCCTCCTAGTCCTATGCTTGTGCTTAAAGGGGATGAGTCACGAAAAGATATTGATGGTAATTCACATGAATCAAATCTTGAAAACAACATTGATAAATTTTTTGAACAATACCTAAATGATAAATCTGCATTTTTTGATGAAGAGAAAGCATTTTTTTGTGCTGAAATACAACATCAATGGGATAAGAGTTCCTCTTCTAAGAACCCTCATGCTGAAAATAAAGATTACACTCTTGAGCAAGATCATGTTAATGTTGAACCTTTGTCTTCTGATGCTCCCCTTCCATCTTCTACTTCCTCCACTATACATACATTTCCTAAAGATTCTAAGACTCTCAAATCTTCTACCAATCATTCATTCAACAAAGATCCTAATGCTTTTCATGCAGTTCCCTATAGTTATCCTCAAGGGCTACCTCTTAAAGAAACTCAAGCTAACCTTCACTTGGCTGCAAATACTTTTGATAATGCTAAATATAAAGATCCTAAGCCTTCATGTGCTATAATGCCTACTTCAGCTAGTCCTTCACAATCTCCTCCAAAGTCTTCCATACAATTCCAACATGCTTCCTTCTCCTTAGGAGTGGCTTCATGTCAAGAGGACTCTAAAAATGATAAAGAAAAGAATATAAAAAAAGATCAAGATCAAGAACCTTCCATGTCATCCAATCCTTTTCACAATGTTTCTGATACATTTCATGGTTCTTTTGATCCCTTACATCCTTTCTCATTCATTCCACCATGTCTTAAGTCTTCTCCTAAGCAAGATCAAGATACTGCTGGCACCATTGAGCTTATTGACAATAAAAATGGCCTTAGTACACTTTCTCCTTCCAAAGATGATACTTCCATTAAGGTTATTAAAAATGATGCTATTACTTCCAATGTTGAGCCTATTGAAAATCAAGAGAACAATTCTATGCTTATGTTATCTAAAGATCCTTGTCAAGATCAAAGTCTTCCATCTTCTTGTTCTATCACTCCATGTTCCCTTCCACTTTCTACTCTTCCTAAGTCTTCTCAAGCTATAAGTTCTCCTATCAAAGAAGTTGCTCCTATTAAAGATGTTTATGTTCCTATTGAAAATCCTAATGCTCACTCTAAAGATGTTGATGTCCTTGATTGTCATATAGATGTTAATGAACTTATTGATTATCCTTTTGCATCTTCCGCATCCATCCTTGGACCTCCCCCACCAATACTAAATCCTTCACATTTTCCTTCCATCTTGGGTCCTTATGTCCCTTCACTTTCCCATCCCAATTCTCCTAATTCTTCATCAATTTTGGGTCCTTACATCCCTCCCTATCCTATCTTTCCTCAAGATCAACGTAGATGCATATCCTTGAATTCTTTTCATTCACCTACTCACCTAAACTATTCATATCATTCTTCTTCTTCCACAAGTCCCAAGTCTTTTGGAAGTAACTTGAATGTTCAATACAAGAAAAAGAAGCAATTCAAGAATCCATATTAAAAAAAACACCACCATGTCTCCTCTAATCGACATGAGGGCATAAAGTCAAAAGAGATATCTAAGAAAAAAATTATAAGACAAGTATGGGTTCCAAAATCCATCATTCAAGATATTATCTCTACATCATCAAAAAGAAATGAAAAAATGCCTACGACTATATGGATTCCAAAGTCTTTCTTGAGAAATTCTAATGTTGAACAACAATTGAAGTTGACATTCAAGCTTCCAAAGAATTCCGCTTCATCTTCTTCCAAAAGCATTCTTCCATTCCATGTGCCTAAACTGCAACCTTTTCTATCCACTCACCATATTCCTTCACATATTCCTTCATTCACATTTTCTCCATCCTTTCGCCACCCTTCAAGGTGTGTATTGACGTTGATCTTGCCTTCATTTCCATTTTTCAATCTCACTCACTTCGCATAAAGCCATATCCTCCATTTTTGTCTCCCATCTTCCTTTCCCTATTAGCATCTTTGAGCATATCATTTGAATTCCTTTGTATATCATGGTTTAAACATTCAAGGAGCATTATCTCAAAAGCTTGACTTCTTCCAAAAAAAAATTTGAAAAAGATTGAAAAAAAAAAAGAAAAGAAAAGAAAAAATTTTGAAAATGTGCCTTGGTGAAAACCTGATAATCAGGCACCTTGGTAGCAAAACAAAAGAGAAATAAATTTGTCCTATGGTGAAAACCACTCCCTTGTGGCACCTTGGATAAGTACCATGATGAAAACCTGACAAATAGGCATCATGCGTAGTTCTTCTACATCTTTCATTCATTTCATCTTCTCTCTTTGATCTTGACAATGTTGACCTATAGACAATCATTTGGCTATCTTGTGAGATATCTTATGATGATCTTGTTTTCATTCCTTTCATGTTTAGCCTTCATATCTATTTTCCTCCATTCATTCTAGTCTTTTGCTACCCTTTTCCCATTTACCCCTTTGGTCTTGATCTAATAAAATAGACTAAAATATGATGCTATAAAGTCTCTTGACATGTCTACTTCTTTGGATTGCATCTTTCCCACTTTTACATTATGCTTTCTTGAATTATCCTATACTGGCCTTTCATTTTTTATCCAAATTTTCCCTAGCTTGGGTACTCTTGAGGAGTCAACCTTTGAAGATCACTTTCACTTGCTTCACACACTCCTTGCTTATCCATCATATCTACTAGCTTGTTGTTCCATCATCTCCTCTACCTTGCTAAACATTGGGACTACACGATATGATCCTGCTTGAGAGTTTGGTCCTTGTTTTTGTTTGGGGGCGTCTTTGTACATATTTATTGATCCTGAAAAAAATTCAAAAAAATTGATATATTTAAAAAATCCAAAAAAAATGATATATTGTAAAAATTCTAAAAATTGAAAAATGTCCTCAAAAAATGATCATCTTAGTGACAACCTAGCAAAAGGAACTTTGATGTATCTTCAAAAAAATTATATATTCCAAAAATACAAAAAAAAAAAAAAAAATCAAAAATTCAAAAAAATAGAAAAAGTGCCTTGGTGAAAACCTGGAAACAGGCACCTTGGTAGCAAAAATACAAAAAAAAAAAAATTATAAAAAGTCCTGAAAAAGAAAAAAAAAATCCAAGTGGTGAAAACCTGGAAACGGGCGCTACTTGAGGCCTTTGCACCCCTGTTTCTTAGCACATGTCCTCGACACTCAGCCTTTCTCCACCTTGCCTTGTCCTTGTTACCTTGCTTTGGAATTGGTCTTTGTCTAGGGGGCATAACTATGTTAGCTTTGGTTTCTTAGATGTGTGAGTCTTTAGGACACCTCGCAAATGGTGTTTTTCAACACCCATTGACATCGAGTGTTTTTCAACACTTATTGGTTTGGTCTTACCCAGTATCATCATGTGATCTTACCTTCCTGCAAGCATTTGATCCTTGTCCTCAGAACTCAGTATCAGTTAACACACTTAAATTTTTAAACGCAACACTTAATGCTTGACTTATGTCATGATTTTTTTTCTGTGTACTAACTGTTATTGATTTTTGTTGAGTGTCTTTGTCTGATAAGTCTCTCAATGATGCATTGCTAGAAGACTTGGGGCATGAGACATGTTTTTATTTTTTATCTTTTTTTGCTTGTGGGTGTGGTCTTGAACTCTAGAGTGTCTTTTGTTGTCCCCTTGAAACACTTAGGAGATTTGAGACATCATCCTTGATTGTTTTTGCACAACCATTCTTATAGTCATCTTGTCATCTATGCCTTGATGCGAGCATAGTTTCTCTATATTAAATTGGGTAAGCTAACATCGAAGTCATCTTGACCTTTATGTCTTTGATGCTTATGTTAGAATCTTTCCACATTTCAATCCAATATAAATCGCATTCATATCTTCATAGTTGCATTTGTAACTAGTGATGATTGTGTGATTTTTTGATGTCCGTTAATAATGGCCCAATGATGAAAATAAGTTCTTTTACATTCTCTAATGAATGATGAACACAAAATCCTATGTTACAATTGCTCTTTTGCAAGTACACCATTGCATTTCATGTAGCTTGCATTATTATACTTCATGTTAGTTTGCATTTTTAGGCTGCATTATGAGTTTGAGAGGGTTCTCCTTTCATCTTTATTGTGGACATTTAATCAATTGTGGTCACATTTTGATCTTCATTTCCTTATTTTCTTTTGTGATCTCAATCAAAATTTCTATCTTAAACAGTTGATTAATTTTTGGAGCATTTTCTTTTCTTATTTCTATTTCTTTCCATATCTTTCAAACTTCTATCTTCCATTTTCTTTTTCCCCACTTCTTTTCTTCTAAATCACCTTTAGGGCATAATATTTCATGCTTGATGATCTACTTTGGTTCTATGATTCTTATATCTTTCATCTTACATCAAGAACCTTATCTTTTATTCGATTTGATCAAATTTATCAATTTGTTGTTTCTCCTCTATCTCATTTCGATTTCGATCACGAGGGGGTAGTAATTATCAATTTCAATCCTTGATTCAATTTTATCAATTTTATCCTCGACTTTTTCAAGTTAAAATTTATTTGTATTCTTTGTCCTGATGTGTTCCCGAGTCGACCACACATTTGGGTTATTTTATGATCCCAAATTGACTTCACACTTCAATTTCTTTCTTTGACTACATGTGTTCCCGAATCGATCACACATTAGTCAAAGAGGGGCAAATGTATGCACCCAAAAATGGTCGCCTAGACTATGGGCCGCCATTATTCAATTTATCAATTTATCAAATTTTCTGAATCAATGGTTTGTAATATTTTATTAAATCAATTCAAATCAATTTCTTTGATCAAATTCAATTTATTTCATTTCTAAGATTGATCATTTTATTCCAAGTCTTATTTAATTAAAAGAAAATCTTCTCTTTTAATTAAATAAAATAAAATCCCCATTTAATTAAAAGAAAACCTCTCTTTTAATTAAACAGTTCATCCACATTTAATTAATTAAGAGAAAAACCTCTCTTTTAATTTAATTAAATATCTTATATTTAATTAAAAAGAACTTGCTCCCTTTTAATTAAATAAAAATCCCACTTAAATATCTCTTTTGATGAAAAAAGGAAATAAAATAAATTCTTTTTATTTAATTTCTCTACACTTAAAAATGTGATCTAAGTGGGATTTATCTTTCCACTTTCTCCTCAACCACTCCTCTTTTCTAATTGGTGGAATCTTCTCTCACATGGATCACCACTTTCTTCTCAACCACTCCTCTTTTCTCATTGGTGGAATTTTGTCTCACATGGATCAAGCTCTATTATCCCATATTGGTTGTGAGAAGCCTCTCACCTCCATAATTTCCTTTATAAGGGAGAGCCCTCTCCTCATGTTAGAGACCCATGATTATGCTATCGTTATGCTGCAAGTTTGAAGACCAATTTTTGAAGGAGTTTGAATACAAAACCTTTTTGTGGAGAACTTCTATTTTCTTGTCTTTTTCTCTCTTGCACCCATCATGGGCTTTTAGCTTAGATCTTGCATTTATAGATTAGATTTTGCTTTCATAGATTAGATCTTATTTTCATGCATATTTGAAGATCATGGAGACTAGCATTCTTGCTTTTCCTCTTTGAATCTCTCATCTTATGGTGTACTTGCATGGGCACAAAAATAGGTCAAACTGAGGGCCTCCATTGCAAACCCTTGCACTCTATGAGTAGAGAGCTATGGATTGATTTGTGAGGGCTCATTCTTGAATTTTCTTACATGTAATGATTCATAGAAGTGTGACAATATTTTAGCACACAAATATGACCTATATTTAATGCCCCACCAAGGGATCCAAAGAATTAACCTAAAGTTTCACTAAGTTTGGTAGCTTCTTTTTCTTTTTTCGAATCATGAAAGTGAACCATTCATAACATAGTAGCGAAAGCAATAACATCATTCAACTGAAAGTATACATAAACATACATAACAGGTTACATTCTTTCAAGGATCCCTTAACGTTGAATCACATCTAAATTAACTATTAATGATTCCATCTAATACTACATCCACATAAAATAATAATGAAAATTCCATCATTCTTAAACTACATTTCTGATTGCTCAATCATCCACTGTACATGCCACAGGGTATGAAAGGCTTAAAAGCATATACATATGTAAAAATTAAGTGCATCATCCTAATTTAATCCATGATGCAATAAAGTAAATGAAACCACATGTCATACATGATCCATCATCATAAAGGATATAAACATCCATCATAAGAGTTAACCATATATCATCAAACATAACTAACTAAGTGCACGGTTCCTCCCAACCGTAAATAGAATCATTAGACCATCGTGGGCCCTAGCCATCCCTTTGTGCGTAACATCCCAGATCACCAAAGAGATCATCAGTATTATCATAGTAAAAATATCACTCCTAAAATATGCTACATCATATGTATAAAGAAATCTAATCAAGCATAATAAAGCATAAGATAAGTAAACAACATCATCTATCATATGTTAATCATCAATATAAGGATACATGTCCACCATCATAATTAAGGAATGCATCAGCCATGGTTTCATCGATGAATCGCATATGGTAAGAGTGAAAAAGCACTACCACTCGACCGTGTGGAACCTAAATGGTCCACTCCCACTGCGCTGAGGAGATAATCTCAAGTCCCAAACAGGTTATCAAATCACATAGCACAAGCACTTTCTAAGTCCAAGAATCCTAAAGGTTTACTAACTCAAAGGTTCCAACACAAACTGACATCTAATCCTAGAGGCACAACAAAGACATGTAATAAACCTATTATGCAAGCGAGAAAGTGTCATCGCACGGATCACGCTAGAGTTACCCTTGTAGTCTCTCAATAGACTCTGGCCCCCTAGTGATCCCTATGCGGCCACAAGTATCCTCTCACATAGATGAGGCATACTACAGAATGTAAGGTCACAACCAAGCATTCTCTCTACTCCCGTCCTAGTCTGTACTAGCACTTGAGGCATGGGTGAGAACAAACAATTATCTTATTAGGTTTATTAAGTCAATATTAGTTGTAATGTTTTCACTTATTAAAAGAACTTACAATGAATTACCCTAGCAGCCTCTTAGGGATCCGGCCCCCATTGCAAGTCACTTTTTGACACTACAAGTAGATAACCTACCCTAAGCTCATGGAATCATAAATCACAAGATCAACACAGTCCTATACAAGCAACTGGAAAAAGTACCAAAAGATAATCCACAATAAGAGCATCAAATCTCCATGAGCAACTGCAAAGCATCCATAGGTAATCTTGACCACAACAGTTCTCTATTGGCAACTGAAGGTATCCATGACAATCACAATAAACATGGGTTCTCAACAAGCAACCAAAAAGTATCTTAAAATAATAATGATCGAAGACTCCAAAATGGTCAAGTCAAAACATGTTACAACATGACATCATCAAGATCAGATAAACAATTCAATCCCATCAAGGTGACTGGAAAGTAATCCAAATACAACTGATTGGTACTCATAAATGATTACATATGTCATAGCTTACACAAGAAGGCTGAAAATAATATCAATCAGTAAACCATGCACACACCATACAGCATGTCATCACATAACCATGGTTGGGTTTTAAAAAGATCAAGATCAAAAGACATCATCATGACATCACAATCATAACCCTCAAGCCTCTAGCAGACGTCCTATAACTGGTCAACCAACTAGTCAACCCAAAAACCCAAAACAAAAAGCATAGAGAAAACACAATGCAAGCACATGTTTTGGTTTGCTAAAATTACATAGTTGAATTAAGTATGGAGGTTTCAGTTTCTGTTTGCAAGTATACTTCAAGTGTATAAGGTTCCTCATTTAATCCACAAGTCAACCCATCTATCCCCTTGATTATGATATAGAACAATTCCCTAAGTAATCAAAAGAGAATTATTTACTTATTAAATCTTTCTATTGGCTTTACTTAAATCAATGTTATTAAGGATTAGATAAAACTTCCTTATCTCTAAGAAGTGTTCCCCATTATTCAAATTATTAGGATAAGGCTTATCAATTAAAACTTCATTGTATAACCTAATTATCAATTAAATTTAATTAATTCTAGCATTAATTAAATTAATTAATAATTACATAACTATGTTAACAAGTCAATGGAAAACAGTCGATTAATAATTTAGCAATAATTTTTTTAATTAAAAAAAATCAACTATTTTCTAATCCTTTAATATTCAAATTAATAATTTAATAATAACTTGTTAATAAATACTAGCAAGTTAAATTTAAAGCAAATTTATTAATAAATCTACAATACTAGATTCATTATTTTTAATGAATTTAATATCTCTTTTCAATTTAATAATAATTAACAAGTTATTATTAAATCGATAATTATCAACATATAACATTTATAAAGTAACAAATGTTAAAGTCAATTAATGGATATATATATATATATATATATATGAAATAACAATTATTAATATTAACAATATCTACATTTTAAATAATATTTAATAATAATTTAAAAATGAGCATTTTATAAACTTCATTAATAACCAATCGACGATATTATAATCACTGTTGGTGCGTGAGCGGCCTACGGATTGCAGGTACGTTGCAAATCGCAGTTACTCTATAGACTATAGGTACACTGTGATCTCGCAGGTACTCTGCGATGCCACAGTCCTCAAACATGATGCTGCCAAGGGTCGGGGATGGGTCCATCTGCCCCTCTTTAACATTTTCTTTTTTTAATTAAAATGTTTTTAACAAACGTCCGGCCCAAATGTGATTTGGAATTTTTATTAAGAATTTCATTAAACGATTTTTCACTAAGTCATTTTTTTTTAATAAATGTTTCTCACTGCGATTAATAAATATATATTCGAATATTATAAGCAACTTTTCAATATACATATATATATATATATATATATATATATATATATGTCTATATATATATATATATGTCTATATATATATATATATATGTCTATATATATATATGTCTATATGTCTATATATATATATATATATATATGTCTATATATATATATATATGTCTATATATATATATATATATATATATATATATATATATATATATATATATATATATATATATATATATATATATATATATATATATATATATATATATATGTCTATATATATACAAAATTTATAATTATTTATTTATTTATTTTTAAAAGAAAACATTTACAATAATGCCTGCGAGCATAAACGTAAATTTTTAAACAAATAGGGCTTTTCAATTTTATAAATTAGGAATTCTCCCTGTAATGATCATTCTCTAGATTTACCGATTAATTCTCTTTAATAGGTTTGCTCATAAACATCTGAAAACCATAGCCCCATAAATTCCTCAGATCTATGCATGTGAGACTTCCTCATATAGAAATTTAAATAATCAATACATGAAATCCTCAGAAGGCATTCAGAAGACACGAAGAAGACAAGAAGTGCCAGAAGAAAAATATCATATGCAAAAATCACAAGTGTCTACCTGGACACTGATGCTAAATCACTTCTCCTTAGAATCTACAGAGCAAGCTCCTTCCTTCTCCAACATTCTCGGGTCCTCCAAACATGCTCCTCGAGCTTCTAGGAGTGCCTAAATATAAAGAACTCTCAGGAAGCACCTAGAATGCCTGTAGAAACAACCAGAAGATGAGATAAGCGTTGACAACTAAGCACGAGCTTTTTCCAACCTTTTAAATGAGTCACAAGGTTGTAGACACCATGTGCTTAATTTGTGCACTAACTCCTGTGTTGTAGACACACGTGCATTCAAGAGGTGCATTTACTCCTAGGTAAACTTATAACTTTTATTTTAATTCTTTTATTACTTTTATTATTATTATTTATTTATTATTTATTATTATTTTATTATTATTATTAATTTTAATTTTTTTTATTTAGTTATTTTACTCAATTAATTTCCCATTTAATTAATTAAAATTAAAATATCTAAAGATCATGATATTATATTAATTTTCTAAAATAATTAAATTATTAATTAAATCTTTTAATTTTTAGACTTAATTAATAGAAAATTCACCATAGACTTTCAAAATAAAATATGAAAACCCATCATAGAACAATCCACATAAAATCAGTCTAAAGGGTTAAAAATTATGAATTATGTCATCTGACACATTCGGAAGGTAAAATATCTCGAATACTTGTTTTACCTTTCTAGGACAAATGGTTTAAGGGTTTAGGATTTGGACTTGAAAATTTATCTCCCCTCTCTTACCATTGAGATAGTGGAATAGGGTACGCTCATCTTGGCAATTCAGGGAAGTCGATACCTAGTACCTGCAACCTACATAAAATCCATGCATGTACATACAATATACATATATGCTAAGCTAAACAGGCAATGGTAGAAAGTGGTGCATCGTGTAGATCCTGACTAGTAGGTGACTACGACTCCCTTCCTTAACCACATCAGAAACACCATACAATAAGAGAACAAACACACACACCATACACATGCAAGTATGGGGTAAGTATCCATAAGAAAACACATGTGATAATAAACCATCTAACTAATCATCATCAATAACTAAAAATAATGTAATAATCATCATGCATATATGAAATGTAGAGTCTAATTAATCTCATGACATATCAACTGAATCCATAGCACAATATCTGATAGTCTCAAAACAATGCTACTAACTATCAACATAAAACTAGTCTAATAGAGTTTGACCATGATAGCAAAAATGCGAACTAGGGTTAGACACTACACTATACAAGATATAAGGTGTCTACTTTCACACATTTTGCTACTACTAAGGAACCTTTTGAAACCTTCCAATTTTTATCATTAAAATTAACTATGTGACCCTCATCACCTAGTTGTCCTACTAAAATCAAATTCCTTCTCAGCCTTGGGACATGTCTTACCTCTTGTAGTAGCCAATGATTTTTATTTTACAACTTAATCTTAATTGTCCCCTTTTCAACAATCTAAGAGGGTTCATTATTTCACAATTAAAATAGCTCAAAATCCCCTTGGACATAATCAAGAAAATAACCTTTATGGAGAGTAGCATGGAATGAAGCCCCTGAATCTAAAACTCATAAATCATCAACACTTTCTAAGGAAATAAGAAAAGAATTCTCTTTGGATTATTACTTGCCACATTAACCTCCTTGTTTCCTTCTTGTTTGACACCTTCATTGTTCTTTCGAATCTAAAAATCTTTCTTTGTGTGCCTTATTTTCTCACAGTACCGACAATCTCTTGGTCTTCCAAATAGGGGTCTCTTTCTCTTTAATTTTTCTCTTGATTTCCCATGATTTCTATAAAAAAATCCTATTCTATTTGTTATGTCTCTGCTTTGTGCATTCAACACACTTCCTGATGTAGATCCACTTGAACTTTTCCTATGAATCTCCTCACTCAAAATGACACCAACCACATCATTAGAACCTGAAATAGAATTACTCACAATAATGACCAAGTCATTTCAGCTTTCAAAAAAAAAAAAAAAAATCAAGAGAGCCCTAATTTTTTCATCAAAATTGACATTGACATAGGATAATTGACTGGTAACTGTATTAAACTCATTTAAATGATCAAAAACATATCTAACATATCTAAATGATTTAAATATTCTCCAAATGGAAGAACTCCAAACTCTTACAATATAAGAGAGCTTCCAACTAGCTTGCACACCAAGAGCTTCTACAAGAAGAGATCACACCTTGAGAGCTTCACTACAAGAACTTACACTTGAAGAGGTTATCCTTGAAGAGCTTACCATTGAAGAGCTTACACTTCAAGAACTTGATTGCAAATGCTCATATGCCTTGCTTAAATAGGTACTTACCTTCCAAGATGTTACAAACACAACCAATGTGGGATAAAAGGTAAATACAACTACCTTAAAAAAAAAATTTAATTTCCACCCAAATAGAATTAAGCACAACCATGTGGGCCAATTATAAAATTACATTTCCTTTGTAGATCACAACAAATATTAAATGCATGACTTAAGGAACTTTCCACAAACTTCTAAGATGCCATGTATACACCCTGATAAATGAAATGACAACTATTTTCTTATTTTTCTATTCATGCCACCTATGCACCTTGAAAATAAAAATTCCTCTTTTTCTCCTTTTTCTATTTATTTTATTTTTTAATTATTTTTTCTCTAATTATCATCATTTTCTCTCTCCTCCAAATTTTATTTTATTTTTTAATATAATTTTTAAATCACACCCCCTTTTTTGTGATGCAAGATGCTCCTACATCAGATACTCATGGTAGGAAAAAAATTATGGATATGAATTCACAAAACGAAGCTACTAACAATGACAATTTTTTTCCTTCTCTTCCAATACCTCGCTAGAACAACTAGCCACCATTGATATATTTCCCTCTTTCTTCTTTTCCAATACCTTGCTAGAACAAGTGTCTACTACTAAAAATACTCCTCCATGATGAACTTTGTCCAAGTATAACTCTCATCCTCCTCTAATATTGTTGAATTAAATACACCTGTAATAAACTCTACAACGCCATACCAATCTTCCTTTCCATACCACACATCACTAACAAAATCCTAATGCAAACCATCATCATTATCCTTCCAACTCATCTCAAATTCAGTATCTCATAATTCATAGAAATTTACCTCTTTCACATCTTCATTTTTTATTTCTTCTTCCATTTCTTCAACAATGCAAGTAACTGCTTCACTTGTTTTACTTGTAACCAAGGAATTGTACTCTTCCTCCATTACTAGAGTCTTCAAATTAGGCTCATGAATCTTGTCATCTTGATGCTCTTCCTCTTCTCTTTCATCTTCTTCAACTTCAGGTTCACAAATATTTTCATCTTCATCCTCTTGCTCTTCCACTGGACTATCTTTCTTTTTTGCATCCAAAGAATTATCAACATATATTTTCTAGTAATGCACTCTTCTCTTCCACAACTCAACTTCTAATTCATTCACTTGCTTCTACAAATCAACTCACAATGCCTCTTGATTTTTTTCTCTAATATTTTCAAGCCTAGGAATCCTCAGAATCCATCCAATCACAAAAGTCATCTTCTTCCTTCTCTTCTCCATAATCAAGACTTCATAAGACAAATATCAGCCAATAGAAGTACTTCGTGCAAACTACCTCATAGTCAGCAATTTGTCTACACAATCAAAAACTTCTTGACAAACTTTACCCAACCTAAAGTCCTAGTGCAAATTGCCTCACATTCGGTGATCTGTCCACACACTCAAGAAATCTCAGTTTGATACCACTAATGAGGGCATGCTCTGATACCACTGTTGAAGGTACACTCTAATACCACTAAAAAAGGTACACTCTGATGAAGGGCCACACCACCCTTACCAACTCATTACCAAAATCATAACAATATGGAGACAAAGAAGATAAAATGCTTCGTAAATCATTCTTTTATTATACTTGAAAATTCTTACAATATTCTCCAAATGAGAGAACTCTAGACTCTTACAACATAAGAGAGTGATACAAGAGCATCTAGTGGTGTAAGGGCAATCTTGTATCACCCAAAAATATGCTTAGAGATAGTTTTTGTTTAATGTGGTTTCATTTTTGGATACCCATTTGGGTCAAATAAAGGTTCCAACTCTCACAATTCTACTATTAGTTTTTTGGGTTAGAGTTTTATTAGTTTTTAATTACCTTGGAATACGTGTAAATGCATAAAATAAGTTATTTTGTAATTGAGCTAAAATTATGATGAGTTAGAGGGTGTAAGTTGGAGGGATGATTATATTTGTAATTTAAAGTGCTCCAAAAAAAATCAAGTCAACAGGCTTTATGGTTAGAAAGTTATTGTAGTCTTAATTTTTCTGGAGACCTCCTAAGAGTGCTTCAAAGTCAGATTCAAGGTGCTAAATAGGCTCGTATGAGGCCAAAAAATGGGGATGAGTGAAGATTTTCCATAGGGCTGTAGAGCACTTTGAGAATTTTCCAAAAATATAAATGGTTCGTCAATTGGAGTCACGGTTCAAAAGTTATGCCTCCCAGAAGTTGAACTACCATTTCTGGATTCTTCTAATTTTACACCAACTTCCAACACAACTTTTGGAACCTTCTGTTTTGGCGGTGGATGCCAACTAGCATATTTTAAAATTTATTTCTAACCCTAAACCATTTGGGGCTTATTTAAGAATACTTCTGGCATTGTAAAGGCAGCTCTTAGTGGAGTTAGAGAGAAGGTACTATGTGGAGGATTTCTTTCTCCAAAATCATATTGTTGTAAGCCCATAGAGTATTGTTCATTGATAATAATATTTTCCTTTTCCTATGTGTTCATTCTGGTCTTTGGTTGTGTCTCCATCAAAGAGCTTCCACACTAAGAGCTTCCAGCTAGCTTGCACACCAAGAGCTTCTACAAGAAGAGATCACACCTTGAGAGCTTCACTACAAGAACTTACACTTGAAGAGATTATCCTTGAAAAGCTTCTACTTGAAGAGCTTACACTTCAAGAACTTGATTACAAATGCTCATATGCCTTGCTTAAATAGGAACTTACCTTCCAAGATGTTACAAACACAACCAATGTGGGATAAAAGTTTAATACAACTACCTTAAAATAAATATTTAATTCCCACCCAAATACAACTAAGCACAACCATGTGGGCCAATTAGAAAATTACGTTTCCTCTATGGATCACAAAAAATATTAAATGCATGATTTAAAGAACTTTCCATAAACTTCTAAGATGTCACATATACACCTCGATAAATGAAATGAAAACTATTATCTTATTTTTTTGTTTATGCCACCTATGCACCTTGAAAATATAAATTTCTTTTTTTCTTCTTTTTCTATTTTTTTAAATTTTATTATTATTTTTCCTCTAATTTTCATCACTTTTCTCTCCTCCAATTTTTTTTTTTATATAATTTTGATCACACCCCTTTTTTATCTTGCATCATTGGTCCTCTTAATTGAGACCTCTTTCACTTTGATTTTCTATTTTATTTCTCACGATTTCTATATTTTTTTCTTCTCCCATTCGTTATACCTCTACTTTGTGCGTTCAAAATACTTCTTGATGTATATCCACTTGATCATTTCCTATAAGTTTTCTCACTTAGAATAACACCAATCACATCATTAAATTTTAGGGTATTAGATCCAGAAATAGAATTACTCGCAATCATTCTAGATTTTAGAAAAAGAATGCAAAATTAAGATAGCCCTAATTTTTTATCAAAATTAAAATGTACAAAAGATAATTGACTAGTACCTATATTAAACTCATTTAAATGATCTGCAATGGATCCACCTTTTACCATATTCACATTAAATAAATTCTTCATGAGAAATACCTTGTTTGAAGCTAAGGGATTTTCATACATCTTCACTAGGGTTTGCATAAACTCTTCCATCTTCTTCACTTTAGTAATATTAAATGGCACCAATTACACTAGGCATAAACAAATACTTCCAAGTGCCTTTCTATCCAAAATTTCATAGCCCTCATCGATCATAATAGTTAGTTTCTTGGATTTTATTTTCAGCGTTCATTATAAATCTTTTTGATAAGCATAGTCCTCCATTTTCATTTTTCATAACTAAAAGTTATTCCCATTAAACTTCTCAACCTTCAACTTACCCTTATCTGTCATCACTCCCACTCAACCATGAGACTTTCTTGTAGAGGATAACTGAAGCAACTAGGTTTTGATACTACTTGTTAGGATTAACAAGACAAAAATAAAAATTGCATGCAAATACATCCAATATCATAGAATAATAGATCACATAGAAGAGAACACATGACAGAAAGATTTAACAAGGTTTACCCAATCCTTGGGCTACATCCACCAAATAGTGAGTTCAATATTTTTATTATCCAGTGACAAAAACTTGATTATAATCTATGATCCCTTAGAGCTTAATATAATTGCAAGAAGCTACTATCTCATCATACATCATGAAATCCCTAACCCTAAGTCATTTTATACAAACTTTTGTTTCTTACAAAATTAGGACTACAAAATTTTGACAAGCTAAGCTAAAAAATCCTTGATGAGTCAACCCAAAGAATTTGTGAAAAGTGTACAGTACTTTCCTGATCAATCACCACATATCAAAAGAGGGTGTTTCCCACAAACTCTCATAGACAAATCTAAGGGGGGTCCCTACCAAATGAAGTAGGAAAAATTATCCTTTGAGTCTGATTAGGCTCCACTTAACAACATCCTATTTGGAGACTGATTATAACATTGGTAAATATGTATGTATTATCATATGTATGTATCTTTTTCATCTTTAATTATTCATCATCAAAAACTAACCAAATCAAATGGTACCACTTTTATATGTGCATTACTTTGAATGTAGAGAAGAATTCTTTGCAAGATGAATGACATATCATTGGGTGTCCCTCTATGGGAGTTCTGATTCTTTCATAAAGAATTAAAGGCATATCATCTTCTTGGTAGCCTCTATAACAATAATGTACTCCACATCTCTTGTCGATAAAGAGCTTACCTTTTATCACTACAAATTTTGGAGTCAAATTACAATGACAATTTATGATGGCAGTATAATTTGTGCTAATTTTTATTTTATTTTTTGCAATTGTCCCCAACATCATCACAATAATGACATTGGTGCCCACAAGTATTAAAAAAGAAACAACATAAATCATTCCTAATTTATTTTGATTGTGGAGAGTTTTGTGCAAAATTAGGTGGAGAGCTCTGAATGAGAGTGGAGAGCTCTAAACATTATCATGCCCTTGTGATCTGTGCATTTTTTCTCTACCCTTGCTCTGCAATTTCATCATTGTTTCATGCCCTTGTGATCTGTGTGCCCTTTCTCTATGATTTCATTGTCCTGTCATGCCCTTGTGATCTATGTACCCTTGTTCTATGATTTTATTCAAGGGGAGAAGAGATACCTATGTACATGTTCTTTTCTTTTCCTTCTAAATGTGTATCTCTTTATATAATGCTTATTACATACTAGTTCACAACACAAAAATTGATCTGCATACATATTCCATAATCTAAATAATAAAACAATAAAACTCACTCAACCCATGCTAAGTGACTTAGCTCAAGATCCTACATAAAAATAATGGAGAAGATGAAAAACAAGCAGAGTTCACAAGAAATTTTATAAAAGCATATCATAGAAGATATTTTTAGAAAGAAACAAGCCATAACCTAGTTAAATTGGTCTAGTTGCTAATTAGATGGGTTGATTACAAACTCTTATATAACTATCATTAGATTAGGTATAATAAAATGAACAATTAGTTGTTCCCAGCTAGCAGGATCAAATATGGATTTTCAAGGTGATAAAATTGGATATGCAGATGCATTACTTGCATGCCAGGCATGAAGTGTGTTCCCCAATCTATAATGAATGGTTGGATATAAAGGCTCCATACACTAGCCCAACAATGGAAGCCAAGGATGTAACCATGCATGTATTGGTACAATATCCCTACGAGAATCCCAAGTATCTATTGTTGTTGTTAATTTGGCCATCGCTATATGATCCAAAATGTTATGAAGTACTAAAGCCTATAGTAACTTCTCCATGTCTCCAAAAAATGTAGCATAAGTTTAGGTTCCCTTGGTTCCCAGTAATTTATAGCAGATATTCTCACTGCTGGAAGAATAACTTTAGTGAAGATTTGAGTGTAAGAAGTTGAAGAAGCAAGTTCTGCTTCTATGTAAATGTGTTAGTCACAAGGATCGTTTCCTTGTAGAAGCCTCTTCCATAATGACATTACCTCTAAACTATGCAACTAATGTTGAAGTGGTTCCCAACCTTGAAACACTTTTATAAGCAATGACAAAGCAAATGCAAATGCAATACATGACAAATTGTACAACTGGTAGTCTTTATATATACGAAGAGATCTTTTTTAAGGTGCTTATTACATATTAGAAAAATAGAAAAATTGATCTAGATGCATAAATATTCTAGAATATAAGTAAGAAAACAATAAAACTCACTCAACCTATGCTAAATGACTTAGCTCAAGATCCTGCACAAAAATAATGCAGACCTAGAGTTCGCAAGAAATTTACAAAAACATATCATAGAATATATTTTAAGAAAGAAACAAATCATAACCTAGTTAATTTTTCTATTTTCTGATTAGCTGGGTTGATTAAAAATTCTTATTGAACTATCATCAGATTAGGTACAATAAAATGAGCAATCAATTACTCCCAGCTAGCAGGATCAAATACAGCTTTTCAAGGTGATAAAATTGCATATGCAAATGCATCACTTGCATGCCAAGCATGAAGTGCATTCCCTAGCTTATAATGAATGGTTGGATATAAAGGCTCCAAAAATTAGCCCAAAAATGGAAGCCAATGATGAACCATGCATGTACTAGCACATTCTCCCTACAAAAATCACAAGTATCTATTGTTGACGTTAATTTGGGCATCACTATATGATCTAGAATGTTATGAAGTATTGAATCTAGTACTAACTTCTCCTATGTCTCTAGAAAATGTAGCATAGGTTCAAGGTCCCTTGGCTCCTAGGAATTTGTAGCAATTATTTTCACTACTAGAAGAACTTCAATGAAGACTTGAGTGTAAGGAGTTGAAGAAGCAAGTTCTTCTTCTATTCAAATGCCATAATCATGAGGTTCATTCCTTTGTAGAAGCCTCTACCACAATGGCATTACCTTTAAACCTTGCAAAGGATGTTGAAGTGGTTCCCAACCTTGAAACACTCTTATAAGCAATGGTAAAGCAAATACAGATGCAATACATGACAAATTGCACAACCTAATAGGCCAGTCATAATGGAAGTAGCAAGATAGTTGTTGGCATATGAAAAGATCCAATAAAGCACAAGCACACATTTGGGGCACCTTTCCCTTCTCATTTTGGAAATTCAAGAGAGATCTACCCATTAGTCCAAGCCTAGGGGCAGATGAGAAATAATTTTACACTCAGCCCAACTTCAATCCACATCATCAAATTCAGAGGGCATATAAAGTCAAGTATAAACATATGTAGCTCACATTGAAGATCATTGGATTAACATGAATTTTTACTATAAGGTAAAGACCTTTAAATATCAGTGGATTTAATAGTAAATAGGTTATAACTTCTTCCAAAGCTATTTGAGGAGGATGGAAGCTATTTCAAAGATGATCATGACACAACAAGAAAGAATGTAATTCTTGCTATAGATTGGTCAAACAAAGATGAAGTTTTAACACAATAATTATTCATGTTTAACACCATTCACTCGCACATGGATAAACCAATAGATGACTAAGTTGAAGGAAAAAATATGGAGGAACCAAATGAGGAATCATGTGAACAACTCCTTTAATTTTCAAGAAAACAAAAAGAAGAATGGAGGGAGCGCCAAGGAGTTACAAACAAGAGGAATTACGATGAAGGGAATAGAGGAAAAGGGGAAACCTCAAAAGAAGCCAAGGTCAAAAGGCAAGATGGATTCACAAGTTGTGACTGAATTAGAGACAAAAAGATGTCCAAGTTCATGGTACTCACCCTTATGTCCAAGTAAGAAAGAGATACATTCCACCTCTAATAAAAGTAAAGAACAACATATTGAGAGACATTTTGTGTTCAACATTGAGGCCCTTTCAAATGATGATCAAATAGGTCCCTAAGGAGCAAATGCCTTGGACATTAATTTGAGCACACAAGATCATGATTAAGAAATTCAAAGTCATGGGAATAAACTAGGTGAGATCACCTCCCTAACATGGCAATTTACACAACTTGTAGTCCTCCCAATATTTTGACTATAAATTCTCAAAGAAACTTGCAAGTGATTCCAATGTCATAGTACCTACTGCAACACTTTCTCAGATTCTATCTAGTGCTCCCATAATATCCTCTATGTTGTCTAGTTGTTGTTCCTACCATGCAGTCTCTTTCTATAGTCGCTCCTTCTCCTTCTGGTATATTGCCACAAACTCTCTCCTATGCCTTAAATTTTGATCAAACTTCTTAATATCTTCCTCTACCATATCTAAAATCAACTTCACATTATGTTCTAACTCTAGCATAGGTGTTTGATCCTCGATATCTTTCATTTCAGCATTCAAGTTTTCAAGGTTGGTCAACACCCTCACTTGCGGACCTCTCATGTCAATAACTTTCTAAACTATTTGAACACCATATTCTTGCTTCTGAGCTAATAGTTCTTCAGGTGCATTTTCTTATAAAATATTAAATTTTTTGAACAATTGTAAACTCTTAGAAAATGCATTCTTGTTTTCTATTACCATTATGGGCTTCCCTTAAACAAAATCAAAATGAAGAGGCTTAAATACACCAAATTTTTCTTTCAAAACCATATGTGCATATATTAACATTAAGTACAAAACATCCAATATTTTTGCATGCATACACATTAATTACACCAAATTTTTCTTTCAAAACTATATGTGTAGATATAAACATTAAGTAAATTCAATTTAATAAGGGTACAAGAATAAGTTATTTTCATTAAGAAGGATCATGTCAGCTAATACAAGGAAATTCGATCAAAATAGGGAGATAATTGCTAGATTGTTGTCTAACTTTCAAAGAGAAGGTGATGAAAAATGTTATTGTCCTTGCAAGAGTTGTAATGGCTTAAAGACAAGAAGAATAAAAATCAAAATAGCTAAGAAACATCATAGGTAGAATGGTCACACTGAAGGGGGTTTTGATTATCATACATCGGTAAGTTGTTTGTTATATTATTTTCCCAATTAATATACATATGAACCATAGAATGGGGGTTTGATTAAATCATCATTTTTATATAGGTCGATCTCCCCAGGATAGTACATGATACAGACCAACACATCTCAGAGGAACATGGAGGTTTCAATATGGAGGAACATGGAGGTGTGAGTATTGAAGGAGAAGATTGTGATCTCATGGAAGATGGTGATCATCTAGTAGAAAACACATTTGAAGATGATGGTACAAATGTATTGATCCATGACACATTTGGTAGTGGTGTTGCTCTGTTGTTGATGATGATTATTATTATTATGAGGATGACATTGAGTTCATCCATGATATACCTCTATTTGAGAAGGAAAACATGGCCCTTTACGAAGGATCTCAATCAACTCCTATTTTGTGTATTTTTGTTGGTGAATTTGAAGGTTATGAATGGTCTATCCAACATAACAATGTCACATATGCTAAGGTTTGTGATTTATGTTATTATAGTCTATAAAAGGTGAAATATGTACCATTAAGATTGTTTATGCTAATGACATATTTTTTACTATAGATTTATAGGTGACTATTTGTTACCACCATCAAATGTTCTCCCTCGCTCATACCAAGAATTATGTGCTGCTATGAAACATATTGGAATGGAGTATCAAGAAATAGATGCTTGTCCTAAAGATCTTGTAATTTATCATAATGAACACAAAAAATGCAACAAAATACCTTGAATGCCATATGAGAAGATATCAAGATGATCAAGTGACAAAAAAGGTGTCTCACAAAGTTCTTCATTACATCCCTATTATTCCATGTCTTAAACAATTATTCAAGTGTAGTAGCTTGGCACAATTTATAGATTACCATGCATGCAATAGAAGCTAAGATGACATTATTCAAATATGTGTGGATGGTTTGGCATTTATGGATATAGAGGAAAAGTGGTCACACTTTAAAGAAGAACCTCAGAATCTCAGGCTTTCTCTGGAAATTGATGGTGTCAATGTATTTGGAAATATGATATTTGTTTGCTCAGTGTGGCCTATTTTGTTATCAACAATAAACTTCCTCCATGAATGTCACTAAAGAGGGAGCACATTATGTTGGCAATAATTATTCCAGGTATTTTAATATTTTATTATTACCTACATGTGATTATAATTCTTGGAAGGAAATGACCACAATAATTATCTGATGTTGTTCATTCAACTAGGTAAGTACCAAGTGAAATATATGAATGTATATATTACACATCTTATTGATGAGTTGCAGGTGGTATGGAATGGTTTCACTATGTATGATATCTCTAGATCAATTGGACAAAAAAAAATCAATTCCATGCAATACTTGTGTGGACAATTCATGATGCCCTAAGGTTGACACATTAATAATGGTATGTTATGTTGAAATCTAGTTGTACATGATAATAGTAATTCCAAAAATGAATATATTTAATCCAATTGTATCATTATCTTGTAGGTATTTAAACAAAGGGGAAATTTGCATGTCCAATGTGTGGTCCAAAGATAAAATCTCATCATTTTAAAATTTTAAGAAAGTAGGTGTTTGGTGAGAATAGACACTTCCTCCACAAATATTATAAGTATTGAAGTGCTAAAAAACATATTTTTAATGGGAAAGAAGAGATTACATCAAAGCCATGAAAAATGACACCTCACCTATGGAAGTTGGAATATAATAAAATTCAGGGTAGTATCACTCCACCTAATGGTTTATGTTTGGAAGGTATATTTTTTTATTATATTTTGTTGGCTAATCATGTAATTTGATGATCATGAATATCATCAAGGCATCACTGACCACCTTCCAAATGGCCTAAAATGTTATCCTAGAGAATTTAGTAGGTTGCTCTACTATGAGAAACTACAAATTGTGCATTTGCTTGATACTATGCATATTGGAAAGAATGTAATAGAGACACTGTGGAAAATATTGGATGGAAGGTGTAACAAAGAAAAACTTGCCAAAATTTGTAGTGACATTTATGATTCCAATCATGCAATGAAAAATATATTTGAATCAAATAGCAATGGAGACTGGATTAATCCAAGTGCCTGTCCTTGGTTATTAATGGAGCAACAAAGTAATTATATAAAATAAGTCACCATCTTTTGTATTTATAATATATTTGTGAAACTACATTCAATTTTCATTGTATTATGTTAGAAAAGAATGAAATAATCAGTTGACAATTGTTGCAATATGTGCTACCCCTATCGCTCCCAAACAACTTTGACAATAATATCAAACAAGTGATATATGATCTTGAAAAATAAATGAGGTAAGCAATGATAATTATTCAATATATCAAACAAGTAATATATCGTAAAGTCTTGTATTTATATGTTTTTGTGTGTTTAATCTCTTGTAAGTGGTTGTCATCTAAAAAAATTCATAAAGAAGATATAAAATATTGGAAGAAAAGAATTTGTCTACTAATGTGTGAAATGAAAAAGTGTTTACATTCTACTTCCTTGATGCAAATGATTTTTCTACTAATCATGATGATGATTCTTCTACTAATTATGATGATGATGATGAACAAGAGGAGGAGGAAGGTGATGACCATGATAGTGATGGTGATGATGTCGACAAGGATGATGATACTGATGATAAGATGGATGAAGAATAATATCAATGACAAGGGGGTTTAATTAGCTAACATTGGAAGGGAGTTCTAGCTATCAATGAGAAGAATGAAATGTATAGTAATGTGATCAATGCCTATGCTATTCAATATTCAGTTCTTGATAGATCAATGATTAATTTGATTAACTTGTCATGTACCTTTTATTGTTTATAATTCATATGTGATGCTAATATTTGATTTAATTTTGAGTATATGTATCATGAATTTTTTAGCTAAAATCAGACAATTGATTTACTATTGCAGAAACCTAAAGGCCTTTCACAAGCATCCCACATAGTCTCATGGATCATCAAGTATAAGTCAGTGCACCCCATAGAGATTAATGGCTTTTACCATTTGTAAAATATCTCTCTCATTACCACCTATCTCTCTTATTTTATGGAGTGTAGGTACTAGTGAATAGGTATTGTCTTCCTCAAGTGAGGAAAATGTAGGAATGAAAAAAGAAAGTGAGACATTTAGTATGTCTAAATCAAGGAGATCAACTCGAGGTCAAAATATCATAAAGAAATTCAATAAGCGCATGAAATTTTTCCTTTCCCAAGGGGGATCATGTTCTTATCATGATGAGAGTGAAGGCAACTTTGATGTTCCCTTCACGTATAGACATCTATAGAAACAATGGGTCCCCGATGAACTTCCTCCAATAAACATTGATTTTTGTGTTGGAGAGAGGATATATTGCATAGCACCATCCTCATTACATGGTTATAGCCTATTTTCCATGGATAGGATAAAATTATCTTACAAAAAGTTTTTGATTTTATGGAGTATGTCATACCTTTCTATAATTATAATAGTTGGATGCAGATTGTTAGATATAAAAAAAAAGTATGTGCAGGTATGCACTCGCAGAAAATTATATACAACAAAAAGTTAGTGAACAAAGTAAAACAGTAGTTATATATATTAATGAAAAGCCAAAAGCATCAGGGAATATTATAGGTTTTATAAATAGGACATGACACGCGTCAACTAAGAAGCGACTCAATTGCATATTTGAGGCACGTGAGGGAAATCGTGTATTTGTATGTACGAGAGGCGAAGAGCTTCTTATTGATTACAATTTGAATCACATAGGTACAAACAAAGCCACTACCATGGGTGAGGTGGTACGTACTATGCACATTTAAAATCAACTTTAATCAATGAATCCAACATACCATTAAATTTTTATATATTTTTTTCTAACTTAAAAAAATAACACATGTATTTTATGTTGGAAATCTGATTGAAAAGCTCATTGTTGAAGATCAAAGAGGGAGATCGGTTGATAAAGAATGTTTTCAATCATTGTTTTGTCATTGATGTCAAATCTGCTATTTTTAGGAATGACATTTACTTATAAGATCCAAGCACTATCACTTAGTCAATTGATGAAGAGGATTTAATCAACAAGATGTAACAAGAGTACCTAAGGGATAGGTTGAGTTATGATATTGTAATGAAGTGCAAGGATCAGTTAAGACAATGGTTAAATGATTTATTGATAACATACTCAAAGATACAGAGGTTGGTCACACTTAGAAACATTGGAGGAATAATTTATAACAAGGTTGACTACAAAGCTTAAACTAAGTTCATTAGTGGGTGCCGAGCAAGCTAGTTGAAGTAAGCAAATTCTTAGTTGAAGCTGAGCAAAAGGAAAATCTAGTGTGTTTTGAGTGATCTTTAGGTGTTGAGTAAAGTTCAAGTGCCGAGAAAAGTATCAGGTGTCGAGCATCAAAAAATCTTGGTGCCAAGTGAACTTCAGGTGTCAAGCACCAGCAAAAACACAGTGCCGAGTAACACAAAATGTACTGAGCACCAGTATTTCAATAGTGTCAAGCTACTGCATTATTTTAAGATTTTCCAAATTTGAGCCAACAAAGTTCTTGCCTTGAATTTTTTGAACCAGTTGGAGGATAAGGATGATGAGCTGGTGGCGCAAAATTTTATGTAAACCATTTTTGGGTGAATTCAAAAGGATTATTCAAGAAGTTTCTAGAGGAAACAAAATATGGGTTAGATACAATGAATCCTACCTAATCCATATGAATTGAAATCAAAGGAAGGAAGAATTGAGCAGGAAAGAAACTCCAAGACTTCTATTTAAGGAATCACAGACTAGGAAGAAAATGTTGTTGATGTTACTACTACTGAAGTGCCAAATTGCAAAGTCGTTAGAAGAGTGTCAAGGGAAAGGCATCTAGAAGAAGCACAGAGGCTCTGCTTCTACAAGTGGTCAAGAAGAGATGATTGCACTGGTACATTGAGCATGCAGACGCTAGTAGACTAAGCTTGAAAGGAGGGAAAGCTAACAAAGTTGCAGAGATTGAAGGCCAAGCAATATGAAGAGCTAAATGGTGATCTGAGATTTGAAAATTAAAAGTTGTATGTTGTATTCAGGTCAAATATTTTCTAATACTCTCTAGCAATTGTATTAGATATAGAAATCCTATGGACTTAGGTTGGTTTGATAGCCATTTGTAAATCCTTTAATAGGGTGGCATTCCAAGTGAATGTTCTAAAGTCCTCTAACAAGGCCCACTTCTAATAGGGTGGATAAATTCTCTAACAAGGTCACATTTAACAGTGTGTTGTAAGCCTTTAATAGGGTAGGCCTTTTAGAGGACATCACTTCAGAAGAATGAGAATTGAGTAGCATGTTGCTGGTGGTTTTTTCCAAATTGAGTTTCCACGTAAATCAATGTGTTATGTGTTGATCTTTTATGTTTTATTCTTGCATGTTGATTTATAGTAACTTGCTAAATAGGAAAGTTAAAGTTTGGATGAATGAATGGTTGAATGGGCTCATAACACTTAGTGAAAAAGTTTGAATTGGAGATGTTGGACCTTGAATAATTGATTCACCCCCCCCCCCCCCCCCCTCAGTTATTCTAAAGAATTTCTAACATTTTAACATGTATGAATGATTATTTTATAAAATACATGGATACAATATGGATCAACAGCCATAGGATACACATGGAAGCGATGGTTCTTACCAGAGTTCTTCTCGACAAGTAAAACTCATTGTTGTTGTACAAACTAGATACAAGAAATATGTTAATGCATATTTTTTATTATTTTTTATTATTCACTAATATTTTGCATTGATTTAAAATATAGCACTAACAATATTGCTCTCTCAAATGAGAGTTGATTAGGAAAAAGGAAAGGAAAAAGTAGTCCACGAGGAGTCGCACAATGAGCGTGATGAATTCATTATTGATTTTACATCAATTGTTGATCTTTTGGTTGCAATGCAAAAGGCGCTTCATGCTTTAGAAATAAGGTTAAAGAAATTGACATCAATTCAACCTCAAACTCATGAAATACAATAGATGGAGGATGAGTTGATGCACCTAGTTCGTACATATACAATAAGTATTAATGTAGTTTTAATTAGAACAAAATTTCAATAATATTTTTTATAGTATAATCTTTTATTTGTGTAATTAAATAAAATCCATATGTGTTATCTTTACAAAGGATGTTGAGGACGTACAAGGGCGATGCCCCAGAGGATGATGCTTCAGGTGGTTCAAGTACATCGCACGTTCTATCTTACACTTGTATTTTTCTTAAACAATTTTTTTATAGCTCTAAAAATATTTTTTTATTGTGCTCTAAAAATCTCATTTTTCATCTCCTATCATTGATCCTATGTTCACTACGTCACTTGCTACAAGGAAAAGAATTGAAGAGGCAATGTTGACTGCAAATTTGGCAACATGTAGCATGGTGATAGATGCAATGGCAGTGCCTATTGGTAAGTAGATTCCTCCTTTTTTCTCTCATTTTTCATGTGTTTATTTCACTTGACCTATTATTTCTTGGGGCTGATTTTGTAATATTGGATTCATTTTATGCAGGAGGCAATGAGGACATTCTTGGGTGTAGCTATGTTAGATGTATGGGAATAATAAAGAATTGTGATTAATCGCTTGTTAACAATGAAGATGCTCTTCCCCTAAGAGTATCCCAACTTTTGGGTACTTTAAAGATTGATCATTTCTTTTACGATAAAATCTTATACTCATAATAAAATGCACTAACCTCCCATGCAGTCCCTTGCAATAACTACTAATCCCATTATTATTTTGTAGGGAATAATCTTTTTTATGAAAAGCTAAATGTTTATGTATATTTGGGCTGACCATATGCACAGGGTATCATATTTTGATTTCATTTCTTGGTAATGTTTCCTTTGATCAATTTCTTCAAGTAAATTAAAAGGTAGCTTCTGTTTATTTATGAATCTAATAGTTTTTTTCTTTTCTTAAAAGGTGGAATTTGAAAAGGAAAGAGTTAAAGGATAAACTAATTGATGCCATGACAACACTTTTTGGACCCAACATCTTTCAAAAAATTAGGCTACTTAAGAAAGAGGGACAAGATTTCAAGTATATTCGGTAAAACTATAGGACCCAAATGAAAAAGAACCCTTGTTATGAGCACCCCCCATATTCCTATTATTGAGTGGGAGAATCTTAAAAAGGATGCCATTGAGAAAAAACAATAGATGATGGAGAAATGGTACCACCAAAGGAAAGAAGGCATGTCATAATATTAAGAATGAAATTATGTAATAATTACTCTTAATACTTATGTGATCTAACATATTTCAAACTTCACATAAGTTGCTTGACACATCTAATGCAGGAGCATCCAGAGGTATAAGGACAATCCTGTGTCACCCAAAAAATTGTACTTAGACTTAGTTTTTGTTTCATGTGTTTTGATTTCTGGATACCCATTTGGGTCAAATAAAGGTTCCAACTCTCACAGTTCCACTATCAGTGTTCTAGGTTAGAGTTTTTAATCACCTTGGGAAATGTGTAAATGCCAAAAAAAATAGGAGTGTGAAATTGAGCCATCATTTTGGTGAACTAGAAGGTGTAAATTGGTTGGATGATTGTCATTATAATTTAGAGCATTCCAAAAAAAGAATCAGGTTAAAAGGCCCCACGGTTTGAAAGATATCGCAGTTTTTCAGTTTTTGAAGACATCCTAAGAATGCTTCAAAGTCAGGTTAGGGGCATTAAATGACCTTGAATAGGACTGAAAAATGGGAGATGAAAAAAATTGGTCCATAGGGCTATAGAGTGCTTCGAGAGCTTTTCAAAAATGTAAACGGCTCGTCAATCGGAGCTACAATTCAAAAGTTATGCCTCCCAAAAGTTCGGTTACCATTTTTGGATTCTTCTAATTTTGTGCCGACTTCTAATGCGACTACTAGATCCTTCTATTTGGTCGGTGGATGCCAACTAGCACTTTCTAGAATGTGTTCTTAATCCTTAACCCTCCGGGGTCTATTTAAGAACATTTCTGGCATTGTAGAAAGCAGTTAGGAGTGGAGTTTGAGAGAAGGTACTAGGAGAAGAATTTATCTCTAGATTTATGCTATTGTAAGCCGATAGGGCATTTTTTGGAGTTTGTTTCTCTGCACTAAGTGTATTAGAATATTTTTACAGTCAATAAAATTTTTCCTTTCCTGTTGTGTCCATTCTGTGCTTGAGCTGTGTCCCCATCAAGTGGTATCAGAGCTGGTTTTCCTGAGTGTGTAGATAGAGTACCGACTGTGATGCAGTTTGCACAAGGACTGTGTGGTTGTGGGTTTGAGTTAAAAAGATGCCTTCACAAAAAGAACATGGCAGAAGGGCTAGAGCTATTAATCCTGAGGAGGTTAGAGCCCTCCAAAGATAGGTTCAAACATTGCAGGAGAAGTTTCGTAGAGGAACAAATGTTGTTGCAGGCGACGAAAGCGAGGATGACAATGAAGAAGAAGAAATTGGACCAAAAGGGGAAGCTGACGGGGAAGTTTTGAATCAGGTAGAGGAAAGGCTTTTTAGGGCCATTACTAAGTTTGGGAAAAGACCTACAATTGATGTGGGTGTATTTTCAGGAAATCTAAAACCAAATGAGTTGATCGATTGGATCAATGAACTAGAAGAGTACTTTGAGTATGAGGATATCAAGGATCCAGATAGGGTTAAATTTGCAAAGGCCAAACTGAAAGGACATGCCAAAATCTAGTGGCAAGAGGTTCAATTGGAATGAAATAGAAGAGGAAAGGATAAGATCACAAGGTGGGATCTATGGTGGACAAATTGAAGACGCAATTCATTCCTATTGATTATGAGCTTGATTTGTTTAGGAAGATGCATGAGTTAAAGCAAGTAGGAAAATCAGTCTAAGAATATACAGAGGATTTTTATCAACTTTTGATTAGAGTGGGTCATGCAAAAGAAAATAAGGAGAAGGTTGCTCATTATATTAGTGGGTTACAACCTAGCATCCAAGAGGAATTAAGTCTGGTAAGAATGACCAGTGTTGAAGAGGCATACCAATTTTCCCTACGAGTTGAAGAGAAGCTAAATAAGAAGTTTGAAGAGAGACAAAGAGGGTGTGGTGAAAGAGGAAGGGGTAGTGGTAGGTCATCTGGAGGCTGAAATGAAACCCAAAAGAAAAATGAAAATGTGGGTACTAGCAGGAACCAGAGGAATGGGGGTTTCAACCGCTCCCGTGATCAAGACATTGGAAATCAGAGAGGAAGAGGTAGAGGATGTGGAGAAGGAAGAGGAGGCTTCCGTCATACCTGTTTCCATTGCAATGAAGAAGGTCATCGTGCCTTTGAATGCCCTCAACGACAAGGAAGGAAAGATAGGAGAGCTGAGGGTCAAGCTAGGGTTGCTCATGTGGATGAGGATGCACAATCATCACATTCAAAGGATGTAGAAAGAGGAGAGACTTTAGTAAATGAAAGGGTCCTACAAAGTCATGAGATTGAACCAAGACAAAGGAGACATTTATTCCGTACCAGGTGCAAGTGTGAGGATAAATGTTGTGATGTGATCATTGATGGTGGTAGCACTAAAAACTTGGTATCAGAGGAGATGGTCTCTAAGCTGAAGCTCAAGAGGGAGAAACACCCCCAGCCCTATAGGATTTCTTGGGTGAAAGATGATCATAAGGTCTTGGTAAGTGAACAATGTTTAGTGAAATTCAAAATTAGGAGTTACCATGATGAAGTTCTCTATGATGTTATTCCAATGGATGTTTTCCATCTATTGTTGGGAAGACTATGGCAGTTTGATAGGCATGCAGTACATGATGGTCATGCAAACACATACTCTCTAACAAAGGGTGGAGTTTGCCACAAACTGAAGCCCATATAAAAGGAAGGCGAAAAGGTATGTAGCAAAGCTAGGATTTGTCTTGTTGATCGAAGGAAGTTTTTAGATGGCATGAAACATCAGCGTATTTGCTTTTCTTTGATCCTTAGGAAAGATAAAGAAGGTAGTAGTGAAATACCACTTGAGGTTTCAAATTTACTAGGTTAGTTTGGAGATATCATCTTTGATAATGTTCCAGAAGGACTACCACCAGTAAGGCAAATCAGTCATCAGATAGATTTAATTCCAGGAGCTAGTTTGCCTAACAAGGCTGCTCACAGGATGACTCCTACTGAAATTGAGGAGCTGAATAGACAGGTTCAGGAGCTATTGAGGAAGGGCTTGATTCAGGAGAGTCTGAGTCCATGTGCAGTACTTGCAGTACTGGCACCAAAGAAGGATGGAGAGTGGAGGATGTGTACAGACTCTCGAGCTATAAATAGGATAACCATCAAGTATCAGTTTCCTTTGCCAAGAATGGATGATCTTATGGACTGCTTGAGTGGAGCTCAGTACTTCACAAAGATAGATCTTAAGAGTGGCTATCATTAGATACGGATACGAGAAGGAGATGAGTGAAAAATAGCCTTCAAGACCAAGGAGGGTCTTTATGAGTGGTTAGTCATGCGCTTTGGATTGATAAATGCCCCAAGCACCTTCATGCGGCTTATGAATGAGGTACTTAAAAAGTTCATGGAAAAATTTGTTATTGTATATTTGGATAATATTTTAATTTTCAGCAAGACTTTGGAAGAACATTTATTGCATATTCATAGTGTCCTTGAAAAGTTAAGGGAAGAGAAACTATTAATTAATCTGAAGAAGTGTATCTTTGCAAAAAGAGAGTTAGTCTACTTAGGGTTTGTTATATCACCTCAAGGTCTCAAAATGGATCCAAAAAAGGTACAAGCCATCTTGGAATGGCCTACTCCAAAGTTTGCTACTGAGGTAAGATCATTTCATGTTCTGGTTAGTTTTTACAGAAAGTTCATTAAGAATTTCAATGGCATATGTGCACCCCTGACTGACACAATAAGAGGGGATAGAAAAGAGTTCAAATGGACTACGGTAGCTGCGAGAAGTTTTGAATTACTGAAGAAGAAGGTGACAGAACAACCTGTGTTGGCACTTCCAAATTTTAGAAAGGTGTTCCAGGTGGATTGTGATGCTAGTAGCGATGCTATTGGAGCTGTATTGAGAAAAGAAGGTAAGCCTATTGCATATTTTAGTAAAAAATTGAATGATGCGAAAAAGAATTATTATGTTTATGATCAAGAGTTCTATGTAATAGTTCAGGCCTTAAAAAAATGGAGGCATTATTTATTTTCAAAGGAATTTATTTTATATACAGATCACCAGGCATTACAGTACCTAAATAGCCAAGGTAAATTGAAGCAGAGCCATATGAAGTGGGTAGAGTTCTTGCAGAGCTATACATTTGTGTTGAAGCATAGAAGTGGAAAATCTAACAGGGTTGCAGATGCACTAAGTAGGAGACAATTGTTGCTTATAGTAATACAGGTTGAAGTAGTTGGCTTTGATGAACTCAAGAATTTGTACCTTGAAGATCCTGATTTTTTTGAAGTGTGGAAAGCTTGTAAAGAGCCTATTGTTGTAGATAGAACCAAGTGGCTAGACTATCTGATTCAGGATGGTATGTTATTCAAGGGCAGTCAATTATGCATTCCAAGGAGTTCCATGAGGGAAAATCTGATTAAGGAGAAACACAATGGAGGGATGGTAGGACATTTTGGTCAAGATAAGACCATTTACATTCTTAGAGAATATTTTTTTTGCCTTAGATTTCACAAGATGTGAAGAAGTTTGTACAGAGTTGTTAGATCTGTCAAGTTGCTAAGGGATTTAGTCACAATACTGGACTATATCAGCCATTGCCAGTTCCATCCAAGCCATGGGAGGACATAAGTATGGATTTTGTTCTTGGATTTTTGAGGACACAAAGGGGTAATGACTCAATATTTGTAGTCGTCGATAGGTTCTCCAAAATGGCACATTTCATTCCATGCCACAAAACTCATGATGCTATCCATATTGCAGACTTGTTTTTAAAAGAGGTGGTAACACTACATGGCCTCCCAAGGAGTATAGTTTCTGATAGAGATATTAAATTTGTGGGGTGTTTCTAGAGAACATTGTGGAAGAAGTTGAGAATAGACTTGAAATTCAGTTCCACACATCACCCGCAAACTGATGGTCAAACACAAGTGGTAAACAGAAGTCTGGGCAATTTGTTGAGATGTGTAGTTCGGGATAAGCCCAAGGGGTTGGATTTGATTATACCACAAGTAGAGTTTTCTTACAATAACTCTATAAATAGGAGCATTGGTAGATCACCATTCCAAATTGTATATGGAAGTAGCCCAAGGACTGCACTAGAATTGAGGAAGATAGAGCAAGGGGAGAGGACAAGTGTTGAAGCTGAAGAATTTGTTGAACATATCAAGCGTCTACATGAGGAGGTTCAGGCACAAATTACCAAGATGAATCAAGAGTATAAAGCTAGGGCTGATCAAAGGAGAAGACATAAGGAATTCCAAGTAGGGGATCTAGTCATGGTATACTTATGAAAACAAATATTTCCAGCCGGTACTTACAACAAGCTGAAAATGAAAAAATTTGACCCATACAAAATTTTGAAGAAACATGACTCAGAAAATGCATATGAGGTGGAGTTGCCAGATGGTATTGAAATGTCTCTTTATTTGATTTAATATGATATTTCAAGCCTCAAATCAGATCTTTAAAATCAAACAACTAATATTTCAAAGATCCACCAATTTCTCAATAAACCCCAAATCGGTATGCCAGAAATAGTGCCAAAAGCTTCACAGCTTCACCTATTATTAATAAATTTGAAAGTGGACATTTTTACAAAAATTTGAGGAGCATAACAACCTATAAAATTATATTTATAGATCTATATGACATGCACACAATAGCTCCCAAATGGAGGACAAAAACAATGCTCATCGGGCTCTCGAAAATAGCACAAAATAGCTCAAAATCACCACAAAAACTTAATAATCTATCATAGAAGTATAATCATATCCAAATAAATATATTTAGCTCTATTTTAACATTTAAAATTCTGATATACAGCAGCAACCCAAACTAATATGAAATACTCAACCGGAAACACCAAACTCTTACAAAAAATATACCCGAAAACTCACAAATCTTCACTGTTCAACACAAAGGCAAACTCTGTATGAGCATGCACATGGAATGGATTCAAAATCTCATACTTAGCCTTCTTAAAAACTTACAAACTCTCATTCTTGAGTCTCCTTCTTCACAGGTTTGGCAGCCTCTGAAGAACAACAAAGCAATGCACAAAAATCAAG
Organism: Cupressus sempervirens; assembly: GCA_028749045.1. Classification (NCBI taxonomy): domain Eukaryota; kingdom Viridiplantae; phylum Streptophyta; class Pinopsida; order Cupressales; family Cupressaceae; genus Cupressus; species Cupressus sempervirens. The sequence continues at coordinate 591,683,138 of CM053790.1, forward strand.
TTTTAGAATGAGCCCAAAATGCCTCCAAACCCCTTAAAAGAGGGCATAACCCTAACTCACATCCAAGAGGGGTTAATAAAATATAATTTAATAATAATTTTTATTTATTATTCCATTGGTTTCCAAAGATTAGCCCCTTTTTCCAAAACTTCACCTTTTTGGAGCCTGCCTGCCTTAGCAAAGTTTATTATTTTTATTTATTTGAAAATGGGACATGACAAGTCCTCCCCTCTCAAATATTGTTTGTCCTCAAGCAATGAAGGTTGGAATTCTCAAGAATATGTGCTCCTTCCCAAGTTTCATTCTCTAGTGGTAATCCTTTCCATTTGACCAAATGCTCTATGACGCTCCTGTTTCTCAATTTTTTCTCTCTTGTATCCAAAATCTCTTCTGGTATCAAAACTAATTTTCCTTCATCATCAAGAGGTGGTAATTTTGTAAATACTATAGTTTTCTGGCCTATAACCTTCTTCAGGAAAGATACATAGAAAATACTATGTATTTTGTTGTTTGGTGGGAGCTCCAATTCATAAGCTACATCTCCTACCTTCTTGATGATCTTATAAGGCCCATAGAACCTTGGCTTGAGTTTCTCTACCCCACTCCTCTTCAAGGTGCTTTGCTTATATGGTTGCAACCTAAAAAATACCAAATATCCCACCTCAAAAGATCTTTCAATCATTTTCCTATCAGCATATAACTTTTGTTGGTTATGTGCATGTTGTAGATTATCCTTGAGGGACCTTATTATGTCTTGGCTTTGCTTGACGAAATCACTTGCTATAGGTACTCTGCTATCGAAAAGTATTAGATCAACAAAGGAAAGGGCATCATAATCATAAATAGCATGAAAAGGAGGCATACCAATAGACATGTGATGAGATGTATTGTAACAATACTCCCCTAGGTGTAACCATTTCACCCAAGCATGTTGTTGATTTGAAACATAGTTTCTCAAATATCCCTCTATCCATTTATTAACTATCTCTATTTTTCCATCTGTTTGAGGGTGATAGCTAGTACTGGAAGTGAGTTCAGTTCCTACCAAATGAAAGAGCTCCTTCCAAAAAGAGCTGAGTTATCTACTGTCCCGATCACTAACAATGTTTCTAGGCAAGCCATGTAATCTAAAAATTTCCTTGAAGAACAATTTGGCCACTTGTGATGCCTTGAAATCAAATGTGATAGGAAATAAATGTGCATACTTAGTTAGTCTATCTACCACCACATATATGCAATCCTTACCTTGAACCTTGGGCAACCCAGTGATGAAGTCCATGGAAATACTTTCCCATTTTTGTTCAGGAATAGGAAGTGGCTGCAACAACCCTGCAAAAAAAAATTTCTCACTCTTGCTTTGTTGGCATACCATACATTCCTTAATTTGTTTAAGGACATCCTCCTTCATACCCTTCCATGAAAACTGCTCTCAAATTTTCCTGTATGTCTTGAAGTATCCCTGATGACCAGCCAAAGGTGTGTCATGAAAGGCCCTCATTATTCTCTCCTTAGTTTTTGATCCTGGCACTAAGAAGATCCTGTTCTTGTAATAAATCAATCCATCAACAAACTTGTACCTATTATCATCCACTAATTTATCCAAAATCTTGGTGGCAAAGGAATCTTTAGCATACTCTAAAATTATGGAGACTTTCCAATCAGCAGAGATAGATGTTAACGAACACAAAGTGGGCCTTATGAATCCCATGTCCAGGAGTTCTTTAATAGTTTTTTCAATTTCTTCCTTATAACCTCTTGGATGGTGGTATGGGGTTGTTATAATTGGCTTGGCACCCTGTTCTAACTCTATAACATGCTCAAAACCTCTATCTGGTGGTAATCCTAGAGGCAAGTCATTGAAAACTATACTATGCTTATCAAGAATATTTTGAATTTTAAAATGGAAATTACCTTGATTCTTTGGAGAGCTTGTTGGATGGATTATGACTCCTGCTGCCCATGCTACTTGTCTTCTTCGAAAAGTCCTCTCCATCCTCTTTGCAGAGACCGCCTTAGGTGCTCCATTCGATAAGCCTCTCAATATGACTTCTTTCCCATTGGAATGAAATTTAAACTCCATAGTTTGATGGTTCATGTAATAGCCTCCAATAGAGTCCAACCATTGAACACCCAATACAAGATTTGTCTCCCCAATACCAACCACATAGAAGTCATCACATAACTCATAATCTCCTAAATTCATCTTGAGTTGTTTCACCACTCGTGTGCAAGGCATAGTGAATCCATCAGCTACAATAACATTGAATCCCTCAAAATCTTCTACTTTAAGCCCTATTTTCATGACAAATCCCTCATCAATAAAATTATGAGTTGCCCCACTATCAAGAAGAACTGTCAACCTTTGCCCTGCTAGTACCCCTCGAATTCGAAAGGGATGGTATCTTGGGACTCCTGATAATGCTGCTAAAGTGTCATCCTTGCTGATTTCTTTTTCTTTCTCTTCTTCTACCTCCTCCTTAGTGTCATGAAATTCCTCACGCTCATCTGAATCAGATTCTGAAGCAACTTTAATATAGTGTACTTGACCTTTCTCCAAACATCTGTGTCCTAGAACCCATGGTTCTCTACAAGTAAAACAAAGCTTTTTCCTTCGTAATTCACTCCTAGTCTCTTCATCTACCTTCTTTTTTGCCACATTTATCACATCTTTTGGTGGTAGTGTTGGGAAAGTCTTTTTCTAAAAATTTCCCTTATGTTGCCAAAGATTTGGAGATTTTTGATTAGTGACTGATTTCATAGGTATGCAAGTTTCAAGTTGCAAGTTTCTTTTGATAGCTTCCTGTAAGGTTGAGGGTGAGAAAGCCTTAACCAAACCCTTAACAGAATCTTCTAAACCATCAAGAAAAAGATAAACAATCCTCTTTTCACTCACATCAGGTACCATAACAGCCACTTTTTGAAACTCTTCTATATACTCATTAACTGATTTGGTTTGCTTCAACTTTGACAATTCTTTAAAGTATTCTTCATCATCCTTGAGGTCAAATCTATCTATCACTCTTTGACTGAAATCATCAAATGTAGTTACCTGATCATGACCTTGAGTAGTCATTCCATGATACCACCAATCATAGGCTGCATTTTCCAAGTGTAGACTTGCAAATTGAACAGCATCACTCTCTTTCGTGGGGTTAAGTGTGAAGAAAGTTTGTAATTTTTGTAGCCATGCTCTAGCTGAAATTTTATTTGTTCCATCAAAAGTAGGTGTTGTAAACTTGCTTATTTTATTTTTGAGCTCCTTTCCACTTATGTCATGCTCCCTCCTATTCTCTTTCTTGGGCATCAAAGTGTTCATCATATCCACATATTCTCTAAAAGGAACCGAACTACGAAAGTCATCATCTAAGCCATTGTAAGTAGCTCTTAATGCAATCAAGTTACCTGTAACCTCTTCCACGAAATTAATGGCTGGATTTGGTACTGATGGCTCATCTGCAGGCAAGAAAATAGTTTTGGTTGATTTAGATGGTGTGGATTTTAGATTTCTTGGCTCCTCTAAAGTGCTCCCTTTCTTATCGATAGATGCAACTCCTTGTAGTTTTTCTGTCAATATTCGCAAAGCCTCTCTAGTTTCTGCCAAACTATCCACTGTTTGCTTCTGAGTATTTTGGATGTCTTGGAAGAATTTCTTTGCCATCTCATCTAAATCAGCCATACTTTTTCCTTCCTTGGATTTTGTACTTTTACTTTCAACTGGAGGTTTGATGAAAAAAAATTATTCTTTTCTCGCTGCAAATATCTTTTTTCTCTTTCACTTAGTTGCATGCGACCATAAATTTTGACATGCAACTGATTAGAAGCAACATGCAACCACCAAATTCACCAAGAACTAACATGCAAATGATTAGAAGTAGCATGCAACCATAAATTGTGATATGCAAGATCTGGGTAGTTGTCAAAACTAACATGCAAACTTCTACAAACCCTCAGGCTAGCAAGATCATTGCTCTGATACCACTGAAATGTCCCTTTCTCTGATTTAATATGATATTTCAAGCCTCAAATCAAATCTTTAAAATCAAATAACTAATATTTCAAAGATCCACCAATTTCTCAATAAACCCCAAATCGAGTATGCCAGAAATAGTGCCAAAAGCTTCACAGCTTCACCTATTATTAATAAATCTGAAAGTGGGCATTTTTACAGAAATTTGAGCAGCATAACAGCCTATAAAATGATATTTCTAGATCTGTATGATATGCACACAATAGCTCCCAAACGGAGGACAAAAATAATGCTCATCGGGCTCCCAAAAATAGCACAAAATAGCTCGGAATCACCACAAAAACTTAATAATCTATCACAAAAGTATAATAATATCCAAATAAATATATTCAGCTCTATTTTAACATTTAAAAGTTTGATATACAGTAGCAACCCAAACTGATATGAAATACTCAACCGAAAATACCAAACTCTTACAAAAAATATATCTGAAAACCCACAAATCTGTACTGTTCAGCACAAAGGAAAACTTTGCATGAGCATGCACATGGAATGGCTTAAAACTCTTGTTCTTAGCCTTTTTGAAAACTTTCAAACTCCTATTCTTGGGTCTCCTTCTTCACAGATTTGGCAGCCTCTGAAGAACAACAAAGCAATGTGCAAAAATCAAGTTCTGGAATGAGCCCAAAATGCCTCCAAACCCCTTAAAAGAGGGCATAACCCTAACTCACATCCAAGAGGGGTTAATAAAATATAATTTAATAATGATTTTTATTTATTATTCCATTGGTTTCCAAAGATTAGCCCCTTTTGCCGAAACTTCACCTTTTTGGAGCCTGCCTGCCTTAGCAAAGTTTATTATTTTTATTTATTTGAAAAGGGGACATGACAGGTATTCACATTTCTCCTATTTTCAACATTGTAGACTTAACAGAGTATCATGATGATGGTGCAGATGAAGAGCCGATGTTAGAGCCATGTCCAATTCTTGCTTCTAAAAAGGAGGAGATAGAAGACATTCTAGATCATCATGTGGGCAAGAGTACCAGAAATAGGCAGTATGAAGAGTATCTGGTCAAGTGGAAAGGATGGTCGATAGAGAACTCAACTTGCATATTAGTAGATGAGGTTTCCCATTTGGGATTTCTTCTACCATTCATAAAGTGGCAGGGTCACTTTTCAATCTACCTTGGGTGTCTGATGCAAGAGCATCCAGAGGTATAACGGCAATCCTGTGTCACCCAAAAAAATGTACTTAGACTTAGTTTCTGTTTTATGTGTTTTCATTTTTGGATACCCATTTGGGTCAAATAAAGGTTTCAACTCTCACAATTCCACTATCAGTGTTCTAGGTTAGAGGTTTTAATCACCTTGAGAAACATGTAAATGCTAAAAAAAATAGGAGTATGAGATTGAGCCATCATTTTGGTGAATTAGAAGGTGTAAATTGGTTAGATGATTTTCATTATAATTTAGAGCATTCCAGAAAAAGAATCAGGTCAAAAGGCCCCACGGTTTGAAAGTTATCGCAGTTTTTCAATTTTTAGAAACATCCTAAGAATGCTTCAAAGTCAAGTTAGGAGCATTAAATGATCTTGAATAGGGCCAAAAAATGGGGGATGAGCGAAGTTGGTCCATAGGAATATACAACACTTCGAGAGCTTTTCAAAAATGTAAATAGTTCGTCAATCGGAGCTACGGTTCAAAAGTTATGCCTCCCGAAAGTTCAGTTACCGTTTCTGGATTCTTCTAATTTTGTGCCGACTTCTAATGCGACTTCTAGATCATTCTATTTGGTCAGTAGATGCCAACTAACACTTTCTAAAATGTATTCCTAATCCTTAACCCTTCGGGGTCTATTTAAGAATATTTCTAGCATTGTAAAAGGCAGTTAGGAGTGGAGTTTGAGAGAAGGTACTGGGAGAAGAATTTATCTCTAGATTTATGCTATTGTAAGCCCATAGGGCATGTTTTGGAGACTGTTTCTCTGCACTAAGTGTACTAGCATATTTTTATAGTGAATAAAATTTTCTCTTTCCTATTGTGTCCATTCTGTGCTTGGGTTGTGTCCCCATCAAGTGGTATCAGAGCTGGTTTTCCTTAGTGTGTAGACAGAGCGCTGACTGTGAAGCAGTTTGCACCAAGACTGTGTGGTTGTGAGTTTGAGTTAAAAAGATGCCTCCACAAAGAGAGCATGGCGAAAGGGTCAGAGGTATTAATCCTGAGGAGGTTAGAGCCCTCTAAAGGCAGGTTCAAGCATTGCAGGAGGAGCTCCGTAGAGGAACAAATGTTGCTGCAGGCAACGAAAGTGAGGATGACAATGAAGAAGAAGAAATTGGACCAAAAGGGGAAGTTGACATAGAAGTTTTGAATCAGGCAAAGAAAATTCTTTTTAGGGCCATTACTAAGTTTGGGAAAAGACCTACAATTGATGTGGGTGTATTTTCAGAAAACCTAAAACTAGATGAGTTGATCGATTGGATCAATGAACTGGAAGAGTACTTTGAGTATGAGGATATCAGGGATCCAGATAGGGTTAAATTTTCAAAGGCCAAATTGAAAGGACATGCCAAAATCTGGTGGCTAGAGGTTCAATTGGAACAAAATAGAAGAGGAAAGGATAAGATCACAAGGTGGGATCGTATGGTGGACAAATTGAAGAAGCAATTCATTCCTGTTGATTATGAGCTTGATTTGTTTAAGAAGATGCATGTGTTAAAGCAAGCAAGAAAATCAATCCAGGAATATACAGAGGAGTTTTATCAACTTCTGATTAGAGCGGGGCATGCAGAAGAAATTAAGGAGAAGGTTGCTCGTTATATCAGTGGGTTGCGACCTAGCATCTAGGAGGAATTAAGTTTGGAAAGAATGACCAGCGTTGAAGAGGCATACCAGTTTTTCCTACGAGTTGAAGAGAAGCTAAATAAGAGGTTTGAAAGGAGAAAAAGAGGGTGTGGTCAAAGAGGAAGGGGTAGTGGTAGGTCATCTGGAGGCCGAAATGAAACTAAAAAGAAAAATGAAGATGTGGGTACTAGCAAGAACCAGAGGAATGAGAGTTTCAACTGCTCCGCTGATCAAGACTTTGGAAATCAAAGAGGAAGAGCTAGAGGATGTGGACAAGGAAGAGGAGGATTCCGTGGCACCTTTTTCCATTGCAATGAAGAAGGTCATCATTCCTTTGAATGCCCTCAATGACAAGGAAGGACAGATACGAGAGTTGAGGGTCAAGCTAGGGTTGCTCATGTGGATGAGGATGCACAATCATCACATTTAGAGGATGCAGAAAGAGTAGAGACTTTAGTAAATGAAAGGGTCCTACTAAGTCATGAGATTGATCCAGGACAAAGGAGGAGTTTATTTCGTACCAGGTGCAAGTGTGAGGATAAATGTTGTGATGTGATCATTGATGGTGGTAGCACTGATAACTTGGTATCAGAGGAGATGGTCTCTAAGCTGAAGCTCAAGAGAGAGAAACACCCCCAACCCTATCAGATTTCTTGGGTGAAAGATGATCATAAGGTCCTAGTAAGTGAACAATGTTTAGTGAAATTCAAAATTGGGAGTTACCATGATGAAGTTCTCTGTGATGTTATTTCAATGGATGTTTGTCATCTATTGTTGGAAAGACCGTGGCAGTTTGATAGGCACGCAATACATGATGGTCATGCAAACACATACTCTCTAACAAAGGACGGAGTTCACCACAAACTGAAGCCCATGAAAAAAGAAGGTGAAAAGGTATATAGCAGTGCTAAGATTTGTTGTGTTGATGGAAGGAAGTTTTTAGATGGCATGAAACATCAGTTTATGTGCTATGCTTTGATCCCTAGGAAAGAAAAAGAAGGTAGTAGTGAAATACCACTTGAGGTTTCAGATTTACTAGGTGAGTTGGAGATATCATCTCTGATAATGTTCCAGAAGGATTACCACCGGTAAGGCAAATCAGTCATCAGATAGATTTAATTCCAGGAGCTAGTTTTCCTAACAAGGTTGCTCACAGGATGACTCCTACTGAAATTGAGGAGCTGAATAGACAGGTTTAGGAGCTATTGAGGAAGGGCTTGATTTGGGAGAGCCTAAGTCCATGTGCAACACCTGCAGTACTAGCACCAAAGAAGGATGGAGAGTGGAGGATGTGTACAGGCTCTCGAGCTATAAATAGGATAACCATCAAGTATTGATTTCCTTTGCCAAGAATGGATGATCTTATGGACTGCTTGAGTGGAGCTCAATACTTCACAAAGATAGATCTTAAGAGTGGCTATCATCATATACAGATACAAGAAGGAGATGAGTGGAAAATAGCCTTCAAGACCAAGGAGGGTCTTTATGAGTGGTTAGTCATGCCCTTTGGATTGATGAACGCCCCAAGTACCTTCATGCGGCTTATGAATGAGGTACTTAAGAAGTTCTTGGAAAAATTTGGTATTGTCTATTTGGATGATATTTTAATTTTCAACAAGACTTTGGAAGAACATTTATTGCATATTCGTAGTTTCCTTAAAAGGTTAAGGGAAGAGAAACTGTTAATTAATCTGAAGAAGTGTATCTTTGCAAAAAGGGAGTTAATCTACTTAGGGTTTGTTATATCACCTAAAGGTCTCAAAATAGATCCAGAGAAGGTAAAAGCCATCTTGGAATGGCCTACTCCAAGGTCTGATACTAAGGTAAGATCATTTCATGGTCTGGTTAGTTTTTTTAGAAAGTTTATTAAGAATTTTAGTGGCATATGTTCACCCCTAACTAACACAATAAGAGGGGATAGAAAAGAGTTCAAATGGACTGCGGCAGCTGCGAGAAGTTTTGAATTACTGAAGAAGAAGGTGACAGAACAACCTATGTTGGCACTTCCAAATTTTAGAAAGTTGTTCTAGGTGGATTGTGATGCTAATGGCAGTGCTATTGGAGTTGTATTGAGCCATGAAGGTAAGCCTATTGCATATTTTAGTGAAAAATTGAATGATGTGAAAAAGAAGTATTATGTTTATGATCGAGAGTTCTATGCAATAGTTCAGGCCTTAAAGAAATGGAGGTATTATTTATTGCCAAAGGAATTTATTCTATATACAGATCTCTAGGCATTACAGTACCTAAATAGCCAAGGTAAATTGAATTAGAGGCATATGAAGTGGGTAGAGTTCTTGCAAAGCTATATATTTGTGTTGAAGCATAGAAGTGGAAAATCTAATAGGGTTGCAGATGCATTAAGTAGGAGATAGTTGTTGTTTGCAGTAATGCAGGTTGAAGCAGTTGGGTTTGATGAGCTCAAGAATCTGTACCCTAAGGATCCTGATTTTGCAGAAGCATGGAAAGCTTGTAAAGAGCCTGTTGATGTAGATAGAACCAAGTGGCTAGACTATCTAATTCAGGATGGTATGTTATTCAAGGGCAATCAATTATGCATTCCAAGGAGTTCCATGAGGGAAAATCTGATTAAGGAGAAACAAAGTGGAGGGATGGTAGGACATTTTGGTCAAGATAAGATCATTTCCATTCTTAGAGAACATTTTTTTTAGCCTCAGATTTCACAAGATGTGAAGAAGTTTGTACAGAGTTGTTAGATTTGTCAAGTTACTAAGGGATTTAGTCACAATACTGGACTATATCAACCATTGCTTGTTCCATCAAAGCCATGGGAGGACATAATTATGGATTTTGTTCTTGGATTGTCGAGGACACAAAGGGGTAATGACTCAATATTTGTGGTCATTGATAGGTTCTCCAAAATGGCACATTTCATTCCATGCGACAAAACTCATGATGCTATCCATATTGTAGACTTATTTTTCAGAGAGGTGGTAAGACTACATGGCCTCCCAAGGAGTATAGTTTCTAATAGAGATACTAAATTTGTGAGGTATTTCTGGAGAACATTGTGAAAGAAGTTGAGAACAGACTTGAAATTCAGTTCCACACATCACCCGCAGACTGACGGCCAAACAGAAGTGGTAAATAGAAGTTTGGGAAATTTGTTGAGATGTTTAGTTGGAGATAAGCCCAAGGGGTGGGATTTGATTCTACCACAAGCAGAGTTTTCTTACAATAACTTTATAAATAGGAGTACTAGTATATCACCATTCCAAATTGTATATGGAAATAGCCCAAGGACTGCACCAGAATTGAGGAAGATAGAGCAAGGGGAGAGGACAAGTGTTGAAGCTGAAGAATTTGCTAAACATATCAAGCATCTACATGAGGAGGTTCAGGCACACATTACCAAGATGAATCAAGAGTATAAAGCTAGGGTTGATCAAATGAGAAGACATAAGTAATTCTAAGTAGGGGATCTAGTCATGGTACACTTACAAAAAGAAAGATTTCTAGCCAGTACTTACAACAAGCTGAAAATGAAAAAATTTGGCCCTTGCAAAATTCTTAAGAAACATGACTCAGGAAATGCATATGAGGTGGAGTTGCTAGATGGTATTCACATTTCTCCTATTTTCAACATTGTAGACTTAATAGAGTATCATGATGATGGTGCAGATGAGGAGCCGATGTTAGAGCCATGTCCAATTCCTGCTTCTAAGAAGGAGGGGATAGAAGACATTCTAGATCATTGTGTGGGCAAGAGTACCAGAAATAGGTAGTATGAAGAGTATTTGGTCAAGTGGAAAGGACGGTCGATAGAGGACTCAACTTGGATATCAGCAGCTATGGTTTCCCATTTGGGATTTCTTCTACCATTCATAAAGTGACAGGGCCACTTTTCAATCTACCCTGGGTGTCTGATGTAGGAGCATCCAGAGGTATAAGGGAAATCATGTGTCACCCAAAAAAATGTACTTAGACTTAATTTCTATTTCATGTGTTTTCATTTCTGGATACCCATTTGGGTCAAATAAAGGTTCCAACACTCATAGTTCCACTATTAGTGTTCTAGGTTAGTGTTTTCAATCACCTTGGGAAATGTGTAAATGTCAAAAAAATAGGATTATGAAATTGAGCCATCATTTTGGTGAACTAGAATGTGTAAATTGGTTGAATTATTTTCATTATAATTTAGAGCATTCTAGAAAAAGAATCAAGTCAAAAGGCCCCACGGTTTGAAAGTTATCACAGTTTTTCAGTTTCTGGAGACATCCTAAAAATGCTTCAAAGTCAAGTTAGGGGCATTAAATGACCTTGAATAGAGCCTAAAAATGGGGGACGAGTGAAGCTGGTCCATAGGGCTATAGAGCACTTCAAGAGCTTTCCAAAAATGTAAACGGTTCGTCAATCAGAGCTACGGTTCAAAAGTTATGCCTCCTAAAAGTTCGGTTACCATTTTTGGATTCTTCTAATTTTGTGCCGACTTCTAATGCGACTTCTAGAGCCTTCTCTTTGGTCAGTGGATGCCAACTAGCACTTTCTAAAATTTATTTTGAATCCTTAACCCTTCGAGGTCTATTTAAGAACATTTCTGGCATTGTAAGAGGCAGTTAGGAGTGGAGTTTGAGAGAAGGTACTGGGAGAAGAATTTATCTCCAAATTTATGCTATTGTAAGCCCATAGGGCATGTTTTGGAGTCTGTCTCTCTGCACTAAGTGTACTAGCATATTTTTACAGTTAATAAAATTTTCTCTTTCCTGTTGTGTCCATTCTGTGCTTGGGTTGTGTCCCCATCAACATCAAAGGCAACCGAAGCAAGAAAAGAGAAGCATGGGAAGCACAAGCTCGGCTCAGGTGGATATTCAAAACTTGATGCACGAATTGTAAGTATAAGTAAATGAAAAATTATATGCAAATATATATATATATATATATATATATATTTGGTCTTTGATGAAATTGATTATGAAAAAATTCATGATACTAAGCAAAAATGTAGGCCATGAAGTTTTAAAAATAACTTCTGAAGAGGGCAAGAAACTAGCTTTCAAAGAAGGCTATATAGTCGTGGTTGAACAACTCTGAGCAATGAGTGTGCAAGGTTCTTTTGTTGGATCTATCAATGAGGTAAATAAGTTAATTTATTTTTATTTGAAATTGAATACTTTAGTCATTATTATATTTCATATTAAGTTTCAAAAATATAAGTCGTTATATTTATTTTAAGTAAGAAAATAAAGATTATATATTTGTTTAAAACTTTAAAGTGAATATATTTATATGTATTAAAATGAATTATTAGGATTAAGAAAACATCTTGTAATGTAGTTGTAGGGGATGCAAAGGTTGTCCTAATGAGCATGTTGAGGTCCAAGATGGTAAGAAAGATGATGTGATTAGACAAGTCAAAGAGCACTACAATGTTCTTTAAAATCTTCAAAGTCTTGAATTTTCTTAATTTAATCATTTTATTTATTATTGTAGAGGACCCACCTTTGCAAAGGATAGTGAGTGCATGTCCACGGGTGAGAAGAAATATTGATGACGACATAGACATGCCTCTACAACAATATAAGAAAGGATAAAAAAATAAAAAATAAATGATTCATGTGAACTAATGTAACTTATTTTATATTGACTGATGTTTATGTCCAGATGTTTTATTTATGTTCTATTGAAAATGAATGTGAATGTTCTAATGAATCTTATGTTTTAATGTGAATGTGAATGTTGTAATGAAACTTATGTGTTAATGAATGTTATCATGTGATAATTCATGAATGTTTACATTTTATTAATAGAATGAATGAATTTTAGATGTTAACAGGTAATTTAGATGTTAGGGGGAGTGGGGCAAAATGAGCTTCCACCTCACGTGGTTGGCCCTGATTAGTAGAGAATATTAAACTATTCTCAAAACCAAGTAAAGCTCAACATTAACCTATGATTGCATGACAACTAACTATGTGAATCTCTTGGTTTTAGGTAATGTAGAACGATGCCATAATTCAATATGCAATCTCAATTCATATGCATATGACATCAGGTGGAGCTAAAGAAATCCAACAGGTTTGCATTTTTGTTAGAGGTCTTTATTTGGGTATTTTAAGTTAAAATGATTCATAAGAATATAAAAATATAGACAATTCTAATTCAATTATTTTGAAATACTTGTATGTTATTGACAAATGGCTCCATAGTGGATATGTCATTTGCTACGACATCTAGTGACCACAATCTCTTAGTTTTCTCTAAGCTTACTATACACGAAACTACACTATTCAATCCCTAGTCATTCACAATTGTTTATATTCTGGCCCACCTTGGAAAAATACCAAGTATTTCTTATCAAATACCACCTACCTTTGTAAATCAAAACCCCACAAACCAAAATTTATAAAAAAAAAAAACATAATTAGGGTATGAAATGAAATGACATAACTTCTAGATGATCATAGGAAATGAAATTCTCATGTGAGTAGAAAGAAACTAAAAAGACATTGTGTATAGATTAAGGTATGAAATTAATAATTAACTAACCTCTAAATTTGTATATACTTCTAAAATGTCTCATTATCTTGAAGTCATTTGTTAAGAACTCAAAGTATCGTGGTCCACTATTGCGGTAAATTGCAAGCATTACAATCTCACTTTATTTCTATTTATTTTCTATTGGATTCATATAATAAATTATTTGCTTCGAAAACACTAAAGTATTGTCAGTCCATTGCCTATATGTTTTTTTATTTGATATTGATATCCACATAATTGATCAATTACAAGGAGTTTTAGAGCACTTTGGTCAATTATAAGGAGTTTGAGAGTGCTTTGAAATAAGAATGACATTGGGTATTGAAAACACACAGAGCCTGTGAATGGACACAAATTAGATAGCATGAAAAAGCTGACATACAGGAAACATGTATTGTAATATAAATATTTAAAAATCCTAGTTTCATGGGTATTGAAAGCACCACATTACTAGTGTGAATGAAAATAATAATAATATGCCTTTGACTAGATATAAATTTTGTTATGTGTGCCAACTAGAAGCAATGGTGGAGTGGCCATATGAGACCATATTAATAAAAAAACCTCTCAAGCCTTATGAACTATCAACTATAAAATGTGAATGTAAACTAATCTATCTCTCTTCATTATAATAATCTTGTGTGAATGGATTTTCCATTACATTGTTGCATGCCATGTTGGTATGTACATTTCTTCTTCTAAGCGTGTAGAAGTTTAATAGCCCACATGGTAATACTTTTTTTAGACTAAGCAATTATATAGCCCATATGTCATACATAATATTAGACATGGGCATTTCTCTAACATCTAGTAATACACTAAAAAAAATCCAAAATTTATTCTTCCAAGTGAAGGGCATGTGAGTTAAACTAAATAGTAATGAATGTGTTACTAAAGTCCATGAACTATGCAATGATAGGCTCCACATACTAATGAATATATTAGCAACAAAGATGCTTATATGAAGTCTTCCTTGTCTTGTTTGGTCCAATGCTTGTTAGATGATGAGCTCAAGCTTAGGTTGATAATTCAACTCTAGATGCATGGTATGGTTGTGAAGTAGCTAACTAAACCGCATATTGTTGAATAGCATTGGTTGGCATTGAAAGGGTCACTCCTATTTTATTACCATACCCATTGTCACACACTTAGTTTAGTCCTTTTATTCTTTTCATCTATAACAAAAATTATAGTACAAATGATGGTTAATTACTAGCCCCCACTCTTAAATATCTTATGTTTACTATTAGTCAATCAACTTTGACTATTTAACACTTTTAGCTTAAAGAGTGATATTTAAGGCATTGGATCACTATCTAAAACCAATGGAAATCAGTATGAAGCTATATAATGGGTATAGATTGGTATAAATTGGATGAATTCATTCACTTGTGGTTGCAGGAGGAGTGGAAATGATCCCACCATATTGTTGTGGCAAACCTGAAATTGCATTGCCTATTGTTGGATAATGCAGAATTGGTTGTGCATGTGGGTATCCTCCTACACTAGCTTGATTTTATGTACATAATGATAGACAGTGGGAGTGGATATCATTCATTTTCCTAGATACATTTGTGGGTACTAAGTTGCTTCAAATGGATTGTAATAGTTATGCTTGTACATAGATCATGTGTTTTAAGCCAAAAATAATATATACATTATGCTTAGTTTCTCATAAATGTTGTTTAAGTTTATTTTGATGATGTTTTGAACAAAAAATTCATGATAAATCATGTATTTTTGTACAAGAAAATAAATTTGTATAACTATTATCAAAAGTTGAACAAAACAATATTATGAAATGTAGAAATCATGTCTACAAGAATAAATATATAACCAACATCAAAGTAGTAGGAAAGACCCACTGAATTAAAATCTTTTAAATAATTTGAAAAACCTATGGGTAACTAAAAACTACAGTATATGGAACACTTGGTTGAGGAAATAGTATGGCAAGCAGAGCATGTAGGCTATAAAGCGGTTGTTTTAACAGTTGACATCCCAAAGCTCGGACTCAAGGAGGCTAGCATGAGGAACAAGTAAGGATGTCATGATGACCTTATTCTCATAGGCACATAATGATAACATGATTTTTTAGGCATGTACAGGGAGGTTCCAATAGATTTATATAATAGCATGTCATATGATGTTCATACTTTCTCTATGAGACAAACATAAGGTTTTTCATTTACAAAATCTCAATTTCAAGATTAAAATGAAGGTGTCACATATCATGCATCTCTATTGAATTGCCCAGCTAACCTTGTGAACTAATATCAATTGAATTCCCTTGAGAACTGATTCATTATTATAGATGATTATTATCACATTAACTATTCTTACAGTTCTTTTCCATTGTGTGGCCTAGTCATTCCTGTTGGCTACATTAATGTCTAACATTTTTTAAAGATGCTAGATATAATAATTACACCCAAGGTAGCTGAAAATATGTGTTTAAGGTATCACAAGGGAAGGATGGGATTTCTTCAAAGCCACTTGCCCATGCTAGTTTCAGTCTTTCAGATGCAACTGATCTGTCTGTCGGTAGCATGAAAACTTTACTTTGGTAGGATCGTATTATTTATGTTAGGCATATCCCATCTAAGTGTATGTGTAACATTTGGATTTTAGTGTAACGGAAAGCATCAAGGCATTAAAATTGTTGGCATCATAAATATAAAAAATGGCTTCATTTGTTTTCTTTTTCTAATTTCCAATGTGACAAAGTTGTTTTATGTTACAGTGGTTTGTTGAAAATTGAGAACATGCCCTTTGTAGTTTTGACTTCTTATGTTGGACTTTAGTTATTTTAGCTTTTGATTATAATTAATTTTTTAAATGTCTAAGTATATATGAAGTTTCCATATAGGATAGTTAGTTAAATCCCTCAATTGTATGGTTTACTGAAGAAAGAAAAATTTTACTTTTCTTGAACTCAAAAGGGTCTATATTAAGGTTGATTTAACTATGGGTTTTAAACAAATCATTGGAATTGAAGAGGGCAATCATTATTTTGCTAGACATTTTCTTTACATCAACTTGTCAAATACTTTATTTAGATGTTAACCTCCAATACGCATGATGAAGGGATAATCATCATCTATGCTCTCTCCAAATTCTTCCTCACAGCTGTCGAGAAAGGAGGAATAATGGAATAGCATTGATTGAAAAATGTCAAGGAAATTTTTTCTAAGAACCCTATATCTTATTTAGTTACTTTCTCAACTAGACCAATCTCTTAATTAATCAGTTATCTAGCACTAAAGGTCTCATCTATCTCAGTTAGGCATGTGGTGATCCCAACTCACAATCCAATATCACTTTGTTGTCATTTTATCCATTGGAGAATCAAAGTCTTGACTAGTAGAAAGTCTCCATGCAATCTCATGACAAGGCACACTTGTAGCCTGAAATTCCTAAGGTTATAGGTGAAGGATAATATGAGGGCTGAAGACAAAAGGGGCATGGCTTAATTGGTGATTTTTGGATCAATTTTTTTTTGTATAATCAAATTATAGTGCTAGAGCTTGAAGATGAGGATACAACCTCAGATGATATATTAATACGAAAGAGGATATGACCTCCAAATTTGTGAGCAATTTCTTACTCAAAGACTCATGTATCTCGACTTGCCTAATATGTGCTATAAGTGTCAACCCTTTGAGCACAAAATTAGGAACTTTCCCTAGTTCTCTTGTCATGTCTCTTTTTCCATAGTCTATGTTGTCGTAAGTGTTGGACTACTTTTAGTAAAACTAGGGGGGAGGGCAGGTGGTGAATCTTTTATCCAATGTCTAGATGTATAAATACAACTTTTCATAGCTTAGTGAACCCATAAAAGATTTAACTTCATGCATGCATTCATAAGATTATGCAGTCCCTTTAAAACTTGTAGGTTACTATCAAATCAACTTGTAGTAATGTAAACATGAAACAAAATAGATTCATCAACACACTTGACACAATGATTTGAGTGGAAACCCAATTTGAGAAAAACCACTAGTAACATGCTACTCTTCTAAAGTGATGTCTGTGAAAGGCCAACCTTATTAAAGGTTACAATACACTATTAAATGTGACCCTGTTAAAGGATTTCAATCACCCTGTTACGAGTGAGCCTTGTTAGAGGGCTTTAGACCATTCACTTGGAATGTCACCCAGTTAAAGGATTTACAAATGATTGTTAGGTCAACCTTAATCCAAAGGATTTACCCTAGACTAATACAATTTTTAGAAAGTAATAGTAAGGCTTGATCTATTAACAACTTACAACTTCATTTGCATATTATAGATCATTGTTTCAGTCCTCCATTCTGCTTGGCCTCATACTTTTCAGCTCTGACATCTTGTTCACCCTTCAAGCATTCATATCCTTAAGGCTTCTTGCTTAACATGCCAACTAAGTCTCTTCTCTTAAGTCACTTGATGAAGTAAAGAAACCTTGACTCCTTGTCTTCCTTAAGTTCTCGCAGATAACACTTTTACTTCTTACCAGCCATTCCTATAAATAGGAAATTAAGATCTTTTCCCACTCATTTTTCATCATCCAATTTAGGGTTAGGATGGATTAGGTAGGATACAATGAATCTATCCCACATTCCATATCTCTTCTAGAAACTTCTCCTTGAATCCTCTTTGAATGTGCCTAAAATGGTTTACCTTGAGTTCTATGCCACTAGCTCATCAATCTTATCTTCCACCTAGTTCACAAATTCAAAAAAAACAAACTTGTCAGCTCATTTTCATTAAATTCATGATCTTTTAAATAATGTAGCCACTCGGCATTATCTAGCTTCTGATGCTCGGCACATACTATGTTGTTTGACATCCTTTTTGAAATTACTAGGCACAAACTAAATTTTATTGGTGCTCGACATCAACTAAACTTTACTTGGCATCCACTATTCTGCTTGGCATACACTAGAATGAACTTTTACTCAGCTCCAACTAATTTTTTTCTTGACTCATACTAGCTTTTCTCGGCAGGTACTCTCCACTTTGTCAAGCTTGGCAGACAACCTTTGTGTAACTCATTCTTCTAAACTTTTTTAGTATAACCAGCCTTTGTAATCTTAAGTAGATTATCAATACATCATGTTATCACTGTCTTAATTAATTCTTGTACTTCATTACATAATCATAACTCAACCTTTCCACTAGGTTTTATTGTTACATCTTTTTCTCAAATCTTCTTCATCAATCAACTAAGTGATAGTGCTTAAATCATATAAGTAGTTGTCTTACCATCAAATAGCAGGTTTGACATCAATGACAAAACAATGATTGAAACAAACAATATTTTTCAATAATCCCCCTCAACAATGATCTTTTTCAATCTAATCTCAACAATCTCCCTCTTTGGCATTAATGGCAAACCAAATTGATCAACCAAATGGAAAACACCTTGTTCAACCAAACTGACTAGGTTAAAATAGTAAGATAATACCAAAAAAAAAATTGTATATTGAAATCTCTCCCTCTATCAGTAATTTCCATCTTTTCAATAGGTTACAAAACTCTTTCTTATAACTCCCTCTGAGTTTCTTCTTATATCTCCCTCTTACAAGGTAGATCTTAGAATTTCTCTTTTTTTGTTCTCCTGATCAATAACTTTCTCTAATCTCCCTTTAAGATCTATAAATCTCTCCAATTACCATTCCCTTGATCAGCAATTATCTCTTGCTTATCTTCCTCTTGATCAAAAATCTCTCCCTCTTTGACAACAATGTCAAAGACTTGTCATCTTAACATACAAATATAAGTTTTTCAATTTCTTCAGTTTATCCCTCTATCACCTTGCTTGTGACTAATTTGAAGTTTCATCTCTTTGATTACTTTAGGCAGCTCCTAAAGTAAGATCCTCTACATCAATTTGAAATATATGAAAATCAGCTTGTTTGATGCAGGGCACTCTTCGTTGTTACTTAGATAGCCTTTGATAGGGGTATCACCCCTAGTTTAGCTCATAGATACTCATGAGCATCCTTAAGTAATGCTTTTGTAAAGATGTCAGAAATTTTCTCCTTTGTGTTAACATATTCCATCTTCACCTCTTTATCTTCAACTAACTCTCTCAAGTAATGACACTTGATAGCAATGTTCTTAGTCTTTGTGTACATCACAGGATTCTTCGATATATTGATAGCACTTGTATTATCACAATAAAGTTTTATTGGTTATGTGATCTCTTCCTTCATTCCTTTGAGTAGTTGTTTGATCCATACAATGTTTGTATAATTCACAGCGACAACAACATATTAAGCTTTAGCAATAGATTTTGAGGTGCACTTTGGTTTCTTGTTAGTCCATGTAACCAACCTCTTGCCTAAGAAAAATGTTCCACCATTGGTGCTCTTTTTGTCATCAATGTTTCCAACCCAATCAGCATCAATATAGGCTCTTAATTCAAATTTCTCATTTGTCTTATAGTATAGACCATACTCCTCTATTCTTTTCAGATATCTCATTATTCTCTTTACATCCATCAAATGATTCTCCCTGGGATTAGCAGAGAATCTTGCAACTATCCCTACAAATAATGCAATATTAGGTATGTTGTGTACTACATATTATAATTTTTCAATCATAGACCTATACAATGTTTGATTCACTTATGATGAATCATCATTCTTTGACAACTTATGTCCTATCACCATAGGCATACTTACTAGTTTGGAATCCTCCAATCCAAAAAATTTTAGTATTTCTATGACATATTTTAACTGAGTGATGTATATCCCATATTTCATCTAATATATTTGCAAACCCACAAATAATTTGATCTCTCCATGTAGAAGTTGATGAAAGCATTAGAAACAACAGAATAACCCCCCCTTAATGCAGATGGGGTGAGGTGACAAGCAATTGAAAAGATGGGCCAAAATCTTTCGCAAAAAGAACCAAGAACAACAAGAGAGAGTAAGAGGTACAAACACCTATAAAGGCACGTGCCACTGACACATCATGGGGCTAATGTCATGGAAGGGACACTCACTTGACAAAGGAAGAGGGTACAAAAATAGAAACAACTAAACCCCCCATGGCGATTTATAAAATAGTGCAAGTACAACTGTCTCAAAACAATGTTCATGAACCTGAAATGCAAGAGTGGCACTTTATCTCAGTGCATTTGTATAAAGATACTTACAAGTAATATCACCAATGATTAGAAAGGGAAAAAGCTAATTAAAAGATAGTACAACCCAAAACAAAAGATCTCGTGCCATGAAAATGATCCTCAAACCTAGAACACCCAAGATATCCACCATAGAGAAAAAATGCCAAAAACATGATAGAAAGAGCATGGGGTAAAATCTGAAAGAAATTATAGCATTTCTAAAAAGTAGACAGAACTAGCTTTCCAAAAATATAATGTTTTTAAAAAAACGGAGATGGGATGCACAAGATATGCTTATCTGAGTGAAAAACAAAATATCTAACTATAACTGCAAAAACAAGCAAGAAAACTGCACAAAACCACTAAATACCTACACTAATGTCTCTCTCTTGGAACCATCTTTTCAGAGCTTCTTTCAAATTGAAAAATACCTCTTTATGCTCAAGTTATGGCCAAAAAATTGTAAGTACGTCAAAAAGGGACCTAAAAACCTTGCAAGTGTGTTGATACAGTGTTGATGTCATGCTGATGTTAGCATTTAAAGCAATTAAATTTGATGGCCAAGGGGCCATCGTGGAAAAAAAGACTACCACATAGTATTCACATGGGAGTACAGTCGATGATTGGGTGTGACATGGCATAAGCCACGTGGTAGGTGCCAATACGACACCTATGCCATGTGGTACTCACAAAACGTGCCAAGTGTTTGTTGTAGGTTGGTGACCGCAAGGATGGCATGGAGGAGGGTGCCACTAGCAAAGCTATAGAAAATGGTGGCATTGCGATGGAGAGCAGAGGATTGGTAAGACTGCAATGGCCGTGGAGCGGCGAGCTGGCAGCAGTCGGGAGTCGATAGTGTTACAGCTGGTTGTAGCAGAGCTTGGGTTGAGCGCAGGCAGTGCGGTGGAATTGCTATGATGGTCGTTGGGCGACGCTGCAATGGTACAGCTCTATGCATTTTTTTATTTTTTTGTCAAAATTCATTTGTACATTTCGTACAATCCTCCTCGGGGGCCAAAAAAATTTGCTATATGCTACAAAAGCCAAAAATGGACAATTTTATATGAATCTTGACTATAATGGGCCTTCTGAACTCAATGGCAGCATTCATATAGGCCCAAAGTACTCCAAAAATTGCTCTTCCTCCTGATTGAAGAAAAAATCACAAAAAACTACGGTTTGTGTTTTTGAATCATGGCTTCAAAAATCCTTTGAACCAGGAAGCAATAGGGAGGCTCTGATACCATGTAGAAGTTGATGAAAGCTAACTTCATAGTGTGCCAAGATCATCTGCATGCAAATAACCTACTGAAGAGAAATCGAAAAAGGAAGTAACAAAGAGAAATTATATTGCAACAATGTGAAAATGAAATTGCTATACAATATAAGATGAAAATAATATGAAATTACAATAGGAGAGCCTAAATATAAAGGCCTCAAGGAGGCTTCTAGAACAAGCTAGAAGGTGCTAGGAGATTAGGTTGACAACTAAGCATATGTTCACAAAAGGTGGAATATCCTTGATCAAGGTGAGAAGATAAGTATGACTTAGATAGAAACAAACTCTTGTGTTGTCAACAAATCCTAGATGAATACTATTAAATAAATGCATTTAACCGAAGTAAATTCAAGTAAAAGTGTAAATAATAATTATTTACTCTAACACTCCAAACATAGACATTTGAAATTCTTGCTTTATTTCATTTGCAAAAGCTTTACATGACGCATCTTGACCTCCAAATATGACATCATCAACAAAAATTTCAAATAACAAAATACCTTTTCCTTTCTCTGTCTTTATGTATAGATTGTTTTTATCATCAATCCTTTCAAATCCAATCTTCACAAGATACTTATGAAGTCTCTCATACTATGCTCTTGGTGCTTGTTTCAAACCATATAGAGCTTTGTGTAATCTACATACCATGTTCTAATTGTTAATATCAACAAAACCTTCTGGTTGTTCTATCAAGACTTCTTCCTCTAATATTCCATTCAAAAATGTAGATTTAACATCCATTTGATAAACTTTGAAACTTTTTTATGTAGAATAAGCAAGCAAAGTTCTTACTCCTTTCAATCTAGCAATAGGGGCAAACGTCTTTCCATAGTCAATTCCTTCTACATGTGCATATCCTTCGCGGACTAATCTTTCCTTGTTCCTTGTTACCTCACCATTTTCATCTAGCTTGTTTCTAAATACCCACTTGGTGTCAATCACATTCTTGTCTTCTAGTCTAGGAACTAGAATCCATGTCTTGTTTTTCTTAATTTGTTCTATTTCTTCTTCCATGGCCTTACTCCAGTCTTCTTCTAATGCATCTTTTACTAATTTGGGTTCCTTCATGCTTAATAAACATGTATCATTTCTCAATCTATTTTTTTTCATTGGTCTAGCATCTTTATCTCCAATAATTTGTATAACAGAATAATGTTTTTTGACATATTTAGACAATCTTGGTTCAGCTCTTGTTTTTTCATTTGATCTTTCATTTTCAAAATCATTTCATACATCTATATTAGGTAACTCAACATCTCTACTAATCTTAGAATCTGAATGTGCTTCAACTTCATTCTATAACTCAATATCTAAATGTAACTCGATTCTTAAATGCAACTCAACATTTATCGTGTGTGACTCGGTAGCCACTAAAACTTGTTGGTGGTTTGTGGCTTGATTTGTAGCATCTTCTTCAATAGGTATTCTTTCATAAGAGTATACAAATGATTTGTATTCCTCTAATATTTTCATAGGTTCATCCTCATACACTTCTATATATTCATCAAAATTCACATTTGCACTTTTCACAATTTTGTTAGTGTTAGTATTCAAACACTTGTAAGCTTTAATTCTTGTGGAGTAGCCTAAAAATATACTTTCTTCACTTTTTGCATCAAGTTTATCATTCCTTAAGTCTTTAAGAATGTAACATTTTCTTCCAAATACCTTAAATTATTTTACATTGGGTGAGTATCCATACTATAATTCAAAAGATGTTGACTGGATACCTTTCTTGACTTGTACACGGTTCAAGGATATAGATAGCTATACTCATAGCTTCTCTCCAGTATTTCAAAGAAATATTTTTCTCCATCATGAGCATTCTAGCATAGTCCATTATAGATTTGTTTCTTCTTTCACCAATTCCATTTTGTGGAGGGTTTCTAAGGGAAGATGTTTGTCTTTTGATTCCTCTGTCATTGCAGAATATCTCAAACTCATTAGATGTAAATTCTTCTCCTCTGTCATATCTTAAACACTTCAGATTTTTACCTATTTCCTTCTCAACTCTTGCTAAGTACCACTTGAACATTTGGAAAGCATCAAATTTCTATTTCAGAAACATAGTTGTCATCATTCTAAAATAATCAACAAATAGCATAATATGCTTATCTCCTTTGTAGTTGTGCACATCAATTGGTCCACACAAGTTAGTATGAACAATCTCTGATATTTCTTTAAAGGTATGAGTTTTACTCTTAAAGCTTGACTTTGTTAGTTTGTCTAGCTGACATTGTTTGCACATTATATTATCAGGCTTCTTCAACTTAGGCAAACCTCTAACATTTCTCATATTACTGATACTGACTAAGTTATCAAAATTAACATGACATAACCTTTTGTGCCATAGCAATACATCATCAAATTTTACAACTAGATAAGTAGCATCACCTATATCAAGATAAAATAGATTACTTCCAGTTTGATCACCTTTTCTAACCAATCTTCCATTTGTGTTGTATATCTTAGCAACATTGTTTTCAAATTCAACCTTACATCCCAAATTATTCAATTGTGACACACTCAAGAGATTATAGTTAACTCCTTCAACATAGTAAGCATTGTCACATAAAATCTTATGCGTAAGCTTGATAGAACCTTTTTTCTTTTATCAAATATGGTGCATCATTACCAAATATTACACTATTTCCATCATAACAATTCAATTAAGTGAACTTACTTTTGTCTCTAGCCATGTGATGTGAACACCCACTGTCAATGATCCATCTATCATTTTTGTTCACACAAGTCACAAGTGCAGTTGCCTCATCTTCATCATATTCATCCTTCATTACAACATACACCACTTTATCATCATGTTCATCAGACATTTCCTCTTCAAAAATGTAACATAACTTTTTGCCTTTGTCTTTGTAGTCCTTGTCTTCATCTCTTCTACTCTTGTATTTGTCACCACCTCTGTAGTTTTTCTTCTCTGGACATCTAGTAGCAATATGACCAACCTCATTGTGATTAAAACATATGATAGGTAATTTACCTTTGAGCTTGCTTTTACCTTTGTGAAATCTTCTTGTCAGTAGCACTTCAAGTTGTTCAACATCCTCCTCATCTGTATCATTATCACTGGGTACATATTTTATCTTTTTCTTCTTCTTCTTCTCATTAGGTTCTTTGAAAGACACTTTATCTTTGAAAGCAGATTCAATACTTTCAGGTTTGTACTTATCAAAATTGGATAGCTCAAAAGCAGTGAATCTACCTATCAGACCTGTAAGTGATAGATCATCCCCTAGTATGCATCTTAGTTCTTGAATTGCAAAAACTCTAATAGCATATACAGGTAGTAGTTTTCTTAAAAATTTACTTAGCAAAGTGTCATCATCTATTTTACCATTAGCTGCTTTTATTGCATTAACAACTTATTTTATCCTTGCAACATATTGAGAAACATTTTCATCTTGTTCCATTCTCATTTCATCAAACTTACCTTTGAGCCTTTCAGCTTTGGCTCTAAGAACATTGGTGTCTCCTCCATAGATGGTAGCTAAGGCATCCCACATTTTCTTTGCACTATCAAGACTTTTAATATCATCAAATTCAACATAACTTAGGGTAGAGGCAATCTCAAGCATTACTTGGTTGTGTTCTTTCTTCTTTGTCATATCCTCAACAGTTGATTCTCTCATAGGGTCAACATGCTCAGCGGTAATGGTAGATTGTGCATGATCTCCAAGTCCTCCAAGGTGTAGCTTCATCAAAATTTTCCATGTAAGAAAGTTATCGCTCTTGATCTTTGGTACTTCTCTTTTTGACATTTCAATCTTTTGTAATTCTAGTACCTTCAAACTAGTCCTCTTAAGTGTATGGCTCCGATACCAATTGTTGGAATACTTTTAGAATAACTGGAGGGGTGTGAATTAGTTATCCAAAGTCTGGATGTATAAATAAAAATTTTCACAACTTAGTGAACCCATAAAACATTTATCTTCATGCATGCATCCATAAGATTATACAATCCCTTTAAATCAACTTGCAGAAATGTAAATATGAAACAAAACATATTCATCAACACACTTGCCAAAATTATTTATGTAGAAACCCAATTTGGGAAAAACCATCAGTAACATGCTACTCATTTTCACTCTTCTGAAGTGATGCCCTGTGAAAGGCCAACCCTATTAAAGGTTACAATGCACATTGTTAAATGTGACCCCATTAAAGGATTTCAATCATCATGTTAGGAGTGAGTCTTGTTAGAGGACTTTAGACCATTCACTTGGAATGTCACCAGGTTAAAAGATTTACAAATGATTTTTAGGTTAATCCAAAGGATTTACCCTAGACTGATACGATTGTTAAAAATAACAGTAAGTTTTAATCTATTAACAACTTACAATTTCATTTTCAGACTATAGATCACTATTTCAGTCCTCCATTCTGCTTGGCCTCCATACTTTTCAACTCTGATAGCCTATTCACCCTTGAAGCATTCATATCCTTAAGCCTTGTTTCTTAACATGCCAATGCAGTCTCTTCTATTAGGTCACTTGATGAAGAAAAAAACCATTGACTCGTTATCTTCCTTAAGTTCTTGCACATAACACTTTTGCTTCTAACCAGCCATTCCTATAAATAGGAAATTAAGATCTTTTCATACTCATTTTTCATCATCCAATTTAGGGTTAGGATGGATTAGGTAGGATATAATGACTCTATCCCACATTCCATATCTCTTCTAGAAACTTCTCCTTGAATTCTCTTTGAATTTGTCTAAAAATTGTTTACATTGAATTTTATGCCACCAGCTCATCAATCTTATCTTCCACCTGGTTCACAAATTCTAAGAAAACAAACTTGTTAGCTCAAATTCATCGAATTCACAATCTTTTAATTAATGCAACCACTTGGCATTATCTAGCTTCTAATGCTCGACATATACTATGTTGTTCGGCATCCTCTATGAAATTACTTAGCACGAACTAAAGTTTACTAGTGCTCGGCATCAACCAAACTTTACTTAGCATCCATTGTTCTACTTGGCATACACCAAAATGAACTTTTACTTGGCTACAACTAATTTTCTTCTCAACTTTTACTGACTTTTCTTGGCACCTACTCTCCACTCAGTCAAGCTTGGCATACAACCTTTGTGTATCTTGTTCTTCTAAACTTTCTTAGTGTAACTAGCCTTCATAACCTTAAGTAGATTATCAATTCATCATGTTATCACTATCTTAATTGATTCTTGTACTTCATTACATAATCATAACTCAACCTTTCCACTAGATGCTATTGTTACATCTTTTGATCAAATTCTCTTCATCAATAAACTAAGTGATAGTACTTAAATCATATAAGCAGTTGTCTTATCAGAAAATAACATGTTTGACATCAGTGAAAAAATAATGATTGAAACAAACAATCTTTTTCAACAAACTCCCTTAACAATGATCTTTTTTCAATCTGATCTCAACAATAAGTTGGGTTCACCAAAATGTCATGTATGAAATGTTAAGCAATATGAAATCTTACCCAATTCATGACACACATTGGTATACGAAACCACCACAAAGTGAATGTGATTAGCACAACCATAGGAGTAAGGAGTAAGGGTGCCAATACAATATCTATGCTTGTAGGGTTTATATTCTTTGTCACTATTATTTGGAAATGAAATGATAATGACATCTAATCTAATAAAGCAAGTACAAGGGAGAAGACATAAGAACAAGTACACTTGGAACTAAGATGGAGATAATTGTACCTCAAATCTGATTTTCCCAACGGTTAGAGTGTCATAACAAGTTGTAATTGATGATCTGGCAATTAGGGACCCTAAAAATTTCAGTGCCTAAAATTTCACTAAAAGTTGGGATGAACAAGTTCACAATAGTGACTTGTGTCCAGGGACATTTTGAGTATCATCTTGTCCCATGCTTCAATGGCCACCAAATTGTTTTTTAAACAATTCAACAAGCCATCACTATTGTGATGACTTGTTTCGATAGATAGTTGTCACTCCCACCACATTATCATCACATACCCACTGCACTTGCAATGGCTCACTTCAATGGATAGTCATCACTCCCATAATACTATTGTTGCATACATGTCGCACTTGTGATAGCCTACTTTGATAGATATCCGTCGGCCCTACAACACAACCGTCTCAATTATAATGACAGACTGAAATCTTTAGCCATCATAATTGCAACGGTTTACCATCGCAATTGGGACAATGTGAAGATGGACTCTTCCCCTTGCCTTTTTCCAAGTTACAACAACATCATTCATCACAATTGTGATGGATTTCCTTTCCATCACAATTTGTGACATCGAAAGTCCAACGCCTATCCGATTGGAGCCAATTCGTGGTACTGTCGCTTGGGCGATGGGTGGCCATCGTAATTGCGATAGCCTATCGTCTCAATTTGGGCCCAAATTTGCTAGTGTATAATCAATAAACCCCACTCACTTATGTCCCAATAATAGTAAATACATATCATTTAGTACTCTACTTGGTATTGAGATCCCCTACCAATTTTGAGTCAATGTAGCCCTATAAATCAGTAGTAGAGCTCCCCAAAGATGTAAACATTTACTGAATGTTTCTCACAAATATCTAAGAATACATTTGACTACAATCAAATTCTTAATCCCAGGATGACCCATATACCTACTAACAACTCCCACTACATGTTCTATATCTAGCCTAGTACATACCATGGCATACATCAAACTTACTACGGCTGAAGTAGAAGGTAACTTGGACATTTTATCATCCTCTTCATGTGTCTTTGAATACATCTCCTTAGTTTATTTCAAATGAACATGCAAAGGTGTGTTGAAAGCTTTGGCATTCTCTAAACAGAAATTTTGTAACACCTTCTCAATATAATCATCCTGAGATAATGTCAATTTTCTATTTTTCTTATCCCTACTAATTTTCATTCCAAAAATTTATTTTGATCTCTTCAAATCCTTCATAACAAATGAATTTGTTAACTTTTGTTTGAATCCCTTGATGTGATTCATGTTAGGTTAGCTACAATCATATCATTAACATATAAGCATAAAATAATGTAGCTATAATCATCCTACCTCTTAAAATAAATACAATAGTATAAAAGACATCTACCATCTCCATCTCATTCATATAACTATCAAATTTAAGATACTCTTATCGAGGTGTTTATTTGAAGTCATATAAACTTCTTTTCAATCTGTACACTAAATTTTTCTTACCTTTGACCTCAAATCCCTATGATTTAACCATACATATTTCTTCATCCAAATCACCATGAAGAAAAGTTTTTTTACCATCAAGCTGCTCCAAATGTGAATCTTCACTAGCCACAATAATTAAAATAGTACGAATAGAATTCATTTTAACAACTAGAGAAAATATCTCATCAAAATCAATACATTTTTTCTATACAAATCTTTTTACAACTAACTTAGCTTTAAATCTTTTCTTACCTCTGTCCTCTTCTTTGAACCTATAAACCTATTTGTTCTATAAAACCCTTTTACCTATAAGTAATGTACATAAATCCCAAGTATAATTTTTAAGTAAGGAGTCTATTTATTCTTTCATAGAAGACTCCCATTGAATCTTTGTATCCACCCGCACAACTTCATCATAACATTTTGGTTCACCTACATCTCTTAATAAATACAATACAAAGAGGGAGAAAATTTGTCTAGGGGTCTACTTCGGCTTATTGACTGTGGTATTTTTTGTTGTTGTTGCAGAGCATAAGAAACTACTAGAACGTCATCTTTTGGAGTATTATCTAGTACTACATAATCATTTTCTTTCTTCTCATGCTACTATAACATATCTTTGTACATCACTTTCTCATTAAATGTGACATCTGTGCTTCTTATAATTTTATGATTTTAAAATCATAAAGCCTATAACCAAATTCATCAATGTCATATCCAAAAAATTCACATTTCTTTGATTTAGCTTCTAGTTTGGTTCTACTCTCAAAATCTATATGTGCAAATGCTTCACAACTGAACGGTCTGAGAAAAGAATAATGGACCTTCTTACCAGTCCCTGCTTCCTCTAGAATACCAAACCCCAAAGGAGTAGAGGGGCCTCTATTAATTAAATATATAATATTATTTAAAGTCTCGGCTAAAATATTTAAAGGTAGCCCAACATGCAACCTCATACTCCCTGCACACTTCATTATTGCCATTTTCATACATTCAGCCACTCCATTTTTTTGTGGAGTCCTTTGAACAATTTTATGTCTATGAATAACATTAGTAAAACAATAATCTTCAAACTCATTACTGCAATAGTCACCGCCATTATTAGATTTGAGATATTTTAGCCTTTTACGAATCTCATTCTAAACCAAGCATTTTCATTTCTTAAAAGTTACAAATACATCACATTTTTCTCTAAGAAAATATACTCATATTTTTCTAGTTACATCATCAATGAATGTAACATAATAATGAGATTCACCAAAGGAAGATACCTAAGTTTTTCCCCATACATATGTATGCATAAGCTCTATCTTCTCATTGTTCTCTTCCTTCTCACTCTTCACAAACACACACTCTTTGTCTTTCCATACACAACTTTCACAGAAATCCATATTGACACATTTCAGACATGGTAAAACTTTCTTTGAATGCAAGAAAATTTCAAACCTTTCTCAATCATGTGCCCAAGTCTATTGTTTTATAGTATTGTTACAGAATCTACAATAATTGGTTCATGTTCTTCCTGCTCAATTGCAGCAACTCTTCCTAAGGATTCATTTTTCTCTAAAACAATTAAAGTAGAAGGAATAGTATGACCTATACAAAGATATAAGGTGCCTACTTTCACACCTTTTTCTACTATTAAGGAATCTTTTGAAACCTTCCAATTTTTATCATTAAAATAATTGTACAACCCTCATCACCTAGTTGCCCTATTGGAATAAAATTCCTACTCAGCCTTGGGACATGTCTAACCTCTTGTAGTAGCCAATGATTTGAATTCTAAAACTTAATCTTAATTTTTCCATTTTTCAACAATCTAAGTAGGTTCATTATCTCCCAAATAAAATAGGCCAAAATCCCCTTGGACATAATAAAGAAAATGACCTTTATGGGGAGTAGCATGAAATGAGGCCCCTGAATCTAAAACTCATTAATCAACAACACTTTCTAAGCAAAGAAGCAAGGAATCCTCTTTGAATTTACTACTTACCACATTAGCCTCTTTGTTTCCTTCTTGTTTGTCTCCTTCATTGTTCTTTCCAGTCCAAAAAAATTTCTTCTTGTGCCTTATTTTTCCATAGTACCAACAATCTCTTGGTCTTTTAGATAGAGGTCTCTTTCCCTTTCATTTTTCTCTTGATTTCTCATGATTTCCAAAATTATTACCTCTTTCTTTCATTTTTCCTCTGCTTTGTGCATTTAAGAAACTTCCTAGTGTAGATCCACCTGAGTGTTTCCTATGAATTTCCTCACTCAAAATTACACCAACCACATCATCAAATTTTCAAGTATTAGAACCATAAATAGAATTACGCATAGCAATGACCAAGCCATTCCAAATTTTAGGCAAAGAAAACAAAATCAAAAGAGCCCTAATTTCTTCATCAAAATTGGCATTGACATAGGACAACCGATTGGCAAACATATTAAACTCATTTAAATGATAAGCAACATATCTACCTTTTACCATCTTCCTATTAAATAAATGCTTCGTGAGAAATACGTAGTTTGAAGTGAAAGGATTTTCATACAACTTTGTTAGGGTTTTCATAAACTCTTTAGTCATCTTCGCTTTCATGATATTAAATACCATTGATTGCACCAGGCATAAAAAAATACTTCTAAGTTATGTTCTATCCAGAATATCTTAGTTCTCATCTGTCATATTCTTAGCTTGTCCTTTCAAATGCCAACATAAATCCTTTTGATAAAGATAGTCCTCCATCTGCATTTTCCATAATTGAAACTTTTGCCCATTAAGCTTATCAACCTTCATCTTACCCTTTTTTTCCATTGCTCTCACTCAACCATGAGACTCTCACTCAACGGCAAGACCTTCCTGTAGAGGATAACTGAAATGACCTCGCTCAAATACCACTTGTTAGGATTAACGACACATAAATAATAATTATATGTAAATATAATCAATATCAAAAAAGTAATAAAGCACACAAAAGAGAGCACAAAATACAACTATTTAGTGTGGTTCACCCAATCCCTGAGCTACATTCACTAATAACAAGTCTAATATTGTTATTATCCATTCATTTCAACCTGATTATAATCCACAATCCCTTGCAGCTCAATATCATCACAAGAAGCTACTAAATCATCATACATTATGAGATCCTTAACCCTAAGAAATTTTATACAAGCTTTTTTTTGCTTAAAAAATTAGGGCTAGAATCAGTCATCCAATAGAAAATAGCTCTCAACACATCTAACAATATTAAATTTAGTTGAGCTTTTGGGGATGTGCCCCTGAAATCCCCGTGGGGGTGTTGCCCCTGAAACCCTCATAGGGGTGTTATCCCTTGACCCCACCCTATATTGTGACAAGGAGCACGCATTAGACTCTACCCCAGGACCCCACAAGGGGTGTTTCCCCTTGACCTCGTCTTGGAGGCACTGCCCCCAAACCCTTATAGATAAATTTGGGGGGAACCCACGTAGAATGAAGTAGGGAAAATTTTACCTCTAAGTCTGATTAGGCTTCACATAACAATAGGGGTGCCCTCTACATTCCCAAAGATGAATATTTCTCCCGGTTAGTGCTTTAAAACAAATTTTTAACAATTGAGTTTAAAAGGATGGGTTTTGAAGGACCTAGTGGATGTATTCTTTATGAACACTTTGAAGAGGATACCAATCATATTCTATTTAACTATGCCTATGCTTATGGATGTTGGCTTTGGCTCTAAAAAAATGGGGCTTACGATAGCTCTGTCTAACTATATCCTTGGTTTATTTCAATCATGACCTATTTTCAAACCAAACAATATTTTCGTATTTCTATTGATTATCTCCCCTTCTATTGTAAAATGGGAGCTTTCAAAAGAGAGAAATAGGAGAGTTTTCAAAAAATTGAAGATGAGTTGGGAACAACTAACCATTAAATCGAAGCGTTAAATAATAAAAACCCTGAATAGTAATCTATCTAAGCATTATAGTTTCATCAATCTCATGTCTTCATAGGATGGGGAAATGAGAAACAAATGACTTGGACACAAACTTCCCCCTTTTATCGGCCAATGAAGAAAGGTAAGTATCCAAAAAAGGAAAGAATGTACTTGGAAACCCCCTCCCAACGATGGTATAAACTTAACTTTAATGAGGCTTCTAGGGGCAACCCTAGGGTAACAAGTATTGGATGTTGTATAAATAATCATGAAGACATTAACATTTCTATTCTATTGACACCAATAGGTCTTCCAACCAATAATGAGGCTACGCTTAGGGCCCTGCTTGAAGGACTGTGTCTATGCTCAAATTTAAGCATACTAATAGTTTAGAAGTGGAAGGGAATTTGGCAATAATCACTAATTCTCTTCGTAAACTTTCAGTGGAAAAATGGAAATTGGGGACTTTACTCTCTAAAGTTGTTGCTATAGTAAATTGTACAAATATTGTATGAATCAAATAACTACTCAAAGGTATGAAGGAGGAAATCACTGAACCTATGATACTTTATTGTGATAATACAAATGTTGTAAATATACCAAAGAATCCTATGATGCATACAAAGACTAAACACATTGCAATCAAGTATCATTACTTGAGAGTTAGTTCAAGATAAAGAGGTGAAGATGGAATTTGTAAATACAAAAGAGAAAATAGCTGATATCTTCACAAAAACATTACCTAAGAATGCTCATAAGTATCTAAGAGGTAAACTAGGGGTGATACCTATATCTAAATATATTTTAGAAGCATGAGAAGTGCCTTGCATCAGCGGAGATGATTGACGTATGTTATAGATTGATGCATTGGATCTTACTTTAGGAGCTGCCTAAAGTAATCAAAGAACTAGAGCTACAAATCAGTCACAAGCTAGGTGATAGAGGGAGAAATTGAAAATGTTCATTTCCGCATATTAAGATGACAAGTCTTTAGCATTGTTGTCAAAGGAGATATAAGATACAGAAAGAGAGAGAGCCATATTGAAAAAGAAAAATACAGAAAAGAAGAAACATGAAATATCTACTGAAAAGGAGATAGTGTACCTGATGATTACTATAGGGAAATGGTTAAACTTACATCTAGCTAGTAAAGAGAGAGACAGTGCTCAGGGAGATATAAGAAGTGATCAAGAGAGAGTCATAAGTATGAGTTGATTTTTTGTTGATTAGAACAAAATTTTGTAACCTACACAGAAGATGAAAGTTTTTGATAGAGGGAGAGATTTCAATGCAAGGAATTATTTTCTTTTTGGTATTATTATTGGTTGTACTGGTTATACCAGTTTGCCATCAATGTCAAAGAGGGATATTGTTGAAAGCATATTGATACAAGTATGAGATTGTGTTTCAAACATTTTTTTGTCACTAATGTCAATCTTGATACTCGTTGGTAAGACAATTGCCTAGTTGATTTGAGTGCTATCATTTGTTTGATTAATAAGGAGGTTTTTGATGAAGTGAGATAAAAATAGCACGTAGAGGAAGGTTGAGTTATGGTATGAAAAAGGAGTACAAAGATCAATTAAGATAATGATGATATAGTGCATTGATTATCTACTTAAGGTTGCAAAGGTTGGATACAGTGATCAAGTCTAGAAGAACAAGTAAGAAGAATTGAGTCTGTTAAGCTTGATCGAGTGGACTGTAGGTGCTGAGCATAGTTAGTGCAAACCAAGTAGAAAATCAGTTGGAGCTAAGAAAAGTCAAAGTTCAGTGTATGCTGAGTGATATAATGTAAGCCGAGTAAAGTTTAGTTGATACCGAGCACCAATAAACTTTAGTGTTTGCCGAGTTATCTAGTGGATTCTGAGTGAAAGAATAGTATAGAGATGAGTGACAACATATTGATGATGAGTGCCAGTATTCATGTTAAATCATGGATTTGATAAATCTGAGCTGACTACTTTATTTTCTTGAATTTTTTAAAGCGTGTAGAAGATAACTATGATGAGTTGCTAGCACAAAATTCATGGTTAAACCATTTCAAGTCAAATTCAAAGAGGATTGAAGAATAAGTTTCTAGAAGGGAATAAAATGAAAAGATGAGTAGATTCATTGAATCCTACCTAACCCGAAAATGGATGACAGAGGATGAATGACAAAAGATCTTAATTTTCTATTTATAGAGATGGTTGGTTAGAAGCAAAGGTTGTCATGTGCGAGAACCTAAGGAAGACAAGGAGTCTAGGGTATTTCTTCATTCAGAGACTGGACAGAAGGGTCTGCTATTGGGAAGCAAAGTAAGAAGGCTTAAGGGTATGGATGCTTGAAGAGTGAACAAGCTATCAAAGTTGAAGTGTGTGAAAGCCAAGAAAAATGGAGGACTAAAATAGTGATCTATAATCTGCAAAGTGAGTTGTAAGTTGTTATCAGATTAAGCTGTACTATTACTTTCTAATCATTGTACCAGTCTAGGGTAAATCCTTTGGATTAAGGTTGACCTAACAATCATTTATAAATCCTTTAACTGGGTGACATTTCAAGTGAATGATTTAAATTCCTCTAACAAGGCTCACTCCTAATAGGGTGATTGAAATCCTCTAACCAGGTCACATTTAACAGTGTGCATTGTAACCTTTAACGGGGTTGGCCTTTCACAAGGCATCACATCAAAACAGTGAGAATGAGTAGCATGTTACTAGTGGTTTTTTCCAAATTGGGTTTCCACGTAAAATCATTGTGTCAAATGTGTTATTAAATGTGTTATATTTCATGATTACATTTCTGCAAAGTTGATTTGATAGTAACCTACAAAATTTAATTGATTGTATGATCTAATGGATGCACGCATGAATATGTTTTATGGATATGGGTTCATTAAGTTGTGAAAAGTTTTATTTGTACATCTGGACCTTCGATAACTGATTCACCCCACACCCCCCCCCCCCCCCCCCCCGCCCACCCCCCCCCCCCCCGCCCCCCGCCCCCACCCTTCAGTTATTCTAAAGAAATTCAACATTTCAATCATCTAATTCTCAATGATCTTTCCTAGTTTGTAAGCCTCCATCTCTAACATCTGAACTCTCAAGTTGTTAGACTTATTTCAAGAGAACTAAGCTCTAATACCAATTGTTGAAAGTATTATTGGGAAGCAAGATACTAAGAGGGGGCGTGAATTAGGATCTATAAAACTTTTCTACACTTGAACAATATAACAGATTAACTACATTCACTCATAATCTATCTGTTATCTCAGATCTCACACCATATGATCATAAGCTTTAAAACTAAAATGTAATCTATCTAAGCATAAAATACATCAATATGAAAATGTAAAATAATAACACAAAATTTTGGTAACCCAAGAACCCTCCAAGGTGAAGGTAAAACTGGGGTGGGGATGAAACCCACAAATATTTACTGCTACAACAACAAAGTTCACCTATTAGGGATACAATTTGATTAATTTTGATTATCTACCATTGGAGAGGTCTTCTTAGTTAAAAATAATATAAGACTATTAAATCTACCTTGATTAAAGG
>CM053790.1:592958374-593105874 GCA_028749045.1 Cupressus sempervirens
TTTTTAGAAAAATTATTTATTCAATTTGAATATGTCATAGATCTAGTGTTATCAAAATGTGTGAACAAATTTATATTCCAAGTTTGGGTCCTTGATCACTAGTTTCTTTGTTTGTTGATATTAACCAATTCTTTGTTACATTTAACAATTATGTTTTAATTTTAAAAGTTTTGGTGAACCTTGTGGATTTTAAGAAGAATTATTTATTCAATTTGAATATGTCACAAATCTTGTGTTATCAGAATGTGTGGATGAGTTTATATTCCAAGTTCGGGTCCTAAGTGGGATTCTCCAATCATTGGTGCAATTGAAACTACAACCTTGGAACATGTATTTGTATAGAATTCATAAATGTTGACAAAGAATTGCACAATGTACTTGGTGAAGAATTCTTGTAATTATGTAGACATTATTTCTAAATTTCTCACCAACTGTATGGACGTTTTAGAAAATTGTGAAATTGTAAAGCATCTAGAAAATACATATGTGAAGCCATTCTCTAAACCTGTTGAAGTATATGATGCATACATTAATGCATATTTTATAGGGATGAGTACTAGCCTCATAGGTGGCTTGTTCTCTCTTGAATCTCTGAGCTCTTGTGATGTTATGACTTGTGTCTATTATCTTCTCAAAATTGCAATAAGCAGTAAGCACAAACTTCTAGTGGACCATGCATTGCTTTCTCACCAAAGTCATTTTTGTGAGCTTAGTGCATCAAGAATCTTAGATGTTTTTATTGCAATGATACTTTTGTAACTGCATATTTCTCCGCCTATAATTTCACCTTATGTAAGCACCACTTGCTCAACAATAGTATGATCTGCTGGGGATGTTATATAACCTATTAGATATTCATCTATAGGGAATTGAAATGGATGAGCATAGTATACATATATGTACATACTAAACAACATATGAAATGGATAAATGAAAATGTTTCATAACCTTTGCAACAAAAATATGTATATTTTTTTTTTTATCAATGCAATGTGTTTACTTTTATTTGACTATCACAATGCATAAGTAGTAAATCAAAATAATTAATTTTTTTACAAAAGCACATCCACAACTTGATACAATTTAATTTAATATAAAGAAATGCATGGTTAGGAAAAAAGAAAAGAAAAAGTAGGCATGTGAGTATTACCATAACATTTCAATTGAATATCAGTAGAGTAATATGAACCATATTTCTACTATTTTTTTGTTCTTTAGTTAACATTATTTAGTACATATTCCTGTTAATTTTGGAATTTTGTACAATGCATTTTGTAATTGAATACTTTATATAAAATTTCATATCTTTTATATTTTGTACATTTTTTGGTTCATTATTCTTAATAAAAAAAATTGTAATAGATTTTTAAGGAATCATTTTTTGGAATACCTAATTAATTGTTGTCTTCTATTTTGTTTTCTTCAAGTGTAGGGGTTGTGAAAGAGTCATTGAGGGTTGTCAATTTGAAATACCATCTCAAAAATAATTGAGAATTCAGTAGTATGTTTTCATCCTTTTCTGCCCACAAACAAACACAACTTTTGTTGACAACTTATCATTTAGATTTAGTTTTAAAATT
This sequence comes from Cupressus sempervirens, assembly GCA_028749045.1. Lineage (NCBI taxonomy): Eukaryota > Viridiplantae > Streptophyta > Pinopsida > Cupressales > Cupressaceae > Cupressus > Cupressus sempervirens. The sequence goes on from CM053790.1 coordinate 592,959,955, forward strand.
TAGATCTTAGTAAATGAATAAATAAAAAGCCATACAAATATCTTTTTTAGCAAGTTAAAAATTCTACTCTTAAATGTCATTGAATAAGTAATTTATAATAATTAATATTTGAATTTTCTTCAACTCATAGATAACATTTTCTATTATAAATTTAGTATGTAATTTTTAATGTACTTATTTTTACTTTTATTTTCTTAAAACTTGAATAGTGAAAATTTAAAAGCCATCTAGTAATGCAGTTACCATTAAGAAAACTAAGTGTTTATGTTTGACACACAACTTTTATTTATTTCATAAAAGACATCTCACCTTCCTTATGTCTTATATTCCTTTATATGTCACCATTCTCACCTTTTTTCGAACAATTGAATGAAGAACATCATTTCAGTATAGTAATGTTGCCAAATTGTATGAAATGGGCTTCATATCATATGTTACAGAAAATTAACTACACCTAAATCATATAGAAAATGTATTTAGAAGAGAATGGTCATAGCATCCTAAACTATAGGTCTATCAAAAATTACTAATGTAAAAGAGAAGGCTTCTACTCATTTTGATGAGCTTTATTGCATTCAATTTCTTAGATATCTCTATGTAAAGAACATTCTATAGAAATAATTATTATTCAAATGTTGATAAATCATTGTGCATTCTTCTTGGCGAAGATTTTTTGGAAAATAAATATGGAATAATACATAATTTAGACATTGTTTCAAAATTCCTTACCAAGTGCACATGGACCTTTTTGAAAATGAGCAAATTGTAAATCAACTAGCAAATGGATATGTTAAGAATTACTCTAGACCTACTGAAGACTACAATGCATATATTAATGCATATGTAATAGATATGAGTAATGCACCTGTAGGTGGCTTGTTCTCCCTTGAAACTTTAAGCTCTTGTGCTTTTACAACCTGTGTGTATAATTCCTTGAAAATTGCTATCAAAACTAAGTGCAAATCGATTATCGATCATGCATTGCATGCTCATCATTCCCTATTTTCTGAGCAAGATGAATTGAGGATTGCAAATATTTGCGATGTAATGATATTCCTAGAAATGCATATGTCTTCTCCTATTGTTTGAGCTAATCAGGTAGCCTTTAGTTCCATGCCATTGACACATACTTCATAGGGGGTTTGAGCTTTTAATTGTTATGGGAAAGTTGCTTGTCGTTGATCAACATTTCATAGATAAATATATGCAACAAATGAGTTGTGTAGTGAAAAAAAACTTGTAAACAGATGTAATGATATTAAAACTATGTATTGTCATCTTATTGCAAGAAGGTGGACATTTTAAATTAGAATTGTTTACTTCAATCTGTCTTCATACATAATTATAGTAAATGATAGTAGAGAATGACACATTTGAATTTAAATGTAGGCTTATTCCATGGAAGCAACAATAATTTGACAATAATTTGTGTGGAGGGTAAGTGCACCAAGTTGTGCTGCCAAAAAGGTGATACATTTTTTTTTCTAATTTTCAATAGCGCGCACGCGCTATGGCTTGGGTAACCTGAGCCATAGTGCATACATGCTATAGTGCGTACACGCTTTATAAAAAAATAAAATATTATAAATGGGCTGCATACCCATAGCCCATTCATTTCTGCTCTATTTTCCAATTTACCCTCCTCACAACGTGTACGTGGATTGAGAGAATACAAGATTTTTGCCACCTGCCTTGCCAATATTCCTCCTCACCGTCAAAGTTTGAGATCATGAGCACACTGTATGTTATCTAAATTTCTTTTTGCATTGTTTTATATGTTTTTTTTTATTGTTTTGTAGGTTTTTTTCAAATTTTCTTTAAATTTGTTGATTTATTTTGATTTCAATTGATTTCTTATCAGGAAATGTGAATAATGAACTAGCAAATCCCTAAGAAGGTCAAAACCAAAACCCTCAAGAAGATCAAAACCAAAACCCTCCACAACAAGAACAACAAATTTCAGAACTTGAACCAATTGCAAGACCTCCTCCTGGCACACAAGAAAACATAATAAATGAAATAGAAAGAGGTAAAACTGAATTAGAAGCACTCATTGGTCGATTGAAAGCTTGTGGACAAACCAATCCAATGAGAGCTCAATTGGCATTGTCCCTCGAATCCATTAAGACCCACATAGCTTCTATTAGTGGTCAGTTAGATGTTTGGGGGGTTAAGAGGGATGAACAAAAAATATATTATTATCATATCAAGATGTTAAAAAAAACATATACCAAAAGGTAGAATATGTGCATTATTTAGAAAGCCTAGTGAATAAGATACTTGTAAGAATTTTGTCTAGGGGAAAGATTCACCTAGGAACTAAGAACTCAAACACAAGCACATAGCAGACCAAAGAGAGAGAGTATGATCAGAATGACAATGTATTCAATATGCCATAATTCATGCAATGTGAAAGTACACTAGGAGTGCTTGTATATAAAGGCCTTTGAGATACATCTAGAATGCCTCATAATCAGCATCATGATGTGTCATACAATCAAGCACATGTCCACCAAATATGGGTTATCCTCCATTAAGCACGGAAGTAAGTGCAGTGATGAGAGGATAAGCCTACAAGGGTGTGACACACAAAATAGTGTTGTAGACACCATGTACTAAAATGGAGTTGTGTACTCTTGTGTTGTCCACATGATAATTCAAAAAGGTGCACAAACTCCTAAGTGTCTCACAAATAAACATAATAAAATAATGCAAAATAATTAAATAATGCATTAACCTAAGTAAACTTAAGTAAGTGTAAATAGTAAATACTTATTTACAGCAACACCCCCCCTTAAGTGCAACTTAGGGGAATACCCTTAAGCTTACGAAACTAGGATGAAGATGCATAATGGGTCCCGACTACTAGGCCATGTTAGGTACCCATGTACATAATAAAAATGCAAATCTTCCATAAAGCGGGGAAAGAGGGAAAACCTCATGGGAAAAACCCTCCCCCAAAAAGAGAGATAAATAAGGATGCATCGATAGATGGAGTAATCAAGACCCCCCCATTATGACATACATCCAGTATATACATAAGAGAATGAGAGAAGGAAGAGAGACAGAATAGGCTCCCCCCCCAAAAGAAGAATGCCAACAAGTGAAAGTTGCTCCAATGAAGAAGTTGGTCCAAGAATGCAGAATGGTGTTCCTCCCCCTAGGAAGAAACAAAGCCAAAGGTACACTCCTGAAGATGTATGGTGGCCCTGAAACCTAGTCAAGTATCTCTGTACTAATGCTGAAGTTCACCCCTTCCAACTATGCTGAAAAGAATCAATGAAAATTGGTTAAGGATGTCTGTTGAACTTGTTCCATTGAACCATCTGTCTCCTCAACTGATAAAGAGACCTCCACTAATTGCTATTCATAAGGATCCGCAATCATGCCAACCTATTAAGATTGATCCTGTAGAGAATGGACATGAGGGTCAGAGTGAGCCCTTGCAACAACTGTAGAAGAATCATCATCAATGAGAAGATGTAAGTCCTCAAGTCTGTCTCCCAAGTCAAGTAAAGTGGTAGCTGGAAGATGAGATGTTGCATGATGTGATGGACCTTTCACTGTGGCAATGTAAGGATGTGGACTAGACTGATGTGACCTCTCACTGCAACTTTCGACAGAACCCCATGTGTCTGAACCTGTTGAAGCACTATCGCTGGAGTCACTATTAGTTTCCACTGTGTATGATGTGTGGAGAGGACTAGAGGATAAGTTGGGTGAACTTTCCTCAAAGCGAACATCCTTCTCCACAAAGTCTCATGTGTCTCTAGATCCATCAGCCTGTAAGTCTTCATGTTGTCTTCATAACCGATGAAGGTACAAGGCCTAGGTGTCGGTGCCTTGCAACTCCTGGAAGATAGGTTAGCCCATGCTAGACAACCGAAGACTCTAAGGTGACTCACAACCAATTTTTTGTTGCACCATGCCTCAAAAGGTGTCTTGCCATCTAAGGCTAGATGAGGGGACCTGTTAAGTATGTGAGTAGCATTGCTAATGGCTTCAACTTCTAGTGTAGGATCGAGAGACTTGGCCTTTATCATGAAACTTGCCATGGTCTTGAGAGTCCTAATCCTCATAGTTGTGACATCTATCTTGTGCAGACTAAATGCTGGTGAGTTCTGAAGATCAATCCCCTCAATTTTGCAAAAGTTTTTAAGTCTTCTATCTATATATTTGTTCTCATTGTCCACCCTTAATACCTTGATTTCTTTCCTTGACTTGTGTTCAACATGAGTCTTGAAGTCTTGAAGCTTATGAGCCAATTCATTCTTATGATGAAGGAAGAAGACCCAAGTGAATCTTGAAAATTCATCAACAAATGTGAGTATGTAGCGGCCTTGGCTAACTGAAGTCACTGCAAAGGGTCTTGCTAATACCATGTGAACTAGCTGAAGAACAACTGGAGCTCGAGAAGACTTCCCTTTATCATACTTCTTCTTGAGATTCATATCCACTAAACAAGATGAACATTCTCCCTTAGAAAAGTTGATATTAGGTAGACCTTTGAGCATATGCTTTGAGCAAAGTTGCTAAAGAGAGTGGAAGTCAAGGTGACCAAACCGCTCATGCCATAAGTTGATGTTTGAAGTAGAGTGAGTTAACAAGGCTTGGGAAGGACTCTTAGGCAAAAAGTGGGAGAAGGAGTAAAGCCTCTTGTCATCATTGACTTTCCCCACTGCAACCAATGAATCATCTTTGAGAGTTCGCACCATCACTGAATCTGAAAGGAACTCAACCTTATGACCATCTCCAAGGTGAGTGATTTGGTAAAATGATAGGAGATTGGAGCTTAGATTTGGAATGTAGAGAAAATATTTTAATTCCCCATTTTCCATTTCCACATGTCCTTTCCCTTCAACTTCCATTTTGGTATCATCTCGCACAAAGATGTGTGGTACCTTTGACTGCTTCAATGAAGAAAATTCTTCCATTGAAGAACCCATATGATAAGAGGCACCTGAGTCAAGTATCCATTCTGAAGAACTTGTGTTTGCCATAAGTGCTTGACCTTTACCTTTTAAAGAGGTTGGAGTTGAATCCTTGGAAGTACCTGGCACTTGAATCTTGTTCTTCTTGAGTATATTTTCTAACTCATTGATTCTTTTTGTCTTGCAATGATGCTCATCATGATTTGGCTTTTTGCAGTATGCACAAAAGAGTTTGTCCTTCTTTTCATTACTTCCCTTCTTGTTTGAAGAAGAACTGCCTTGTTGAGAGGAGGATTGTTGTGTCTCAAATTGTGTTTTCTACTTCCACTACTTCTTCTTGTTGTTGCTTTTTCCCACTTGACTTGATTTGTGATCATCACTAGCCACCAAGGCTTTGGTCTTTGGTGACTTGAGAAGTCCAAAATCCACCAAGTGAGATTGTTCAACAATCAACATGTCTACAAATCCATCAAAGGAAGGCTTCTGGTAACTAGATCCCATGGTCAACTTGTGAGTATTAAAATTTGAAACAAAGTTAGTGTACTCAGAAGGTAGCCTCTTCAGGATATGATGAATCAATCTGTCATCCTTCATGGGATTTCCACAATCTTTTAAAAGTGCCCTATACTCATTGACTTTAATGATGTAATCCTAAATTGTGTCATAATTCTTAGGATCCAAGAGAAGTAGATCATCTTCAATCTGAAATCCCTTTTTTTCATCCACTTTACCATACAACTGTTCAAGTTTATCCCAAGCTTCTTTAGATTCTAAACAATTTTTAATGTGAAAGAGAAGATCCCCTTGTACACAACTCTTGATAACACCTAAAGATTGTTGGTCTTGTCTTTGCCAATCAATGAGTTCTTTAGCATCAGTAGGTTTGGTAATTGTACCATCAACATACAAACTATATCCTTTTTCCATTAATCTGCTCCATGCAATATCTTTCCATGTAGAATAGTTGCGTGAAGTTAAAGGAGGACATTTAAAACCCATGATGTAGAAAATGAAAAGAGCATAATAGAAAGACACAAAAAATGCAGTACACACCCCCCCTTTTCACTCAATCAAAAGACCCCCCCCAAAAAAGATGTTGTTGGCACTTTATAAGTAGTGTGTTTACAATGGGCCACTTGTCAAAATGAACAAAGTGGACTTTTTGATTTTGCTTTTACAACTGCCTTATAAGGCTTAAATCTATCACTTAAGCACTGTAGCTTAGATTTACAATTCTGAAAAAGAATCAAAGCTTTATAATGCTAAAAAATGCCTAATTTTGAAAGTGAGAAATTGATCCACACAACCTTAGAATCTAGCTTCATATCTAGAAAGTAGACAAAAAAATATGCACTTTCAAAAAAAATAGAACCTGAAAAAGTGACCAGATGTGCCCGTACGGAGCTTTTGAAGTTGCAAAACGCAGGATTATGCAGGTACAGTCACCAAAAAATGCAATTTCTGTAAAATCTGTGCACCAAAACTAGAAAATAACACCACCACTAGAAAATTCAAGAAATTCTACCCAATTTCAAAAAAAAATTGCACCTTAATCGAAGTCTGGATGTTTGAGATATGGGCTTGCAAAGTCCAGCTACCAAACTGAAAAGCAATCTGGAGAGGGGTCTGGAGGGAAAACGTGAGTCTAAATTTGATGGTCAAATAGCCATCACTATAGTTATAAAATGCCTAAAAATGATGTTCAAACAGCCATCAATTTTAACCAACAAAATTGATGATGTCAACAAAAAATTGACGCCCCGGGGTGATGTGGCAGATGACTGTATGTGTTCATACTATACAGAATCACACATGTCAAATCCGTATGCTAATGGGGTAGTAAAGGATCAACTATCCATGTGGATGATGTGGCAATTTTGATTTGATGTGGCACTCGTACACGTGGCAAAAGATTTTATTTGTTTGGGCGCGGGATGAAACAACGTAGTCAAAATTTGTAGCTCGCTGGAGGAAGAACCTTTACTGAAAACCTTCGCGGGTTGGGTACACCTTTTCAAGGTGGGTTTTAATTTTTTTATTTTTTTTAAATGACTCTGGACTCAGCTTATTGCTAGAAAGTGTAATCTGAGAGGGTGGGAACATGCAGCATTGCTAGAAAATGAACAGTGATCATCGAAATCTGTGGAATGACGCCGAAAAAATGGGAGCAATAGCAAGATATCTATCAAAAAAATTGAACGGGTGGGATTTTAAAATTGCGGGCAGTTGTTGTGGGCAGATGGTGCTATATAACCTTCCACGTGGTGAAGCAGGATTAGCCCACATATCGCAGGGTCACAGCCAGATTTTGATATCGTGCGCTTAGTCCCACATGCATTGTGGGTGGGGACTCTGCAAGATATAAAAGAAATAGGCCATGCTTACAATTCAAACAAGCTAGGGCTGGTGGACACACCAGTTAGCGAACTTTGCCACCAAAATTGGCAGGGTCCTTAATCTATAGTCATTGGAGTTAAGGAATGGCCGAAAAGGAGTTGCCAACCAGTTTTGCATGGTCGCCGATAATGTTCCTCCAGCCGCTGAGACTATGAAGTATGGCCGCAGATTCGTGAAAGCCAAAAATTGATTAATAAACCCTGCAAAATAAAAATAATCTACGGGCTAGGGTGTGATGACCTAGTACCGCAAAAATATTTTCTCTGATAGGAAATAATTTTTGATAGTTACAGAGAAATAATAGATCCAAAAATGAGAAATAATAGATCCATAAATTAAATTACAGGTCTAAAAAAGACCATACTAGAATTGCAAATCGGGGCCTCCAGGTTTCGATTTGCAAAAAATTTTGCCTCACGGTCGACTTTAGGCCAAGGTAGGCATGTTTATAGTCAATTTTCATCAGTTTAGCATTTTGGACGCAATGGCGAGGTCAGATCTAACTCTAGACACTCTTAATTTCTGTAGCACTCTAGATTCGGGCTGGGGTGATGAAGCAAGCATGGTCTCGAACGACTATGTGATGAGAAAGCCTCCAAGTTGCTCTGACACCATGTAAGAATTTTCCTAAGGGAAAGATTCACCCAGGAACTAAGAACTCAAACACAAGCACACAGAAAACCAAAGAGAGAGAGAGAGTATGATCAAAATGACAATGTATTCAATATTGCCATAATTCATGCAATGTGAAAGTACACTAGGAGTGCTTATATATAAAGGCCTCTGAGATACATCTAGAATGCCTCGTAATCAGCATCATGATGTGTCATACAATCAAGCACATGTCCACCAAATATGGGTTATCCTCCATTAAGCAAAAAAGCAAGTGCAGTGATGAGAGGATAAGCCTACAAGGGTGTGACACGCAAAACAGTGTTGTAGACACCATGTGCTAAAATAGAGTTGCGTACTCCTGTGTTGTCTACATGACAACTCAAAAAGGTGCGCAAACTCCTAAGTGTCTCACAAATAAACATAATAAAATAATGCAAAATAATTAAATAATGCATTAACCTATGTAAACTTAAGTGTAAATAGTAAATACTTATTTACACCAACAATACTGTTAGAGAGGGTACTAAATGGTTCCCCATCCATTGGTGCATACACGATGGTATTAAAAATAATTTTTGGGATAGATGGTGGATGGTTTTTGATGCCCCTCCTTGCAATAATCATGAGGTCCCAATGTATTTCTTTAAAAAATTGTATTGTGAGTTTGTCCTTGGGGAGATCCCCAATTATTTTGATATATTAGACTCTCAGGGTAGAGGTGGGGGGTCATCATTTGAGAGGTCGGGGGCACGTCATGACCTTGATGTCATGACCTTGCGGTAAGAAAATAATTAATTTTGTGTGTACATATATTTGATTTCAATGTATAATAATTATTGATTCATATCTACTTTGTTTGTATCAGCTCAAGTTAGAGAAGAGCCTCAACAAGAGGACAAGCAAGTGTGTGAGGAAGACCCCATCATCATCACTGTCTCCCTCCACACAACGACTAAAGACCTCTAGAGATTTGTTTCCTTCCCCTCGTGGGAAGGAGAAGATATAGTTGATAGACATACATGTATAGGCATCAACAGACATATATGTTGGATTTTATGTCAGTGGACATATTCGATATACATTTGATATATATATGACATTTTATATTTGATGTATGACATTTGTTTGATGCATGACATTATTAGACTTATGAAATTATTAGTTAATATATGATATGTTTGTTCATGTATGACATTATTGGTTATCATAACATATTATGTGTTTGTCATGTATGACATTATTGGTTATCATTTTATATTATATGTTTGTTCATGTATGACATTATTGGTTATCATAATATATTATATGTTCCTTCATGTATGACACCCCTAGTACTCATACCCATGTACCCAAGTATTGGGTACATGTATCCCAAGTACTGGGTACTCGGTGGAGAGCATCATAGCTAAGGACCTTGATTGAGATTTCATATGATTTTTTTTTAGTTTTTTGTTTGTGTATTAGCTCGCTGTTTATCAAGCTTAATTCAATACCTAATCAATTTGAAACTTTGATAGAATATTGAGTAACAATAAACTTTATCACTATTTAAGCATAAGTTTATCATTTCCAATATGTCATCATCATATGATTTATGATCTTGTTCATGTTTAAAGTTTTCCTTCTCTGTTATTTGTTTATCAAGCTTAATTCAATACCTAATCAGTTTGAAACTTTGATACAATATTGATCAACAATAAACTTTATCAGTGTTAAAGCTAGAAATTTATCATTTGCAATATGTCATTGACATGTGATTTATGATCTTCTTGTTCATGTTTAAACTTACCTTCTATGTTATGCATCTAAAAATTTATCATATATTATTATTACAAACATATAACAAATTTGAAACTAAAAACAATACATTATATTTGCAAACTTTATCACTGTTCTTGATTTTAAAAATCATTTTCATGACTCATAAATTTAGGTTTTCTATAAATATAAAAGTATAATTAAAAATAAAGTTTGACATACCCAAGTACCCCCATCCCCTATTATAAAAAATAGTTGTACCCGTACCCATACCCATACCCATACCCTAAGTACCCCAAGTACCCCTGTCCCTGTCCAACCTTGTATATTATATGTGGATCTTGGTGTTTTATATACACCTATGTGGTCTATAGGATCTCTTGCTACTTAGAACATCCCTTGACCTAGCCCAACCTCCTCAACAGGTTAACTGATCCAAACTTGCAGCATCACTCCCTTACTCCTCTAGGAACATTATCCCTCCAAAGATTTTATAGGTCTACTAAGGTACCATAGCACTCCCCAATCCAACCAAGGTTTCCATGATGTCCTAAGGTGTCATTGGAACACTTTTACTGTGCTTGAATGGATAAAACCAATGGGTTTGTACCCGATTTCAAGATTTCTTCACAAAAGGGCTACAAGGAGAGCCTCTAATTAGGCCTCCACCAGGATTTCTAGGGCCAATAGCTCCTTTGTGGTGTAGTATCACCCACTCTACCTTCAACAAGCACTATAAATATTTCAAACTAAGGTCCTTGTGGCCTTTAGTCGTGCTTAGGAATAATAGATTTAACATTAGATCTCATTGTAAAGCCATAGTTACAAGATTGGCATTTTATAAGCCCTTGTCTAACTATTGGTCATTAATGATCCGAGGCATAGGTATTTAAATTTTTTTCATTTTTTTCATGTTAACATCCTTTAAGGATTATAAAACTAAGGTTAGGACCAATTTTGGTCACTAGACATGCAAAAATTACTCTAAAAGTTATCAAAGCAACTTTGAGCAACTTCTTATAAAGTTGCTAAAACTTGTAAAATCCTCTCCCAAATGTCTACTTGGTTAAAAACACTCATATAACCATTGGGAGAATCCTATATAAGCCCTTATAGGTGAGTGATAGGACAAATATGTAATTTTGGCATTGAAAGCAATAAAATCAGCATTTTTCCTTGCATAAACATGTGTTGTAGACCCTGGTACAGATGTGTACGGATGATTGGAGATTTCTTAGTGGATCTAAAATTTGGGAAATTTTATCTATTTCATTTTGAAATAATTCTCATGTTCTAACTCTTCATAGTTTGAAATTTATTCAATTTTTATTGCTGGCTACCAAGAATTTAACCTACAAATCAGCAACTTGCTAGGGTTGGGTTATTTTGGCATATTCCACCATGGGAAATTGATGCCCTTTGGTGGAATACAAGCTGTAATAATTTACTTTCATATTCTACACTTCTTTTTCTAGAAGATGCAAGGAGATGAGTTTGTCACCATATCCTAGGTGTGCTTCATGAAGAGGACACCAAATCAACATTTACAACAGTCCTTCTAGATTGAGTTCTTGGGTTCACTAGAGGCTAAGATCCTAGAAATTTGTCTCATTTACATGCCCCCACATTTAATAATTGTTGGATTGTATTTTCTCTTTGTAGAAAGTGTACCTATAGTGCAAATGGAGCCTTAATTAGGCCTTCAATTCTAGTCTAATGTTGCAACAGCGACAACGTCCATTCTTCTCCATGCTTGGGAACTTTAGCATGTTTCATAAGACCCAAAAGGGTATCCAAATCACTATTCAAGTCACCATTTCCTTTGGAAGAATCCAAATTTAAACCTCTTCCTCATTCTAGGAGGGCTACAGGCCAATTCAATGGTTTTTCAAAGCAACTTCATACTATAAGTTGTCTTTGATGAAATGAATCATCGATTCATGTTTTTTAGGACCTAAATAGGCCATATCAATGATTTTAGGCCACCCCTGGTCTTTGTATTCAGTTTTTGGGGTTTGATCCCTCTTTTGGCTAAGGGAATCCAGTAGTGCATATTGATAGTGATTAGGTTACCTTGTCTTGTGAGGTTGTGATAACCTTCCATTAAGCCCATCTCAATACCTATGATAGGTATTTGGAACTAGGACACTTCAACTTGGCTCTTGAGGGAATTTGAGCATTTCCACCATTCCTTGTTGTTTGAAGACTTCTACTGTGTACTGCTGCATCACTTTGTCTTAGAGTTTCAACACCTCTGGCCTTAAGAACAATTGATACTTAGGAACCATGCTCAAGGATTTTTAGGGTCTTAGGGTGCATACAAGCCGTACGACAAAAATATCAAAATTAAAGGTTTGGTAGGGCTTTCTTGGCTGCTTGCTATCCCCACTTTTAAGAAACCTTCCACACTTCATCAAGACTCCTCCTCCACAAGTTAGAACCTCTTCATACCCCTCTTCAATCCCTTAGAATGGAAATTCTTCATTCTTCAAGCTTTGCTCTCGAGAGCTCTTTATTTGCTGACAGTCCCTAGCTGGGCATTGCCTAGCTCACCTAGGGCTTGGTCAAAGAATTCTTTGCACTCACTTTCAGGGCCCTTGCTTGCATAATATAATACATTTTTTGGAATCCCTTTGCTCATTTAGGTCGTGAATTTTGAAGTGTATATTGTCATCTTCTTTAACACTACTATATCCATAATGCTATAACTGTCACATTCTCTTGTCTATGTCATGAAACACTTCCACTTGGCATTTCCCAGCATGTTGGAGTAGATATTTTATTTAGTTTTAATATTTTTTCTTGTCTCTCAAACAGGCACGTGCATTTATCACTTGAGTGCATTCCATTCAACTATTGTTATTATTTTGTGTCATGAAATCCTAAGTAATAAAGCATGCATATTATTTTTGTTTATTATTCTTTGCTTGTTTCCATAGCTATGTGACACTTAAGTTGTTTAATAAATTAATATTATAGTCAGACAGTTTGGCAATGATGGTTTGGGAGGTAATATTGTTGTTGTAGGGTTGAAATTTTGTTGCTACAATAATGTATTAACTCATAGACCTATATTTCAATGTTTCACAACCTCACATAGGGTGGCTTCCAAATTATGGGCTTTTTCAATTATAATCAGTCATTTATTTATTCACTAGTGCAAGATGCCTCTGTAGTAAAGAGGTTTCAGACCAAAAAAATTTAAAAGTGTTGGTTGATTACTATTCAAATCATTGATTACTCTACTTACCAAAAGACCGTCAATCCAAATTATGAATTACATGTAACTAGATTATATAATTTATTCTCCACAAATCATATTCAACCATTATTATTATTTACTTTCTTTCAAAATCTTGAACTATTATTTTCGTGCTATATCTAAAACTAAAACATGAGTAAATGTTTCTTTGCACCAATTCTTAATTTATTAGGTTTCCTAGCTGAATGATGAAGGTGTTGAATGTGTAAGATGTTTTGGTTTCTTTTGCATGCACATTACAAAGAATTTGTGAAAATATGTAAAACAAGTCGAGGATGTAAAACCTTATAAAGAATTTGGTCTCATGGAGAGGCCTGGAACTCCTATGTTTTTCATCCAAAGGTGGCCTCATAAAATTATGTAAATAGCTATTCAATTTTTCTTTCCATCATTCTAACAAATTAGTGGTTATGCTTTTTTGGTAGGAAACTCTGCAGGGTCATTGGAGAGGAGGCTTCAACTGTGCAACCACCCCATTGAGAATTAGAGGATTATGTCCCCAAATGGAAGCTTTATATGTCATAATTTTTAATGAATACGAGATCTGGGACATTGCAGTTGTTAGATAGAAGTTTTATGTTTCACGAGGACCCTTTAATGCATCCAACTAATTTTATTTTCAGCACCACCCACTGAGAAAATTATTGTGCACCCACTTGCATGGGAACAATGCTTAGTTTAGGTTTCTTAATCTCTCCACACAACATTAAAGCCTCCTACAATAATTTTTCAAGTTTTTGCAACCAAAATCATTAGTTAAATTCTATCTGAAAAACATTACTGCACCAAAGTTACTGTATGGTGAAAAACTCTTCAAACATTTGAGCAGATGTTGCAAATTTGTCATACCCCTATTTTATTTGGGGTCAAGGATACTGCCTAGAGGACATGCACATTGAGTAAACTAATGTTAGCATAAGTGTAATTATGAATGACAGAGGCTTAGAACCATACTAGGCTAGAGAAGATGAAGGGAAAACAAATAACAAAATAAGTTAGATGTTAAACTTTAACTGCAATGCACAGTATTATTATCCAAAAGGTACAATCTGAGATGTTGTACATATTGGTGTCTAATCTATTCCCCTAATCTACCATTAAGCTGGCTCCTAGAGAAAGGCAGGGCTAGATATGTTACTGCAACTATTTGTAGTTAGCAAATATGTCAAGACAGGTGCCACTAGATGTGTGTGGTAAGATTTTAGAAGACTTACATTTTCATGTTTCTCTGATGTGTTCTGTAGGTGATGATTGTGTTGTTGATAGAGCAACAAAGTGCTTACCTTAGTATAGACAGAGTTATGTAACCTTGAGTCCCCCAAACCCTTGAGAAGCATTAATACCCATTGTGTCCAAATATAGAATGAGACGTGGAGATTTCTGAGCAATTTGCACTTTTGTCTACCCCTGTCCTTTGGAAGGAACTTGTTTTGCTTCTATCATTAGGAAAAGGGTGTCTCTTGTTGGAAAACTAAGATGTTAATTGTTGATGATCTGGTTACTATTGGTTGGAGTGGCACATAGAGGATTGAGTTCAATTGAAAATAAAGCCTTTGCAACATTGTAGATTTCAATAAAGGTGTCTAGTAAGGGCGTGAGAGTTTTGAATTGAAAACAAGGTGCATAACAAGTTAGGCAGGAAGATTGATCTCAAAGGTGGTGTCTAATCCTACTTGCTTGGTGATGTTATAGGGCTCACAATGTAGTGGACAAGCTTGTGTTGCTACCTGTACTTGGTAGTCATGTTCTACGGAATGGTTTGCATATATTCTTGTATTTGTTTAATTTGTGTGATGAATTTTACAGCTTTGTCAACTTCATCTTAAGATAGAGTAATTGATGCTAAGGATAGTAGCATGGGATAAGCCCTGTCATTCAATTATAGAAGTTGAAATTGGAGTAACAAGGAAAGGGTTGTGGTTTGTAGAGTTGGGAAAACCTTTTCCATAGTTATGCTTAGCGAAAAGTAGGCTTCCATCCCATGTGTGCTTCTTGAAGTAGTACATTTGAAGAAGGTGCAATATTAATCCTTTTACCAAAGGAAGTAGATCAACTTTGTGCCCGTCAATAACCAAATTTCCATGTGGGGGTGTCTCAAAAACATGGGGGATTGATTAGAGACGATGGTACTTTTACTTTTTTAGCAACTCAACAATATAAGTTTCACAATTTCATATTCATCAGTAAAAACTATAGTTGTTCTCTTATCTAACAAAATTTGCAAGTTGTGAGCATTTAGTATTGACCATGTTACATCTCCTTAGCACAGGATCTGTCTACCCCATGATGAATAGCTATTGTTGAATTACTACTATTTTTTTGCCATAATGTACCCACCAATCCATTATGTCAACATATGCTAAGAAGGAAAGGGCAATGTTTGATAAAAGATGTTGGCTGATCATCATTTCTATGACTGGGACTTCATTCTATTCTTCCGTTGTTCCCATTCTATCTGCTTAGTATATAATTCACTCCATGTTTTGCATTTGTGTTTACATATTGTTCCAAATCTGTCACTGTCCTCCTCTCTATTTTGACCTAATTTCACACCATGTTTGCAAGCTTCCATTATTCAAATAGTTGTTTATATTTGCAGTTTGGCTCTAATACCATGTTAAATTCCAAAGATCGATGATGCAAATGTAACGGCATTGCCTATTCAAGGTATGTGTGTTCCAAATGCAGCATTCTCTTAGATTTATATAGAGAGAGAATAGGCCACGAATAGACATATCCCTTCATGGGACATGTCTATTCATTAATCAAATAATTAATAAAAAAAAAAATTTAATATCATATATATATATAACAATGACCTCATATCTCAATATAATGAAAAAAAACACACACACATATAAATTATATATAGGTTAATTTGATCGAAGCTATCAAACATTGACAAATAGAACTATTTCTAGAGGTGAGATTGATTTCATACAAGGCATGAGAGTTGCCATCTTAGAGAATTTGTCTACTGCAACATACTTAGAATTGTTGCCCTTTTTGTATTTGGATAACTAGATATGAAGTCAATGGAACTAGATTCCTATGACTTTGTTGGAACCAAGAAAGGCTTGTACATTCCTTGTTTCTTGTTTATCAACTTGGTTATGACACATGCACACCCAAAGATTGATCCAAATATAGGTAGCAAAAGAAGTTCTATTTTGATAGTTAAAACTTAATGTAGTTAAGAATGTTCAAGTAAGCTATAAGCTATTTTAGAACAAAAAAGAAGAATCAAAAAACTGTAATGCACAACCAAAGTTTGATCTGATCTAGAGATGTTGATAATTACACTACTACAAAGGTTTAAAAAAAATTTCATTACACTCACTATTGTTGCCTTGAATATTTTCCTTTTATCTCATTCCTTCGTAATTCCTTTACCTTATGCATTGATTATCATTAATGTTGTTTTGACAATTATAGTAGCCTTTTATCTGAAACCCTTCATGAATATCATTAATGCAAGAGGTAGTGAATATATTCTTTGCTATTCACAAATATGACATTACATAAGATAAGATCCTTGAGAAACCCTCATAATGATGCAAAATAGTGATCTCTATCATTTCTTTGATAGTTTTGACACAATCTTATAAACCTATGGCACATTAGAATATGTGCCATATTAAGCCTACCTCAATAAACCCTTAAGATCGTGAGTTATGACGAGGAGGAAAATTTATGAGCCCTTTCGAATCTTCTCCTTTTGTACATCATACCATTTTTTCTCCATGATATTTTCAATGTGGGGGAGATAAATATAAACTTATGAACTCTTGTAAGCACCTTAATGTGTCATTATCTTTCTTAGGGACATTTCGATTCGGCGTGCCCGAGAATGTTCAAGCACTCAAGAAGATGGGATGAGCCTAGGGATAGGGTTTACCTGGCCACTTGGAGCTAATGGAATAGACAGTTTGATTTCAGGATGAAAGGTGAGAGAAATTTGGCAGTTGGCAACTTTGTACTGGCCAACACTACAAGTTTCAGCATCACTAAAGATGGCATCACAAAATCAAAATGGAGTATGATATCCAAAAAGTGAGAGAGGTTATTGTAGGTCTCTACAACATCGTCCTATAGGAACTAGAATTGCATCCATACCTTGCACGAGCTCCAAGATATGTCCCATCAAAGATCATTGCCCTATGACATTTAGTGACCCTTAGGAACATTTCAGTTTGGCATGCCCGAAAACATTCGAGCACTCAACAGGATGGGATGAGGTTGGGTATATGGTTTACCCATCCACCTAGACCTAACAGAATAGATAGTTTGATCCCATGACCCTTGTTCCACTAAGTTGCAAATTTGAGCAACTTTTACAACTTTCAACAATGCAACTTTGCACAAAAAGTGCAATTTTTACATTTTTCACTTGATTCCAATTCTATGACTTGAAAAAGGTTTAGAAACACTAAAATAACTTATTTTCAAATGCTTAGACCTTCACCAATTTTCAAACTCCTGCAAAGTTGTCAAAATTTTTGCAATTTTGCTTTGACAACTTTTGCAATTTTTTGCAATTTTTGACATCTTAACTCGTAGATGCCTAAAACTTAACCTAATGACCCTAAGGACCTTTATAACCTTCTAAAAAACATAAAAAATCTTTTTTCCTTAAAAAATCACCTATATTGCTCATTTTTATGCCTAAAAAGTGGCCCATAGTGTAACAACAAAGACTTGGTCCAAAACAACCATACCTCATCTTTTGATATGTTATAGAGGAGCGAAATGGGTATTCTAATATTCAATTTATTTTCTTGATGTTATGAAAAAATGTGGAAAAAAATAAAAGATGACAACATTTTAGTGTTCTCGTTGATTAGTGTTGAAAATGATTTGAGATTTGAGTTAGTGATGATATGAAGGCTCTAAATGGTATTCCTGCTTCTTTTTGGTGTTCTTAGATCATGTTAATGGTTCACATTGATTGAGGACACCAAACTTTTATTTATTTGGTGGTTTTTTGGTGTTTCTTTATTTAAAGTCTAACTGATTTGATGAAGCAATAAGTTGTGATTCTTGGTGCGACTTTGGTGATACCGTTGCATGCTTTTGGTTATTCATTTGGTTTTCCCTAATAGGTTTCCTCAAGAACATATATGATGCAAAGCCCTCCACTATCAACTTAAATAGACTAACTCAACTTGAGGATTCAACAATATAACTTGAAATCAACTCAAGGAATCGGTCCTACTCAAAGATCAAATAGAGTTCTATGACTTGGTAGATTACTTCCTCAACCATGCTCATGAGTTCATCATCTCATTATCTCAATCCAATCTATTCAAACTCCAATATTCTCCTAGGTTACCTTGTACACCTAGTGTTCCTAGTGCCTCCAACATACCAAATATCCAATCAAGCTTCCAACATTGACCCTAACACCTTTGGTAACCTTTTCAAGTCCTATCTACCATGATCCAACTCTTCATCAACTCCAACCAACTCATATTTCACCATTTCACACTTTAGCCCTCCTAGGCCTACCCAATAGCCCAGTCAAACATAAATCTGCAAATTCCATGAAATGTTTCCAAATAACCTAGTAAGTAATTAACTTTCCAAATACCCTTTTGGGAGCTATAAAACCCCTATCAATCTCAAAGCTTCACCTTTTGACTAGTGAACCTTTCTACTACTGATTGCACATGCATTTAGGCCTAATTAGCCTACCCCAACAAAGGAACCCTATCGTCCACTAATCTCCAAGACTCCCCAATCTAAAACAATCTTGTAGACCTCTTAAGACACAATATTATCAAACTCCCAAAATATCACCATTCATCAAACTCCCAAATCAACAAACCTGCACTATTTGAACAAGAAACCAAAGGTTTTGTAGAAAATACTCGTCCAATTCACTCACAACTCTAAACAAGGTTCATACACCTTAAAATCCATCTAAAAAGACCTTTCCAAACCTTGGTTACCCTATCCATCCCTTGGATCACTCCCAGCCATGACTGGTATGGGACTCATTTCCCTTAATCAACAATTTCCCATCTTTTGGGGTTCTTCAAAGATAGTCACTTATACCAGTGATTTCCTTCACTTTATCAGCAAACAAAACACTAAAGTTAATGCATAAACATGTAAGATAAATAAAAGAAAATGTATTTACACCAAGTTTCAACCAAGTTCACGTTTATATATTCAAACAAATTTATTGTTATTGGGACTATACCCACGGGACAGTAAGCTTCATAAAATGCAAAAAAATTGAATTATATTCATAAAACTTCCATCTTTGGTTCCATTACATATTTTATCATTATGGGTCATCTCTCCCTTCTAATCACGTGGAATAACTTCTAAATAGACCCCATCTTCTCCCACAATCTTGACAACAACTTTTTAACTATTTCTAACTATCTACAACAGTGTACTAACTTAACATATGAAAATGTTGTCAAGTTGACAACAAAGTTGTCAAGTTGACAACAAAGTTGTCAACTCGAAACCTCAACATTTATATACTAATCTAAAGACTCTTTAACTTATTTACACTATAAAACTCTAAACATATCCATTAGTCCTTTCTCTTAGCCATTTTTGGCATTCTTGACAACATTTTGTCAATTTTGCAATTTACATCTATTTATGCATATCTTGTATCTTAACCTTGAATGATCTATGACTCCTCCATACTATGACTTTGATGAACCAAATACATTACATTTGACTATGGCATTAACATTAAATGACTTTTAACTCCTTAAAACTCACTTGTGCCATTTTGGCCTAAGTTTGCCCATTCTTGGCAATGTATTACAAATTTGACAATTTCATGCTTCCCTTACATTTTGGTGGCTTCAATAGCCATGGTTCATCATCAAATGACTGTATATATCTTCATTAGGAACTGATTGCCCTTGGTACCTTCATGGTCTCCTTCATAGGTCTTGGTGTACCTTGTCATTTCGTGTGTCCACTTGGTGCCCCTGCACCAATATATGATGTTGTGTTATGTATTATGTATTATGTGTTACAAATCTTGTATTATTATTTATATTTTAGATATTTGATTTATTTAAGTGGTTGGAATTATTATATTTGGCTTACAACTGAATCACCCCCTCCCTAAGATGTCCTTGTCTCTTTCTGGTCCTAAAAATTGATATTATAGACAAGTCCTTTTAAAGATGTTTGATCACTTAATGTGATATTTGACATGGAAAGTTTACAAAATGATGGTCCTAAGTTTGATGGAACCAACAACCTAGTTTGGAAGAATGGTATGACTACTTATATGATATGTATAAGAGATGAATATTAGGATACTAGTGAGAAGCCTTATGATATACCAAATGATCTATCAAATGCTACTACAAATCAAATGAAGTAGTTCTCAAGAAAAAACATGATAGAAAGATAATATTTGATTAGTGCCTTGTCTGATATAGAGTATTCTCACATCTATGGATCAATGATAACCCATGAGGCATGGAAAAAGCTAGAAACTATTTGTAAAGGTGACGGGTATGTTAAGCAATCTAAGTTGTAGGGTCTTTAAAGGAAGTATGAAGATATAAGGGTGAGTGAAAGTGAACTATTTCACCATTTATGTAGAAAGTATATGATATAGTTTGTTCAATTATAAGTAGAGATGGCACCTTAAGCAATGATGATGAACATGAGTAAAATTATGAGATCTTTTCCTACATGTTACAATGAAAAAGTCATATCTATTTAGAAATTAAGAACTATAAAACAAGTTTCAAGAGAAGCTTAGGTTGGAAGACTTTTTTTTCTATGAGATGAGTACTCTTGGTAATGAGCTACCAAATATTGAAACTACACTCAAATCCAATAATTATAAGGATAAGGAAGAACTTTTGAAAGATAGTAGCTATGTTAAGTGTAAGAATTTGCTCAAGGCAAAAAATGAAAATGACAAGATCTAGTAGCTCAATCGATAACACAAATGAGAGAGATGAAATGATTTGATCATTAAATGACTAGATTCAATTATTATCAATAATAAAAATATGTATGGATGCAATACACATAGATCTTCCCGAATATATAGGTAATGCTTGATAACTAGGAGTGCTACTAGTGATAACCTATCAACTAGACAAGGTGTAATCACATGTCGCCTAAAGGTGGAACATCATGCATTTTACAACAAAGTATGTGTAACATGTGAAACAATGAGAGAAGGATAATGTGGTAAGAACAAAAAGGTGGATCTCACAAAAAAATAGGCGTGAGATGACAATAAGTGCATATGGATTTCTCCTACAATATGTGCTAAATAATGTGTTGACTCCTAGAAAAACTAATATGAAAATGTTGTATCCTAAGTAAAAATAAATAAAGTGGAATTAGTAATTAATTCCACCAATACCCCTCCCAACACCCCAACTTGTGAGAACATAAACATGATTATGTCTAAAGGGAAAAAGGAAGGCTACAAATCAAACATTGATGAACCACCTATGATTATCCTTAAGGGTGTGTATTCTTCCACACAATCACAACCTTGCAATCTTCAGACTAAGAGCGAACAAACATAACAACAAATAAACGATAAAAGCATGTTAGTCATAATATCATTATTGGTAACAATGTTCCAAATGCAAAGAATTATTTGTTTGAGCTTCTAGCAATGATCAAGCAGCTTTTTCAATGACTTGATGAGCCTTGGAAACTTCTCCTATTGTATCCTTTCTTTCACTAGTTTGAAGTTTTTGGTTGCATGCACACAATCATGACTTTACATCACAAAGCATTCACATTCTAAAAAATTTCATGTTCTTTCATTACATTTTGATCTAAACAACAAATTCTAAACTTTCACTTATTCAAATGACTAATCTGAAAATGGGTCCTATTAAAGAATCTAATAAAAATTCAAATAATGTATCTAAATTCTAAACAAATTAAAACATAAAATCTATGGTTTAAAATTATCTCATCACTTACAAATAATAAAATTACCCACCTTGTCATGTGGATAGTCTTGTGGGAGAGGTTGCAACATTGCATTTGGATCCAATCGATCACTCTCTCTCTCTCTCTCTCTCTCTCTCTCTCTCTCTCTCTCTCTCTCTCTCTCTCTCTCTCTATTCAATCTAATGAGCCAACTAGATTTGCTCTACATTTTAATGTCTCAAGTATTGCCTCGTGGTCTAACTCATGAACTTTCCAAAGAACCTTATTATGTGGTTTTCCACCATATTTTATCAAGTGGACATTTGATGCGACAACAAGGTTTGAATAATGAAGAATCTTCCTCTCTATTTTCCAATCCTTGAATAACCACAAGTTAGGTTTCTTCATAGAATATCATCTAAGCCATGTGCCGGTTACAACCACCACACTGACATGGTACTTGAAACCTTCACCATCTATAACTAAGTGATCTAATTTTTGTTTGGCTTGGACACAATAATATAAATAATAATCTATCCCTTCTTCATTGTTTTCAGGTGCAATAATAGCAAAAACATGGCCTACAATGACAAATGTACAAAATGTGGTCATTAATTTAGAAAATACTTAGGTAAAATTTATAAAGTTACATATTGAAATTACAAAGATATATAAATATATATATTACTAGGTTGCACTAGATCAGACAAGCAGTCAAAGTCAATAGACAAATCCATCTCTACCATTTACAGTGCTTGTGGGGGATGATAGGTGTCAATTGGGTCCAAAACCTATATATCCCATTTGTCCACCTTTTCAATTGACTCATAGTCATCCCAATTTTTCTCTACACATGATGGACAATAGTATGTAATTTTTCATGTGTGGATACTCCATGAACCTGCATCAGAGCTTCTAAAAGAGTGCAATTCACTGGATCCTATTATTGTGCAACAATCCTCATATGGTGCAATGTTAGTATTATCTATCAACCAAAAAAATCTACGAACCGTAGACTCACCTTCCTTACCTAGATCCATTGTAGTGTTACACCACTAGACAATGGATTTTGCATCTGTCAATATTGCTCCATCTTTGTACTTTAGTTCTTCACAAGCTAAGGCTCTTTTGATGCATGTGCCTACACCATTGTGCTCTCCCTTTCCATGATTAGCCTCTGTGAAATTCCACATATATTGAATTCTACACAACCTGTGCATCCTGCTCAACCAATAGAACATCTGTGCATTCTTGAATTGAGATGCACAATTTTCTAACCAAATAATGTGCTGCTGATATATTATGCCTCTATTAGCCAAATCTCCATAAAATAGTTGAAAAAAATATGTACGACTTCGTAGAATGTGATCAATCATCGCTGATGTAAAAATGGTACTCCCTCAAAATCTTCCAATCATCCTCTGTGAACAAATATGGAAACCTATTGAGAAGTATAATACTTTGCTTGCACCTCATTTTTTGGTTGTAGTGTGCAGTTCTCTACAAAGTCTACAACTAAAACAATGGTATCATTTCGAAATGTATCCTTGCACAACTTGAATTGCAAATCCAGCCATCAAGCTCTATGTGTATGCCTTGAATACTCGTATATAATTTTTTCACAAAAAAATTCATGAACTCATACACTAGAATCTTTTCAATGACTAAATCACATCTTTTACCCTATTTCCCATCTTTTAGAGCATATGTCATTGTCTTAAATTTTCCATAATCTACTATTTCATTTTCAATTTCATGTGTATTATCCATATGTTAACAAGTTGATAAAAGTTGCAAAGAACCACAAAATAAGCATGTACCATCTAAGCATGATGTCTTGTAAAATTTTTGGTCATCCCCTATTTCACATAAAATGTTGGATATGAATTCCCTTAAAGATCTTGGTGGCTCATTCATGTCACAATCTTGCAAAACAAACTTAGAATGCAAAAACACACATATATGCCTAAAAACATCATAATGGTTAGAAAATTCAATATGTATCATACAATAACAAGTTGTGCATGTGTGATTTATCTTCACATAAAAAGGTTTACCCATCTCAAAAAATATTTGACTTATTCAAATTTGAGGATACATACCAATAAATTTTACAAAAAATTGTGTCTGAGTTGAGTCCAAAAAATGTTTTGCATGTGGGTTACGATTTTGGCTACCAATCCTCCTTCTTATAACATCTCTTTGATTAGTGGAAACACGTGTGTTATTTTTCTAAAAATCTTCAATCAATGATTTCAAAGCTTCACTAATTTCTTTATCCTTTTACAGTAGTCTACCACTAAATGTCCATAACTCATTTTTTGTTGTATTTTCCAATCTCTCATGCCTTAGCATAGCTCTCCTTAGAATACCTCTACCAATTTTCAATATTTTGCTTGTCTTTCTCATGAGTCAAGCTTTCTTCATTTGGGTACTTACTATTGTCGATGTAAGTACTCATCTTGTGATATTACTATCTTTGGTGCATGATTTAGAACCCACTTTGTCATAAGCACTCATTAGATTCTTTACAATATTTTTTTCATTTGAATCATCCATCATTCTTAGCCCAAGAATCTTCATGATAGGCCTAAACTTCAAATTCCTCATCATTTCAACAAATAATTGTTATTGACCTATAATATTTAATTCTTCAAAAAATAATCTTCACATACAATTAACTTTTCTTTGACAAGTACGCTTGCTAATCTTGTCAGGCATTGATTTCAAAACGTTAATATCAATATCAATCAAATATTTTTCGTCTTCTAAAATAAAGTCTAGAAGGTGTTATAATCTCTTCCATTCCCTCAATATTTTGAACATCAACATAAGGTTGAGTGTATTGCATACCTTGAACTGAAGATTATGTGCCTTTGTAATAAGATGCAAAAGATGGAATATCACCTACTTGATATATTGATGTTGTGCCTTCAACATGACATGATGGAGTGTGTACATCATCGGATGTGTTTCTTCAACATGAGAGGATGATATGACTCCAACATTGGAAGATGGTGTAGCTTCATAATTCAATTGTCTTCTTGAGCATAACAGTCTCATTCATTTTCTTTGTCTTTCTAATTCTTCCTCTTTGTTTCTTTGTATCTATGAAGCCTCGCCTTGAACCATCATAGCATAGTGATACACTATTATTTTGATATGCACGACTCGAGATGTCAAGACATTATCTGATGCTTTGAACATATTATATTATTTCATGTTGTATGATGTTTACTTTTAGATATTTGAGTTTGTAATTTAATGTTTTATGACCATGTATGTTGGTGAAGTAAGAAATGTAGGATTAACACTTTGATTATGAAAATTGTAATGATTAAGAATATGCGTAGGACAAGAGAAACCCGGATTGATTGAAAGATGTGTGTTTTACTTTATGTGATTCCCTGATACGTATATACATATGTGCATGTGATTTTATGGGACTACTAATGTGTGCAATGAGTGTGCAAGATATTTTAGCTGAGAAACCCGACGAAGGAACAGAAATTATCCCTATGTGCCATTCATGGAAACCATGTTGTTTGTATCTTATTGTACTATGAGTTGTATGGATGTATCTTTCCGTGATCAATAAATGTTAATGTTTCGTAACTATGTTCTTTTAGTGTCACTTGACACTCGTAAATTTTCATATGCATTCCAACATGCTAGTTAGGGTTATCTGTGTAACCTTTGGACCATTTTGCTAATTTGTTTTCAATCGAGTTTAGTCACTCCTAATCTAGATTAGTGCTTAATCTGCATTTTGGATTTGTTAGATGGTCCTAAATATTCCTAGCATTTGTTGGGTCCCAAATCAATTCCTAAGGCCTTAAATCATGAAATCTTTATACCCAAGGGGTATGGGTATGGGTTGGGGGTATTTTCCACCCCCTAAGCCCCTTTTGTTGACTTTTGAGGTCACTCAAAAAGTCTATTTTTGCCTTAGTGCGAAAATGGAAAGTTGTTCCCATGAGTTGAATAACCACAACTCCACTTAGAGGTCAACCTTAGGTTTGGTTGAGTTAGAAACTTTTAGATTTTTAGGTGAGTGGGGGAAGTTATTGCCCTTTTTGGTGGTTGAGTTTGGATCTTATTTAGAGGCCCTCTTTGGAGTAGTTTTGGTTGTTACCCAATCTCTACTTTTAGAGAGAAGTCTTGGAAGATTGAAGGAAAGGAAGGAAAAGATCTTATCAATTTGTTCATTTTACCATAACCTCTTGTGAAGGTAGGAGTTCTTCATCTCCTTGTTCATGTTTTTCATGATGTTTCATGCTTGTTTCATGCTTATGCTATTGTGTTGTTTATTGGTATGCTTGTACGTATGTTGGGTATGCTTGGGAAGGATTGAAACCATGTTTTCTTGAATGCTTTTCTTTCATGTTTCTGTTTGAATTTTGAAGTTTTCTTGTATGGATGTTTTGGCATTACTCACCCTTGGATAGGGCAGAAGTGGCCAATTTCGAAAAAGGTCTTTTTAGTTGGACTCCAATAGTGTAGAGTCTCTTCTCAGGACGAGAAGAGGAAGAGAGGGTAGGGTGTTATGGGCCCCTACCTATCAGCACAAACCACGTATGAGTTTTGGCATGTAAGAATGGAAGAACAAAAGTTCTTGAGTTATAGCCCTAATTGGGCACCTGGTTTGGTGTTGTGTCTGACATCTCCTGTTGGAAAAATCCACCTTTCCCTAGTTTTGATTCAATGTTGAATACTGTTGTAAAAATCTAGTATGGGTATGAATGTTTGATTTTGTCTCCTTGTTATGCTTGTTTGTCACCTTGTCAGATTTCGTCCCTCCACAATCTTAGCAATGTATTGCAGAAAATGATATGGATCCCTTAATAAGGGTCGTGAAGGAAATTTTGATTGGATTGTTGTAATTTCAGGATTGGAAGCCTACGTAAATTGTATTTAAAAAAAAAATTGTTGTAATGGCAACGACGTCGGGTTTTCTTCCTGGTTCTTTCCTGGCAGAGCCTTTGAATCAGGTTGCTAATAAAATAGTGATTGAGTATTTTTGCTTCTCATGAGTTTTTTTGTATTTTTCAAGTTATATGGATGCATATCAAAAATAAGATGAAATGATGATGTTCAATTAGGCAAAATTCAAGTTTCATATATGTTGAAATGAAAATTATGTTATGAACGTAGGTTTAGTTTCATGATTTTTGAAAACAAAAAAAATCTTGCATTGTTGTTAAAATGGATCATTCAAATTCTTGGTTTATTTAGATTGTATCAAGTCCTAATAGATTATTTTTAAAAATATATATAATCCCCTTGGCCAATAAATCAACTTGAAAATCTATACTTAGAAAAATAAAGACTTAAAAAAAATTTGTCCCAAGAGAGCAAAAATTCTCTATTTTTTGTATGGGAGAAAATATTAATTCCCCCCTTGTAACAGAGAATCTTAGTAGAATCTTTCATTATCCTTTGAATTTTTTTTAAAGATTTGATAAGTCAAAAGGAAACAAAAAATTAGGAAGGAGAAAGTTGAAGTGGTTCTTGTTTTTAAAAAAACAAAGTCAATATATCATTTATTGGGTGACATCACCCTTGTACCCCCCTTGGAATTTTGCAACCTTTGGGATCATGTGTTTTGACATGATTAAGGGAAAGTGTTTAAATTTGGGTGAAGTCTGATCACGTGTAGGAGGAAGGGATAGGCCTGCACCATGTCAGGCATGGACAAAATTCATTGGTCCTAGAACAATGTGCCCATCCTTGGTGGAACCTTGGGCAGCGCGTGGGATAAAGGCATTTACCATGGCATTTTCTATGCATTGTCGCCCACCCTTCTTGGGATATCCATAGTCCACGTGCCCTTGCTTGGCGCTAGTCTTAGGAGTGAGGGGTGTTAGGGTTTTGGGGTTTTGGGGTTAGTAGTATAGGAAATTTAGTTACTTAAAGTTTTAAGTTTGTTGGTAATTAATGTTTAGTTTACTTTTATTTTAAGTTCCTTTTTAATTTAATTAAGATTAATGATTAGTGTTTAGATTTTTTTATGTAGTGGAATATTAATTGGTTACTTATGTGTTAAGTGTTAGATGTATGTTAGTTTTATTTGTTAGTAAATTCATTTATATGTTTAGTTGTTAGGATAGTTTAGGATTTTGTTAATGTTAGTTTATTTTTATTAAGTTTAGTTATTTTATTTTAGTATAGTTAGATTATATTAAATTTAGTTAGTATATATTAAATTTAGTTAGTTTATATCTAATTTAAGTTAGTTTTAGTATTAAGTATGTAGTTGATTTAGTTTTTTTTTGTGTTAATATATTAGTGTTACTATGTTTCAATTGTGTAAAGTTGTTAAATTTAAGATAGTTGAATTATGCAATAGTATTCATTATAAGTGTTTAGATTGTAAAGAAATTTGGAAATTAGTTTTATATATATATATATATATATATATATATATATATATATATATATTTATATATATATTTTAAAAATTATGTAGTGACAAAACAAATGTCAATATCAATTTTATAACAAGAGTATAAATTTATCGTTTCATTTCTTCTCATGATTATAAACTTAAGATGAACATAGTAAAACTTATTTTGCGAATCAACTCTTAACCCTAGTGAACCTAGTTATTTTTTTATCTTTTAAAAAAAAAAATTGTGTTTTTGCCCACGTATTTTGGGCATGATAGTATCGGTGGTTCTTGATCCTCTTCGAAAGTCAATTCTTCATTATTGCTTTGCAATTTTCTTTGTTCACATAATAGTTTCATTTTATCTCTTTTAATTGCCAAATCTCTCTCCTTATCTTCATTTGTTTGAATCTTTGGTTTCTTCCTTGGCATGATGATGATTTCTACATGTCAAATTATTCAAACATCTAAATTACTTACAATGTGTAAATTACAAATCATTCAAATGCATATAAAAATTACAATTATTTCAATGAATACACAATATATATCAAACAATTTGTCAAATTTCTAACCATTTCGAAACAACATTTCATTCAAACATAAAAATTTCAATGAATTCACTATATATTAAACAACATGTCAAATTATAATCAAATTTGTATCTATATATTAACAAACAATATTTAAAAAGGATTGCACTAGAACCTTTTCTATACAAAGAATATTCAAAAAGCCTTCAAATATCGTATCCAATGATTGAATTTGGTGTTTGCTAGCTTCAAAAAGTCTTCAAATAGTGTTTTCTATGTTGAAACCCATATTTTCTATCCAAACAACAGAATGCACAACAGACCAAAAGTAGAGAATGGATGAAATGGGACCCAAAGTTGCTTTGCGACCATTTTTGGGTGATTTGACATAATGTGTATGCGCTATAGCATGTATGCACTATAAAGCGTGTATGCACTATGTCAAAACACATATTTCCCTATCCCACCATCCTCCATCCCCTACTCTCTCTCCTCTCCCAACCCCTACTCTCTCTCTCTCACTCTCCCTCTCCTACTCCCTCTCCCATCACCTACTCTCTCTCACTCTCACTCTCACTCTCACTCTCCAATCCCCTACTCTCTCACTCTCTATCCTCTCCCATCCCCTACTCTCTCTGTCTCACACACTCACATCCCCCCTCTCTCTCTCTCTCGGGCTACTCTCTCTCCCATCCCCTACTCTCTCTTTCTCTCTCTCCCCCCTCTCCCATCCACTACTCTCTCTCCCTCCCCTCTCCCATCCCCTACTCTCTCTCTCACTCTCCCTCTCCCACTGCCTACTCTCTTTGTCCTTCTCCCACCGCCTACTCTCTCTCACCCTCTCTCCTCTCCCATCCCCTACTCTCTAGATCTCTCACACACACTCCCATCCTCCCTCTCTCTCCCTCTCCCACTCTCTCTCCCACTGCCTACTATCTCTCTCTCACTCTCTCTCCTTCTCTACTCTCTCTCTCCCATCCCCTACACTCACTCTCTCTCACACTCTCTCCCATCCCCTACTCTCACTCTCTCTCTCCCATCTTGTTCTCTCTCTCTACCACCCCCTACTCTCTCACTCTCTCACACTCTCTCCCATCCCCTACTCTCTCTCTCTCTTACACACACTCCCATCCCCCCTCTCTCTCCCTCTCCAACTCCCTCTCCCACCACCTAGTCTCTCTCTCCCATCCACTACTCTCTCTCGCTCGGGCTACTCTCTCTCTCCCCTCTCCCATCCCCTAGTAAACTCTCTCTTTTACAAATGCACTCCCATCTCCCCTATGTCTCTCCTCTCCCATCCCCTACTCTCTAGATCTCTAACACGCACTCCCATCCCCCCTCTCTCTCCCCCTCTCCCACTCCCTCTCCCACCACCTACTATCTCTCTCTCACTCTCTCTCCCATCCCCAACTCTCTCTCATCCCCTACTCTCTCTCTCTCTTTCATAGACACACACACACACACTCCCATCCCCCCCTCTCTTCTCTCTCATCCCCTACTCTCTAGATCTATCACACACACTCACATACCCCTCTCTCTCCCTCTCCCTACTCTCTCTCACACTCTCTCCCATCCCCTACTCTCTCTCACACTCTCTCCCATCCTTTACTCTCACTCTCTCCCTCTCCCACCACCTACTCTCTATCCCCCATCCCCTACTCTCTCTCTCTTCCTTCTCCCATCCCCTACTCTCTCTCTTTCACAGACAGACACAGTCTTATCCCCCTCTCTCTCTTCTCTCCCATCCCCTACTCTCTAGATCTATCACACACACTCCCATCCCCCCTACCTCTCTCCCTCTCCCACTCCCTCTCCCACCAACTACTATTTCTCTCTCAAGTTCTCTCCCATCCCTTACTCTCACTCTCTCTCTCTCCCATCCTCTACTCTCTCTCACACTCTCTCCCATTCCCTACTCTCACTCTCTCCCCCCCATCTCGTACGAGCTCTCTCTACCACCACCTACTCTCTCTCACACTCTCACACTCTCTCCCATCCCCTACTCTCTCTCTGTTACACACATTTCCATTCCCCCTCTCTCTCTCCCTCTTTTTTTTTTTTTTTTTTTTTTTTTTTTGAACAGTCGACTTAGAAAAATTCACTCACAGACAGAACAACTGAAAAGAGTTATTGCAATAACAAGAGATATTAGAAGTGAGAGGAACCTGAAGGCCACGACAGAAAAAAAAATTGATGTAATTTCCACCCAGCGAGCCCAAGAGAGTGCTCTGATACCAGATGTGAAGAACCTCCTTATAGAAATATCGTGAGAATGCTCGAAATAATAGAATACAAAGTGATAGCAGAACTCAGAATGAATCTACTGATCGCAGGCCACTTCGAGGGGGTAACCTCCTTTGAGCAAGCTCAATACAATAAATTCGTCCGTGCCCATCAAGGGCCTCAACCTATTCTTATATACTGAGTACGATCTAGAAAAGTAATACTACCTATGCATGTGGGATAATAAAATATACTCACGGGACGACTTACAAAGCATATGCGTCCAACAACACTACTCTAACAAAACAAACAGAAGGAACACACAGGTTCCTAACACTCTCCCCTCTCCCATCTCCTACTCTCTCTCTTTCACACACACCACACACTCCCATCCCCCTCTCTCTCCTCTCTCATCCCCTACTCTCTAGATCTCTCACACACACTCACATCCCCCCCTCTCTCTCCCTCTCCCACTCCCTCTTCCATTGTGTACTATCTCTCTCTCTACTCTCTCTCCCCCATCCCCTACTCTCTCTCTCCCCTCTCCCATCCCATACTTTCTCTCTCTACCACCCCTACTCTCTCTCTCACTCTCACACTCTCTCCCATGCCCTACTCTTTCTCATACACACTCCCATCCTCCTCTCTCTTTCTTTCTCTCACTCCCTCTCCCACTACCTACTCTCTCTGCCATCCCCTACTCTCAATCTCTCTCTATCATCCCATACTCTCTTTGCCAACCCTACTCACTCTCTCACACTTCCTCTCTCTTTCATCCCCTACTCTCTCGCATCCCCTACTCTCACTCTCTCTCCCCCATCCCATACGAGCTCTCTCTGCCACTGCCTACTCTCTCTCACACTCTCTCGCATCCCCTACTCTCTCTCTGTTACACATATTTCCATTCCCCCTCTCTCTCTCCCTCTCCCACCACCTACTCTCTCTCCACCATCCCCTACTCTTTCTCTCCCCTCTCCCATCCCCTACTCTCTCTCTCTCTTTCATAGACACACACACTCCCATCCCCCCTCTCTCTCTCTCCACTCCCATCCCCTACTCTCTAGATTTGTCATACATACTCCCATCTCCCGTCTCTCTCCCCCTCTCCCACTCCCTCTCACACTGCCTACTATCTCTCTCTCAAGTACTCTCTCCCTCTCTACTTTCTCTCTCCATCCCCTACCCTCACTCTCTCTCTCTCATCCCCTACTCTCTCTCTCACTCTCTCCCATCCCCTACTCTCATTCTCTCTCTCACATCCATACGAGCTCTCTTTGCCACCCCCTACTCTCTCTCACACTCTCACACTCTCTCTCATCCCCTGCTCTATCTCTCTTACAAACATTCTCATTCCCCTTCTCTCTCTCCCTCTCCCATTGCTTGCTCTCTCTCCCCCACCCCCTACTCTCTCTCCCCTCTCCCATCCCCTACTTTCTAGATCTCTCACACACACTACCATTCCCCCTCTCTCTCTCCCTCCCACTCCCTCTCCCATTGCCTACTGTCTCTCTCTCACTCTCTCCCTCTCCACTCTCTTTCCCATCCCCTACTCTCACTCTCTCTCTGCCACCATGACTCTCTCTCACACTCTCACACTCTCTCCCATCCCCTACTATCTCTCTCTTACACACACTCCCATCCCCCCTCTCTCTCCCTCTCCCACTACCTACTCTCTCTCTCCCATCCCCTACTCTCTCTCTATCTCTCTCTCCCCTCTCCCATTCCCTACACTCTTTCTTTCACACACACACACCCATCCCCCCTCTCTCTCCTCTCCCATCCCCTACTCTGTCTCTCACTCACTCTCCCTCTCCCACTGCTTACTCTCTCTCACTCTCACTCTCACTCTCACTCTCTCCCTCTCTACTCTCTCTCTGCCACCCCCTACTCTCTCTCACATTTTCACACTCTCTCCCATCCCCTACTCTCTCTCTCTCTCTCACACACATATTTCCATTCCCCCCTCTCTCTCTCTCTCTCCCACCACCTACTCTCTCTCTCCCCCCTCTCCCATTCCCTACTCTCTCTCTTTCACACACATGCACTCCCATCCTCCTCTCTCTCACTCTCCCTCTCCCACTTTATCTCCCACTACCTACTCTCTCTCTCCCCCATCCCCTACTCTCAATGTCTCTCTCCCATCTTGTACTCTTTCTCTCCCCATCCCCTACTCTCAATCTCTCTCTCCCATCTTGCACTCTCTCTGCCACTCCTACTCTCTCTCCCACATCCTCTCTCTCCCATCCCCTACTCTCTCTCTTACACATTCCCATTCCCTCCTCTCTCCATCTCCCACTCCCTCTCTCACCACCTACTCTCTCTCTCTCCCATCCCCTACTCTCTCTCTCCCCTCTCCCATCTCCTACTCTCTCTTTCACACACACCACACACTCCCATCCCCCTCTCTCCCCTCTCTCATCCCCTACTCTCTATATCTCTCACACACACTCCCATCCCCCCTCTCTCTCCCTCTCCCACTCCTCTTCCATCATGTAATGTCTCTCTCTCTCACTCTCTCCCTCTCTACTCTCTCTCCCCCATCCCCTACTCTCTCTCTCCCCTCTCCCATCCCCGACTTTCTCTCTCTACCACCCCTACTCTCTCTGTCACTCTCACACACTCTCCCATGCCCTACTCTCTCTCATACACACTCCCATCCTCCTCTCTCTTTCCCTCTCTCACTCCCTCTCCCACTACCTACTCTCTCTCTGCCATCCCCTACTCTCAATCTCTATCATCCCATACTCTCTCTGCCACCCCTACTCACTCTCTCACACTTCCTCTCTCTCCCATCCTCTACTCTTAATCTCTCTCCTCCATCTTGTACTCTCTCTTTACCACCCCTACACTCTCTCACACTTC
Source organism: Cupressus sempervirens (assembly GCA_028749045.1). NCBI lineage: Eukaryota > Viridiplantae > Streptophyta > Pinopsida > Cupressales > Cupressaceae > Cupressus > Cupressus sempervirens. The sequence continues at coordinate 592,993,822 of CM053790.1, forward strand.
CTCTCTCTCCCATCCTGTACTCTCTCTGTCACCCCTACTCTCTCTCACTTCCTCTCTCTCCTATCTCCCGCTCTCTCTTTGCTCTCCCATCCCCTACTCTCTCTCTCGCTCTCTCTCTCTCTCTCTCTCTCTCTCTCTCTCTCTCTCTCTCACACACACACACACACACAGAGTCATTCCCCCCTCTCTCTTGCTCTTTCTTTGTGTCTCTTCTTCCTTTCTATGCACTATTTAGGTCTCAATAGTATGTGCGCACTATAGCGTACAAGCGCTATTGAGACCCAAATTCAAAAAGCTTTAAATAGCGCGTGCGCACTATAGCATGCATGTGTTATTCAAAACTTTGCATTAAACAAAGCCTAAGGCTTGGTTTTTCCTTGGAGATCCAACCCAAAGGTTTGGAGTCTATAAATAGGTCTGAGACATGTTTTGCTGCAAACATACAAAAAATGATTATTTTTTCTTGTGTGCTCTCCTTCAAGATTCCTTATGGTTGGGCATCGATAAGATCAAGTTGCATGACATTGTAGGTCTCTGTGTTAGTTATATAACCATATAATTTATTTTTAATTTGAACTATTTCAAGCCTTTCATCTATAATTTCTTTTGAATATATTTCCATTTTTTGTCAAAAACCACCATGTACTAATTGGGCTATAGATTTTAGCTCATTCATCGAATTTTGTAACAACTTAGTTTTTTAGAAACTAGACTCCATTCTACACACTTTGAAAAAAAGAAGTTTTAATTTTAGATTAGTTTTTAATCATTTCTATGGGGAGCACACATATATTTCACGTTTTTGGGATGTGTCTAGTTTAAAAAATCATTAAAAAAATACACATTATAAAATTACCCAAAAAAATTGGGATAAACTACATAGTATTAAGTAACTTTTGACCATAGTGATTAAAGAATTTCAAAAATAAAGTTAAAATTTTAGGGGGCCACACTTTGTACTGTGTTATCTTTTTTTGAAATAAATAGTACCACTTTCTATGGCCCCCTTTTTTGAGGACCTAAAACTAAACCATTTTGAAAAAAAATTAGTAGTTTAGAAACTAAATTCAAAGGACTACTACTTTTGTTTTTGTCATATCTTAAAATCTTGAGCATAACTATCTTCAAATTCTTGTTGAAGTTAAGAAATTGATGATTTCAAAAAAAAGGTGTCCACTTATACCCCCATTTTGGCACCACAACTTGGTGCACTTACCCCGAACCATTTTAAAACTTGGAAATAAGAAAGGAAGACATTAATGAATGGATTTGTTCTTTCATAGACGATGTCTAATTACCTTGAAATTTATTTTTTTATGCTAATGATGTCATACTTCAATGACTGCTATGTATCATTGTAACTTGTACTAAATTTTTTAAATAATTAGTTATTTCCATATTGCAAATGAATTAAATGAATCATTTATTGAAACTGTAGAAATCTTACATGGCTCATCATATTCTATGTTTTGAATTTCAGGGGCTATTGGAGTGTGTTAGGAGTACTTCAATTTTTGAATAGATCTAACAACATCAATTACAACAATCAAGTATGTTTCCATACCAAAATTTGCAAATACAAATTCAATTTCTTTTCTCCAAGTATACTGATAAAGTAGGGACTACTACATCTTTAAAAGAAACCTACGTTTAACTTTTATTATTATTAATTTTTTTGTACATTTATGTTTTCCAATTTTTTATCTTCTCTTCTAAATTTATGTTCAATGGATGTTTATATCATTTATGAGATATATAATGAATTTTAGGATTTTATTTGACATTCTTTAGACCCCACCAAATATAGTGGCAAAAGAAATTACAAATACAAACTCTAGTTATTTGTAGAAATAAAAAACTTTAGGTTTCCCAACTATTGTGCTTGTCAACAATGATGAACACTCTAACATTGAAAAATCACACTATGACTCGATTAGTTTATAACATTCTAAATAATATCATCTTAGATACAAATTTAGGTAATAAAACTATGTTGTTTGTTTAGGGTGAATCTATTGGAAAATGATTATTCACACATGGACAATATATAAAATCTCTCTAAGGTAACTGATCAATGTCATAAGGCTTTAAAAAATAATTAAGTTCTAAAGAAATTAAAAGGAAACAGTGTTAGAAATTATGAATAATTTAATAAGAAATATGACATCAACATTATTGAATACATGTGTGAGGCCTCGCCCCGACCCTCCGTAGCCTTAGTTGTTATTTTATCATTTTGATACTCACAACTCGAGATGTCGAGACATTATCAGATACTTGAACATATCATATTATTTCATGTTGTGTGATGTTATTTTCAGATATTTGATGACCATCATTTAATGCTTTATGTATATGTGTGTTAATGAATTAAGTAAAATGTAGGATTAACACATTAATTTTGGAATCTTTATGACGAAGGATATAAGTAGGATGCAAGAAACCCTGATTGATGTATGTTTCAATTTATGTGAATTTTTGATACATATATATGTACATGTGATTTTTGAGACTACTGATGTGTGCAATGAGTGTGCAGATATTTTAGCCGAGGAAATCGACGGAGGAACAGAACTGATCTCTATGTGCTAATTTTGAAAACCTTGTTGTTCGTAATTCACATATTGTACTGTGAGATGTATGTATGTATCTTTCTGTGTTCAGTGAATATTAGTGTTCATAATTATGTTCTTTTAGTGTCGCTTGACACTCGTAAATTGTTTATGTTCTTCAGTGCACTGATTAGGGTTAGTTGTTTAACCTTGGACCCAAGTCGGTTTAAGTTAGTGTCAGTTTGCTAATTGGTTCTTAATCAAGGTTAGTCATCCCTAATCTAGATTAGTGCTGAATCTGCTTTTTAAGAGTTTTCAGTGGGTCCTAATTATTTCCTAGCCTTTGTGTGGCTCTAAACCTCTTTCCTAAGGCTTAAATCATGATATAATTATACCCGAAGGGTATGGGTATGGGTTAGGGGTCTTTTCCAACCCCTAAGCCCCTTTTGTTGACTTTTGAGACCACTCAAAAAGTCTCTTTTTGCTTTTGTGCGAAAATTGACTATGGCTACCATGAGTTTCATTACCCCACCTCCACTTAGGGTTTAACCATAGTGTGGGTTGAGTTAGGAGTTTCTAGACTTGTTAGTGGGTGGGTGTAGTTATTGGTCCTTTTGGGTGGTTGGGTTTGAGGCTTATTTTAGAGGCCTTTCTTGGACTAGTGGAGGTTGTTACCCAATCTCTACATTTTAGAGAGGAGTTCTTGAAGATTGAAGCAAGGAAAGGGAAGCTCTACTCAAACTTATTCTTTTGCCATTACCTCTTTGTGAAGGCTGGAATTCTCATCTCCCTTGTTTAGATTTCATTCTTGTTTCATGCTTATGCTACCTTGTTGTTGTTTCAATGTTTGTATGTTCATGGGTATGTTGGGAAGCTTTGTAAACCATGTTATTTTTGGATGATTTCCTTTCATTTTTATGTTTGCAATTTTGAGATTTTTCTTGCATGGGTGTTTTGGTATTACTCACCCTTGGAGAGGGCAGAAGTGACCAATTTTGGGAAAGGTCTGTTTAGTTGGACTCCAACCAGTGTAGAGTCTCTTCTCAAGATGAGAAGAGGGAGAAAGGGTAGGGTGTTATGGGCTCCAACCTATCAGCACAAACCTTGTATGATTATGGTATGATGAAATGGAAGAACGGAAGTTCTTGGTATATATAGCCCCGATTGGGCATTTGGTTGGTGTTGTGGTTGACTTCTCCTGGTTGGAAGAATCTACCTTTCCCTAGTTTTGATTCATTGTGAATCCCTTTGTGAAAACCTTGTATAAATATGCATGTTTGAATTGTTCTTGGCCATGCTTTTGGTCACCTGATCAGATTTTGTTCCCTCCATGATTTTTAGAAATGTGATGCAGAAAAAGATAAATACCCCTTGATAAGGGCCATGAAGGAAATTTATATTGGATTGTTGAAAATTTGGAGATTGGACTCCTATGATTATTGTATTTCAATTTTGGTGTAGTGGCCATGACGCTAGGTTTTCTTCCTAGTTCTTTCCCGTCTGAGCCCTTGAATCAAGTTGTTAATAAAATAAGTGATTGAGTAATTTTTGCTTCTCTTGAAGTTTTCATATTTTATTTCGTCATATGAATGTATATCAAAGAAAAGATGAAATGAGGATGTTCAATTAAAAAAGTTTTAAATTTGAAAATGTATGGTATCTCCTTTGAGTTTGATATGATTTAGTTCATGATTGATTGTGTTGGAAGTAAAATTGCAAGAACTTTGTGTGTTAGATACTCCCTTCAAATGAATAGAACATCATCATCCTGATCTCCTTATTTTTGCAATTGCCTTAAGATTAGTCTTGTCACTATGTTATTCAATTCGTGCTCCATCGGTTATAATAAATAGTTAAATGAATAGGTAGATGATTGTTCCTTGTAATGTGGGTATCATTGAAATGCATAGCATTTGGGGTTCATGAAAATTATGATCATGGAAGTAGATTCAGGTTGCATGATTATTTGAATCAACAAGTATTGCATTATTAAATAAAATGGATCTTCATTTAAAAGAAATTATTGGCAAAGGTTGAATTATTCCAATTTAAGATTTATAGGAGATCAAATGATTTTGGTGTAAATGTTTTAAAGCTATTAAAAAAAAATACTTGCCTTGTAATTCTATAATTAGAAAATTTTTCAAAAAAATGTGTGTGGTAAGAGAGTAAAACTCTCTGGCTTTTGTATGAGAGAAGAAATTAAATTGGTTTGAGCAACAGAGAATATTCTATTAATTATCCTTTTCATTTAAATTTTGTAATAAAACAAATAAGAGAAATTATTGTTATGCTTGTTAAATTTACAAAGAAATTTTAAAAGAAAAATAATATAATTATAGCTTCTTATAGCTAATATCCTAAACTTTACCTATATTACTTTTGCCTTAAATGCTTTTCTTCCTTTCCTTGCTGGACGTAGCACTGCTAAATGATTTGATAAGACTTTTGTTATTAAATTTTATCTTAATTTGCAAGTGGTTATGAGGGTGATGTCACCCTGTCCCCTCATCTCAACCTTGGGTCATGCATCCTTGGAAAAGCGCCGAGTCACGCTGCTTTTGTTGGGATTGCATTTAAAGTTTAAACCCATTCTTTAACTTTCCTCTTGGGCCACCCACAACACTCCACCCTGGGTCAGCGCCCATATCACCTCGGGCAGAGTGTGTAGATTTGAAAGTGCTTGGGAAGCGCTACAACCATATTAAAGGGTATTGGTTTATTCGTTGGATGCCACCTTAGGGTTTGAAAAGGTGAATGCAGGCCTAGTATAGGTATAGAGTTTAGGTTTTGGATAGTATTAAATGGGGGTGACAGTGAGTCATATTTAGGTTTGGGGATGGGTTAGTTTAATTAAGTAATATGTTAATTTATAATTTAGTTTAGTTTTGAATTAGTTTTTGTTTTAAAACTTTATATATATTAGTAGTTTTAGTTTTTAGTATGATTTAGTTAGTTAGTTTATTTTTAGATAAGTTAGTTGGTTTGTTTTAATTTACTTATTTATTTCATGTCATGTAAATTAATTTTAATGGTTTAATTATTTTAGAAAGCTCTAATTTAATGATTAGTTAAATTTAGTTAACGTTATGAGTTAGTAAGTATTTTATTTAAGTTATTTCAATTTTCATTTTGTTTTGTCAAGTTAGTTATTCATTGTGTTGTTTAATTGTTATTTGTTTAAGGTTAATTGTTTCAAATTTTAACACATATATTTAGTCAGGATTGTTTACTATTAAGTTAGTTTTAAATTTTATTAGTTAGAATTTTGTAAGTTGTGATGATAGTTAAATTAATATAGTTCTAAGTTAGTCTTACATTGATAATAAAATTTAAATTTTGAGTATAAGTAGTTTTAATTTTTAAGGTAAATTGGCTATCTAAATTAAGTTAAATGTACATTTTATTTGGTTAGATATTTTCAGATTAATCTAAACCCGAACTCTTTTAGGATGTTATTTAAATAACTTTCATATCTTGTTGTGTAGTTAATAAAATAACGTGTTTTATGTCGACAACATTTTAATAACGAAAATTCAATCTTATCGATGTTTTCCTCCACAAGAGTTATAAACTTATGTTGTAATGAAGTAAATCTTTTCTTGTAATATGATTGCAAACTTATCAACTTGAGCATTAATTTAATAAAGATTAATGTTTAAATGATTAAATGATTTTATAGTGAATATTGATTGATAGTTATGAGTTTACTGAGCAAAGTATTAGAATTTTAGAACCTTCGTAAATTTGTTGTTAGATTAATAGATTATGATATTTCCTAATCATATTTAAATTGTATTGTTATTTAAAATAATTTCAAAATATTGTTGTAACCTAATTGAAATAAGGAAAACCAAAAGTGATACCAATTTAGTGACGAATATTTAACTATAGAAATGGATTTTTTCTCATGATGATAAACTTTTGATGAACGTAGTAAATCTGTTGTTGCTTTTCAACTCTTAAAACCCTGGTGAATTTAATTATTATTTTAAAAAAAAAAAAAAATTATTGTGTGCTTTTGCCCTCGTAGTTTGGGCATGACAACATGTCATTTCAGGTGACTGGCAAAGATAATGAGCAAATAGTCACCGAAACTCTAAATAGACATCTGCATATTCTTTATGTCTACTATATCTAAGAAATGGTACACAACAACTAGTAATGTACTGTAGTGCCTGCCCCTAGTTTGCATTTTGTTATCATTGCTGAACTCTTTTAGAGCTAGTTTCATGTTGATGGTTAGTAACATTATTATGAGATTATCAAATATTGTGCTATGGATTCAGTTGATATGTGATGAGATTACTTAGACCCTATATTTCATGTATGTATGATGATTATTTTCAGTGTTTGCAGTTATTAATGATGATTAGTAAGATGATTTATTATCATATGTGTTTTCTTATGGATACTTACCCCATACTTGCATGTGTATGGTGTGCGTGTTTGCTTTGTGTGTTTACTTTTGTATGGTGTGTCTGATGTGGTTAAGGAAGAGAGTCGTAGTCACCTGCTAGTCAGGATCTACACGATGCACCACTTCCTGCCATTGCCTATTTAGTTTAGTATATATTGTGTTTGTACATGTGCAATTTTTATGCAGGTTGCAGGTACTGAGTATCGACTTCCCTGAATTGCCAGGATGAGCATACCCTATCACATTATCTCAATGATAAGAGAGGGGAGATAAATTCTCAAGTCCAAATCCCAACCCTTTAAGCCATTTGCTCTAATTGAAAAATTAGGACAAGTATCTAAGTTGAGTACCCTCCGAATACGTTGGATGACGTAATTCATGATTTAAACCCTTGGTTTGATTTTGTATGTATTTTGGCTATGATGGATTTTTTGTATTTTTACCTTTGTGAGTCTTTGGAGTATTTTCTATTAATTAAGCCTAATCAAAAGATTTAATTAATGGTTTAATTAAATTTAAAAAATTAATATGATATTTTAATATTTATTTTATTTAATTAATTAGAAAATTAATTAAATAAAATAATTAAATTTGAAAATAAAATAATTAAATTGAAAGATAAAAGTTATAATATTAAATTTGGAATGTGACAATATTTATTTTAATAATAATATATTTGGAGCTCTTTTTTAAATAAATGACTAAATAATATTATTATTAAAGCTAATAAATATTTTTGCAATAAAGTTTTGGAAAATGAAACTTAAAAGTGGAAAATATATTTTAAATTATTAAAAGATTCTAAATCTCATATGATTAAAATATAAATATATTAAAATTGAAAAGTGGAGATATTAAAGTTAGTGCATGAGACTTAATAAATAAATTAATTAAATTAGAAAGAGTAAAGTAAATTGGAGTTACAAGCTTGCATGGGAATTAACATATGTCAACAACACGGGGGTTAGTGCATCAATTAAGCACAAGGTGTCTACAATTCTATGACTCATCAAAAAAAATTGGAAAAGATCCATGCTTAGTTGGTGACACCTTTCAGCGGTTTCAAAAAGCATTCCAAAGGTTTCTTGAGAGCTCTTGATATTCAGACATTCATAGAAGCTTAAATAAAAAGCTTAATGGAAGCTACAAGCTTAAAGGAAGCCACGAGCTACAAGCAAAAATAGAAGCTTCAAAGCTTACATGCATGGGAGAAGATTCATATGCTCATATATTTTCTACTTACTTCTATGCTCCTTCTAGCATTTCTAATCACTTGGAGGATTCGATCGGCTTGGATTCTTGGAAGAATTGCGAATGATGGAGAAAGAAGGGATTTTCTATGGACTTCTGAGGCATGGCAAATTAGCATCAGTGTCTAGGTGCACTCATGATATTCGCATATTCTCTTTGCACTCTTTCTCTTCCTGTCTTCATCATATCTGTTTTATATGTCTGAATACTCTCTGTGATTGAATCTACTATTTAAAATTGGAATCTAGATATTTTATTTGGTTGAGAAGAAAACAATAAAAAAAACCCTAGTTCCAAATGAGAAAGAAATTAGATTTTAATCGAGTTTGGGTTCGAATTTATATTAAATTAGAAAGATAAGATTTGAAATTAAAATAGAAATTTTATGGTGAAAATTCGAATGATTAGATGTAACATTTCTATCAATTATATTTTTAGATGTGTATGAATAAACCCTTTTATGGTTAAATTTAGAGAAAACTTATTTTAAGAGAAAATTCTTAATTCATCACAAATTGTCCTGTCGCTGCCCCTTGGATAGACTCGGACTCAGTCATTCATAACTTTTTATCGAGATCGAATTTATTCGATCGCTCTGGTCAGAATTGGCGCAACTTGGCCCTCTCCAACATATTTCAATTTCAGCCCGATCCAACGGTTCATTAGGAAGATATGGCCATCGTACTAGGACTGTTTTATTCAAGAACATATATTTCTCCATTTTTCATAACCAAGAATTCTTTATGCTTAAACTTCACAAAATAATATATCAAAGCATTGAATGAATTAAAGATATTATTGAAATCTTTCTTTATTAGAATCTTATTAAAATGCATTAGTTTTATATGATTTATTATCTAATCTAATTAAATCAAATTTAATTAAGATTAGTTAATAGTAGAAGAACTGTAATTAATTATTAGTCAATTTAAGTAAATAAATTTTTTAATGAGAGAAAATTAAAAGAAAAGAGATTTTAATATGGTTTATATAGTGGACTTTTTATAATGTATATTGAATACTATTTAATATATATTAAACAATTTTAGAGTTGTTTAATGAAGATGATAATGTTAAGAATTTAAAGATTATTCATGTTAAAATTTACAATGAGTCTTATTGGTTTGTGATAGGGATCTTTATATAGACAAAATATTATTAGAACAATTAGAAAATGGAGTCTAATAGTTTATTTCAATATTGATTAAATAATTGTAAGATGATAATTTATATTATGTTGATTTAAATTTAAAAACTCTAAATGATATTGGATTAAAACTGAATTATTATGTTATTGGTTAATACGTTTGAATACCTTAATGGAGTTAAGAGTTAGCCAAATATTAACTAATGAGTTTATGGAAGGATTCTATAGATTGGGTATTTATAGTTTGAGGAGTTTATTATTTATTAATGTTTGTAAGGACTAGCAAACTATTAATAAATAATGGTGTAAATAGTTTGATTAGATTTAATCTAGTGAAGATTATTTAATGATTAAAGTTTTGTAAAGATATTAGTTTTCGGATTTGAAGTATAATTGATTTTTAATCAATTGATATTCATTGAATTGATATTATAACTATGATATTAATGATTAAGTTGTGCAATAGAGTCTTATTTGAAAAGATTAATGATAACACGAATTTGTCAAGGGAATGTTGGTATTCTTTGAAAAAAGACGAATGAGGTCATTATAGATTTATTCTCAATATAACTTGCTAATAAATATTGACAAGTTATTATTATTGAATTATTAATATGAACATTTGAGTATTGAATTATAGTTGACTTTTATCTTACAGAATTCTAGTTAGTTATTAGTCAACTGATATTAATTGAAACGTTGCTATGGTTATGCAATTATTAATTAAATCAATTAATGAGAGTTAATTAGATTTAATTAATAATTAAGTTATGTAATAGAGATTTAATTGATATAATTCTTTTAATGAAATTTTAAAAGTATTGATATCAAGTTAATAGTTCTTAATCTGATGACTTGAATAATGACTTTAGATATTTTAATGGTGAAGACTTAGTAATATATAATTGAGAATTATTAGAATAATAAAAGGTCAAAGATTGTGAATCGATGTTAATTGATCATTTTAATAAATTATAATCTTCTTGTTCAAAGATTGATAATTGGCTCTCTTATAATTTATAACGAATAATGATCCTAGAAAAGTTGAAAGATTAATCAATTAGAATATGGATCATGGTTAAATATAGAACAATTTAATTAAATGTCAATGATGATCAGTTTAGTGAATATTTATCCTTAAGTTATTCTTAGAATGTAATTCTTAATAATGGAAGGATAATGCTATCGGGGAAAATGGGTTGAATTGTAGGTCAAATGATGAAACTTAAGACACTTGAAAGTATACTTGCAAACAAAAAAAATGGAAACTCCTACACTTGATTCAACTATGAGATTTTAGCAAAACCAAAACATGTGTCTGCATCGTATATTCTATATGCTTCTTGTTTTGGGTTTTGGGTTAACTAGTGTTGACCAGTCTTAGGTTGTTACCAAAGGCTCAGGGGTTATGAGATGTGATGGCATGTTGATCTTATTTGGTCTCGATCTTTATAAGCCCAACCATGGTAATGTGATCATATTCTCTATGAAATGTTTGTATTTACTGATTTTTATTGTTCATCAGTCTTCATGTGTGAAGCTGAGATGTATGTGTATGAGACACTTGAGCTAATCATTTTTGAGTCATCGATCAATTATCCTTGGATTATTTTCTAGTCGCCATGATGGGACTGAAATATGGATTTATTTTTTGATGATGTCATGTTGTGACATGTTTGACTCAACCATTTTGGAGTCTTCGATTAGTATGATTTTGAGATATTCTTGGTTGCTTATTGAGAACCAATAGATATTGTGATTTATTTGGAGATATATTTTGGTTATTGAGAACCAATGATTATTATGATTATCAGTGATGCCTTCAGTTGCCAATAGAGAACTGTTGTGGTCATGATTTTTTATGGATGCTTTTTCGGATGCTCATGGAGATTTGATAATCCTTATCTTGGAGATTTGATGATTCTTATTGTGGATATTTGATAGTTTTATCATGAATATTTGATGATTCTTTTTATGGATTATCTTTTGAATTTTCTTTACAGTCGCTTGTACAGGACTGTGGTGATTTTATGATTCCATGAGCTTAGGGTAGGTAATCTACTTGTAGTGTCGAGAAGTGGCTTGCAATGGGGACCAAGGCCCTAAGTGGCTACTAGGGTAACTCATTGTAAGTTTGGTTAATAAGTGATAACTTTACACACTAAATAGGAATTAAATGAACCTAAAAAGATAATTGTTTTGATGTTCTCGCCCATGCCTTGAGTGCTTGTACAGGCTAGGATGGGAGTAGTGAGAACACATAGTTGCGACCGTGCATTCCGTAGTATGTCTCGTCAGTATGAGAGGATACTAGTGGCCGCATGAGATCAGTATGGACCCATGGAGTTTAACTAACTACTAGGATAACTTGTACGTGATAATTGCGATGACACTTTCCCGCTTGCAGAGTAGGTTTCCTACATGTCTTTGTGTGCCTCTGGGAATTAGATGTCGATTTTGTGTGTGTTGGAACCTTTGAGTTAGTATAATTTTAAGATTATTGGACTTCTAAAAATTTGTGCTATGTGTTATGGATAGCCTGTTTGGGACTTGAGATTATCTCCTCAGCATGGTGGGAGTGGACCACTTACGTTCCATGCGGTCGGGTGGTAGTGTATTTTCACTCTTATCATTTGAGATTCGTCCGAGACATCGTGGCTGGAGTATCCTTGGTTGATATTTATTCTTCATTATGTTCTTGGAGCATTATGATAGATAATATACCTTATGATGGATGTATTTACTGGTATGTTTCTTATATTGATGATTTGCTTTACTTTGCATATGTTAGTTGATGATTTATTATGCTTTACTTTGCATGTTAGTAGGATGTTTTAGGAGTGACATTCCTACTATGTTAATACCGATGATCTCTTCGGTGCTTTGGAATGTTACGCACGGAGGGATGGCTAGGATTCACGATGGTCTAATGATGCTATTTACGGTTGGGAGGAACCGTGCACTTAATTATTTATGTTTGTGATATATGGTTATCTTTTGTGATGGATGTTTATATCTTTTGTGATGATGTATCATGTATGATATGTGGTTTCATTTATGTTATTGCATTATGGATTAATATTAGATGATGATGATGTACTTTATTTACTTGAATGTTTATTCTTTTAAACTTTTCATACCCTGTGATATGTATAGTGGATGATTGAGCTAAACTAAAATATAATTACAAAAGGACACTTGTATATTGTTTAAGTACATTGGATGTATCATTGTTATTTCATAAGGATGGGATGTTAGATGAATAGTTAATTTAGATGTGATACAACGTTAAGGGATCTTTAAAGAATGTAGCATGTTATGTATATATGTTATGTTTATTTTTATTTGAATTGTTGCTATTGCTTTCGCAAATATTATGAATAGTTTTATCTTTCATGTTTTTAAAAAAAAATTGTTTGGCAAACTTAGTAAAAATCTTTGGATCCCTTGGCGGGGCATTACAAAAAAATTTCTCATGATGATAAACTTTTGATGAACGTAATAAATCTGTTGTTGTTTTTCAACTCTTAAAACCTTGGTGAATTTAATTATTATTATTTTTTAAAAAAAAAAATTATTGTGTACTTTTGCCCTCGTAGTTTGGGCATGACAACATGTCATTTCAGGTGACTAGCAAAGATGATGAGCAAATAGTCACCGAAACTCTAAATAGACATCTGCATATTCTCTATGTCTACTATATATTCTAAGAAATGGTACACAACAACTAGTAATGTACAATAGATCATGTCTCATATGTTGTTAATCCAATGATATGAGACCATAATTTGATCTTTTTTCAACACAAATTTATTCTATAGAAATCTCATAGTTTACGAATGATGCATTGTCTATTACATTACCTAGTTGTGAAGACCATATGGATATTATGAATGCATCAAAATGGTCAATTGTTATAATTATATTTTGATGTAGGAAATATTATCCAAGTAGTATGTATTATTATAGTCCTTGTAATTTAGTAATTATAATATTATAGATAATATTCTTATTCCTTTATGGTTGATATAAAATAGGGTTGTAGTCTTTGTGTTTTATTATGTTGTGATAAAATTCAAATGCATTTATAGTTTGTGGATTCTCAAATGTTTGAAATGTATTGATATTCCTCCAAATGCATATGTGTCTCACTATAGTTTCATAATATGTATCCATCACATTCTTGAGCACAATGCATTCTATTACTAAACGTATGTAAATAGTAACAATGCACAACCTCCTGCATCTTATTCTTTATTATACATTTATTAATTTGTGTCATTTATGTGTAGAAACATACACATTAATTAGATATATATTAATTTCCCACCAAGAATATTTCCACAAAAAGGAATAATATTGAAGTCAAGCAATATCTTAGAATTCAATAATGCTTAGCAAAATCTAAGAAATGTTGCTCATTGTTGACAGGTTCTCTCTCTCCATATTGGATGAGTATGAATACTCTGAATGTATTCACTACATTAAACTAGCCAATAGACAATTTCTATGAAAGTCCACAATCTAGAGTCCATGAAAAAATTCTACAATTTTCTAGTGAATGCCAAAGAAAAATATTGGAAAGTTATTTTTATGACAACCATGTTGCAATGAAAAAATCCTACAATTTTCTAATGAATGCCAAAGAAAAATATTGGAAAATTATTTTTATGACAACCACGTTGCAATGTTTTGATATGATGGATGGGGAGATATTCAGCCAATACTAGAGACCAATCAGATTCATGTTCTACCTCCATTCATGATAAATGAAAAATTTATTCACCTAAAATATCTAGTATGGGTATATAGGGAAGCTCATTGTTAATCTCATATTGGTTTTGACATATGAGTGACAATACACTTAAGTCATTTGCTTAGTTCATCTCAAACAAGTAATATATGTTAAGCATAAGTTGTCAAGTAGAGTATGTTGAGCGAAGATATATATAGCATATGTCGAGTAACTAGTAAGTGTCGAGTAGATAGTAAGTGTCGAGTCATTCAGATACAAAGTGATCAATGGATGTCAAGTCATTCAGAGGTTGAGTTACAACATTGAAGAGATAGTGAATTTCGAGCATCAGACACTTAAAATGTCGAGTAAATGATTTTGGACATAGTTGTTTGTAATGGCACAAACTTCTATGTAAACCATTTTTTAGCCAACTTAAGGATTGTTTTGTGATTCTAGATGATAAGGATGAATCTATATTGAGGATCCCTATGCAGTACATGCAACCAATCAGTTGAAAGGATGTTTTAAGTGACAAAATGGATGAATCACAATCATTGATTCATACCCAACCCTATGTCACCTAGGTCTTCTTAAGGAGGACAAACCCTAAACATTATGTGTATGAAAAAGAGTGAAATGTGCAAAGAGAGAAGTTTGGATGCACAAATAGAGAATTCATGGTGGCTAAGGACTTGTGAATTGAAATACATTGCAAAATTAGTTAGAGAAGAACAGAGGAAAGGGATTAGAGGATAGAATTGATATATCTTATTAGAGATGATCAAGTACACATTAGGAAAGATGTGATTTTTTATCTTGTAGAAAAGTGCTAAATGAAGGATCATTGCTAAGATATTCTAACAGGTGAATTAGTTAAATCTCTTAATAGAGTAGTCCTAACAAGCTACTGTAAATCCTTTAACAGGGTGTTTATTTCATTGTAAGTTAAAGTCCTTTAATTAGGCACACTTCTAATAGGGTGTTCAAATCCTTTAATAGGGTAAGATCTAACAATCTTATAAGCCTTTAATAGGGCAGACCTTTCACAGGGTAGATCATAGTTTACGATCAAACATTGTAGCCTTCATTGAATACACTTTATTACTATAGTAGTGGAGATTTGTGGGTGTCATCCCCAGCCCAGTTTTACCTTCTCATTAGAGGGTTTTTAGGTAACCATGTGTTAAATGTTATTTTCTTTCATACTATGGATGGATATGTTTAGCTATCTATTTTAATTTACATGTAAATTGTGAGATGGATGTGTAGTGAATGAATTTATGGTTAAATTTTTGAAGGAATGAATTACCCCTCATCCCCTCTAAGATTTTACTTTCCATATTGTATTTTCAACAATTGGTATCAAAGTGTTGGTTCTCTAGAAAGGAAAGCTTTGCAGCTTTGAGGAAAGATCTTGAAGATGGAAGTCTACAAGTTGAGAAAGACTATTGAGAATCAGAAGATTGAAATCTAGCTTACCCTACATCAGCTAAATAAAGCAAGAGATGAGTTGAAGTGCTCATTAAAGAGAAGGAAAAAAATAGCTATTGAAGAGAATGACACACAATACCAAGGTATTAACACTACTAAATTGTTTGTAGATGGAAACACAAGTGAATTTGATGTAGTAGTTGTAGATTTGATGGAAAGGAATGATTCCCTAACTAAAGAGATTAGAAAGCTTAAGATAGAACAAGAAGTCCAATCAATATTGCTCTGTGAGGTGACTGAGTAGAAAAAGAAAGCTAAAGAAGAAAAAGTCATGATAGAAGATGACAAAAGGATACTAACCAATAGACTGGAAAAGAAGACATTAGAGATGAATAGGATTGCTTACATGCAACTAGAAACATTGAATCAAAAGATGATTTCCAATCATGAACTGAATGGAAATGATATTGAGATCACAACACTGAAGTTACAAAATGAACAACTAAGAAATGATCTGAAAAGAGAAAAAGAATTTGTTGAGAGTTTCAATAGACCTAGTGAAGCCATCAAGTATTTTGAGCAATTGATGAGATCTCTTAGATCTAATAGTGATACTACTAGATTGGGTTAAACTAGTATTGATGAAGGAGAATCATCTAAAAGTGGTGAAAAAAGGAACAACAAAGGTAAGAACTACAAACCTACTTGTCATAATTATGGTAAGATAGGTCATGCAACAAATGTTTGTAGGAGCAACAATACAAATGAGAACCCTAAGAAGAGATTCATGGGTAACTGCCACAGGTGCAAGAATCAAGGACATTAGGCACATGAAAGCAAGAGCAAGACATCAAGCACACAAAGATTTGAAGGTTACTGCTACAACTATAAGAAGTATAGACATAAAGCATATGAGTGCAGATCAAAGTCTAATTGGTCATCAAACAAGCAAGCCAAGGTAAACTATACTAGCAGATCCTACAATTGGGATTACAATACAAGGTATAGTTGCCAATATTGTCAAGAGTATGGACATGTTGTCGAAAATTGTATTAGAACACATTTCATAAGTGACTACAAAAGTTGGTTGAGTCAAACTATGTGTTTTAACTATTTGAAGACTGGTCACGTAAGCAAATATTGTCCAACAAGGTCAAAGGCACCTAGTAGTGAATTCAATAAAGGAAAAGGAAAGGTTGATGTGGAGAATGTCAAAGTGCAGATGAACAAGACATTGAATAAAAAGGAAGATTGCAGTACATCAAGTTTAGATGGGATCACTTATCCAGTGGATCAGGTGATCACACCACCCCTAACTAGGCAATTAAGAGGTGTGTGGGACTAATATTTCAAAGTTCAATTATACATCAGTTCTAAAGATTTAGTTCTAAAAAGATCATTGAGGCATGAAGTAAGATGCAAAGTATTGGTTAGAACTTAGAAAAAATCTATAAGTTTTCATGTTGTTTTCAAGCATGAAAATTTTCACTGTGGTACCGAGTGAAAGCTAGTTGTTGCTGAGCTATTGAAGGTAACAGTGTTGGCCAAGCTTGATGTGGCTATTAAGTGTGGAAAGAATTACATGGAAGCCGAGTGAGTCAAAATTGCTAATGGAGCTAAGCTTACAGCTATGTAAGCACTGAACATTTATTGTGAAGTTTAAGGGCTATATGGTCAATTTTTGACTCATTTACAATTATTTGAGATTGAAGAGAGAATGAAGAGCATAAGGAAAATTGGAGAAATTGATTGAAGTGTTTGCATACTAAATTCAACTACTACTTAACACTAGTCATCAAATTTGTCAAGGTATTTATCATGTGCTGAGCTATTTTGTTTGAATTTATGCAAACCCTAGTTAGTTGTTATGGCATCTAGCTCTTCTACTACTACGGTTAAGGAAGGAAAGGAAGTTTTTAATGTTCAATTGATAAGAAATGAGATTTTAAAAAACTAGTATTTAGAGCTATTCCTAATATTTCTTATAAAGGAGACTCGTCTGGTGCATTATCTACGATACCACCAAAAGTTTTAACGATAGAAGATGTAAGGTGTTGCTACAATTGTAAGATAGGAAGCATTGGAGACATGAAAATAAGAGACTTGTGTGGAAAATTATGTGAGAATGGAGTATTGAAAGAGGAGTACAAGGTTTTAGAGAGAAAAGGGTTAAATCGTGCCCTAGATTTTCTAAATGTGTTCAAGACATAATGGATTAAGATCATGGTTCTTAGTAGAATTCATGAAAATTCTGTATGGTTGGAGGATGACCCTATCAAACTCACAAAGAGGATTATTCACAAAGTGACAAGGTATCCAACCCTAGATAGACCAAAGACTATGAGGAGTGATGTAAAAGAGGCAATTGAGAAGAATATAGGGGCACTACGGAACAAGAGAGGGATGACCGTAGACACAATTACTAATCCCCTAATTGCATTTGCAGTGAGAGTTATTTGATAGAAATTCTTTCAATCTAGTGAGTTGAATAGTGTACCATGTATGGATGTGTATCTTGGTTAAAGATAGTGAATAAAGACCATTCTTATGACCTTGCCGAGTTACAACTCCCGCAGTTATCTAAAAAATTGGGAGCCATAAGGGAAAAAAAAAAGTGCACAATGGAAATTTGGTTCAATTATTGTCTGCATATTTTTCTTTGTGTAGAACACTTTGCCCACATTTGGGAAAGTAGCTTGGAAGAATAATAGATCAGTTGTAGTTTAGATTGGTGAATTTATAGAGAATCAGGGAGATAATTTTGAGATTGTAATGACTAGTTATTTTAAAGACTTTAAGAAGTCAATGAAACAAAGACTTAGGGTTCTAGTATCACTAGTAGAGGAGCATTTCAATGATGTTTGTTTCCTAGTTGATGTTGATTTCACTTATGTACAAGTTGTTGTTCCAAGGGTGAGATGACTCAGACCATTACCTTATGAGATTAATGTGGATGAGGCATCTCCAGCCATCACTGCTCTACTAGCATAGGAAGTTGATAAGGATGCTACTACTTTTGGAAATTATGATGTAGCAAAGTCAAATATCACAATGGACTTAAAGAAAACTTTTGTGATGAGAAAGAAGAATAAGCTTGTGAAGAAACTCAAAGAACAATTTGGTGAAGGGGCAGAAAAAGATGAAGAGGAAGAAGATAATGAAGATGATGAAGATGCACCTACCTAAGCACTACTTACTCTCACACAGGGTCAAGGTGAGGACCAAGGAGAAGAAGAAGAAGAAATTGATGAAGGTTTCAAGGGAGAAGAATTTAATGAAGCACTTGTTGCCACAGAAGAAAAGAAGAGAAAAGAAAAGAAGCTAGCAACAAGAAAACCTAAAAAGGTTATGAAATATACACAACAAAATCCTACAATTCCTATTACCAGGGCTAACGCAAGAGCTACTTCCAAAAAGACTCAAGGAGTTCAGAAGCCTAAAGGCAAGAGAGCTAGCACGTCTACAAAAGAAGATGAACTTGAGAAAAAGAAAAGAAGGGAATCTATTGCCCTAGTTGAATCAAATAAGGAGAGGACCAAGTCAGATGACAACAACCAATTCAAAGTGGTGAGTCATAGTCCCTCTTTTGATTTGGACAACTTGTGTGAAAATATCAAGAATAATGCTGATTTAAGTGAATTTACACATGTTGAGGTTGATAAACTTGGTAAGTTAGAAAAGAATAACGCAGAAGAGTCTATATATGTCATGATAGAAACTTTCAAGAAGACTCCAATTGAGATTGCCAACTCTTTACCCAAGGACCTATATGATAGAGTTGGACAAAGGTGGAAATATAGTCTCACAAAAGAGAGAAACATTAAAGAGACTTCACTTGCAAGAGTGATGCCAGACTTGGACAAATCTGAAATAACAAAGGAAATTAACAAGTATAAAGAAAGATTTGCTCCAAGGTATCAAGCCTTTAATATCTTATAGAACAAAATTGAAGAGGATGTTCAGCAGAGCACAAACTTATGGAAAGTGATCTATGGGCTTGTTACCAATTTAACATACCTCCTAAATTGTTATGTTATATGCTGAACTAAGTATGTTTAGTGGTTGAGAATACATACTGTAGAATGAAAAGGATGCAAAAAGTAAAGTACAGGAATCAATAAATAGGAAAACTGACCACTTTATTCAAAATACAAGTATCAAAATAGTACATTTTTATTGAAATATCCAAAAATGTTTTGAGGAAATACAAAGTGTTCAAGTTTTACACAGTACTTAGATACAATGCATTCAGATATCACAAGCATTCTCAGCTCCTAACATAATATTTGAATTAAACAAATTGTATAAATAGAAAAGTATTGAAAAGAAGATAAGAGGAAAGGCATCCATTGCTTGAATGGAAGGTTTGTTGCATTGAATGTTGAAGGGTTGAGCCCACATCTCCATCTGGTAGTAAACCTACAAAAATAAAACAAGAAATGGGTCAGTTCATATGAATTGAGCAATGGATAACTTTCCTGTCATCCATACTCTATTGTTCCTACAAGATGGTTATTGAGATAACTGTGCTAAAAGACAAGAAGGCAAGAGAAATCAAAAAAATAAAACATGTTTATGCTAATGAGTTTGTTCAATGTGCAGATACAGGTATGAAGTTTGAGGTTGTTGAAGGATCTTGCATAAATTTTAAATTTGAAGCCTTTCAACTGAATCATGTAGGGTCCAAGACTAAAGAACTGAGGAGGCTATTGAAGGGACACACATAAACTACAAGCATGAAACCTTCTGGTCAAATCATGTAGCGTCAAAGACTAAAAAAATGGGGAGACTATTGAGGGGGCATATGTAAACTACAAGTATGAGACCTTCTAGTTGAACCATAGCAGGAAGTTGAAGACAAGAGGAGATTGTTAAAGGGACATTCATGTAGTACAAGTATGAAACCTTTCAATCAAATCATGGAGGCCATATAGAATTTTAAAGTCTACAAGCTAAAGGAATTTCAAGGATCTTTGCAAGTATACTTCTAGTATTTTCATAATGAAGTTTAGATCAGCAAATAAGTTGTTTGCTATCATTCAAAAATTTATGAGTCAGAGCATAAGCAATTTAGCTATAACAGAGGAATTTTAGCATATAGAGAAAAAAATTAAAGATGCAATCAATCATATTGGGTTCAACAAAGATTAATGAATTATGAGTTTCAAATCAACAAGAAAAGGGAATAAAGATGGCAGAGCATTTAAAGCATTTCCACCACGACATGGCAAAGTCAGCTTTCAAAATGTAAAGAGACAAATTACTTATTAAAAAAATGCTAAGAAAAGAGAGAAATGTGCTACAGAAAATATAATGTGCATAAATAGGGGCATCAATATCAAGAAAATCATTAATGCATATTGTCGAACAAACTAGTAAAGATATAAGGATACATTAGTGGAAGTGAGTTCTTGTTGATAGGAGATAATGAGATAAAAGGAAATAATTGATTGTTTGAACAAGAAGTTTTTTCAAGGAATTTTGTATAATCTATATGGGATGCTTGGCAACGGATGGATAAAGATAATATTTCATTAGTTGCCTTTGAAGAAATTCTGAAGACTCCATTTAATCTGAAGCAATATCATTGTATAAACTTTGTATATATCTTAAAAAGAGATGCTAGGGGCATTTAGCTTACCAAAGATGTACAAGGCATTACTCAAGATAGCAAGCTCCAGTAATAGTAGCTGAATACGAGGAGGTGAGACTGATTGCTTATACTATGTTTGGGCATTGGATAAAGAATCCAATCTATATGCATGCTGCTGAAACCTTGCTAAATCATATTTCACAAAAAACATGTAACTAAACCCAGTGCTATAGTATAACCAAGAGCAAGATGAAGAGAATAAAAATTAGAATCAAATATCATGAGGAAGCTACAGCAACAACTATCTTTGTGTGATTAAAGGTACAGTTACAAAACATTAAGTAAATTTGAAGTGGCTTCTTGATGGAAAAATACAATCATTTTTCATGCCCAGAAGTAATTATTAGTGAAGGAAAAACAATATTAAATAGTTCTAGCCAAATAATCCAATAACCTAGTAAGCACATAATATTCAACCACAACAGTATATGAAGGAAAGGCCAAACTCAAATACAATACAACAGGAATTTGATTTCGTTTAAAGAAATATGGTGCTTTACGTAGCTAAAAATGTAAACCCATACCTTATATAGCTGCAGTATTGAAGAAAATATAAAAACATGGTATCCAAATATTCAGATCCGAGCTCCAACAAAAAAGGAAATAAGTCTCATAGCAAATGCACAATAAAACCCGCAAAGAAAGAAGCCATCCATGGCCAAATAGAACCTACAACAAAATAGTAATGCCTAGCAAGGAAAATATGGCATCCAAGAAACTCACACAAGTTTAGACCCACAAAAAAAAAATCATGCCTAGAAGGATAAGACCAGTGATCAAGAAAATCTGCAGGCTATTGTTCAACCAAAATGGCATATAAATCATGCCCAGCAAAGGAAGAATGGCTCCTCAACTCGAGTCCAAAAAATGCACCATCAAGAATGAAATCTACGGCCATACGGCAAGTAAACTCATCATAAAAATGACCACTGCTAATAGAGAGAGTAGATGAAAACGTCTATAGCCATGAAATATCAAAAAAAATCACACTAGCAAAGAGCTAAATCATAGTCCAATCTCCATAGCGGCTAGGGTTTGATAACCTTCATCTTCCCTTCATTGCGTGAGTTGAATATCAACCAAATAACAAAAAACAAAGTGCCTTTTACCTTTCATACATTTTTCATTTTTCCTTTGCTATATTATATAAAATTTCGGGTCCAAGACATGTAGAGTTTAGGCATTTTTTAAAAACTCTATTTTTATTTAGTTGTATGTGTATATAATGAATGATATTTTATATTAGTCATTTTATACATATTCAACTAATAAAAATTATATTTCATGATTTCCTTTTTATTTTTATTAATACTAATATGTTTTAAAATTAACAAATAAAACATTAATTATTAAAACATATTAATATTAATATAAATAAAAGAATTATAAGAAAAATTTCCTTTATAATATTTATTTAATATTAACGTGTTTATAAAAATGATAAAATATAATAATAAACACAATAATATTAAATAAATATAATGAAATGAGCTATGATTGTAAAATTAATATATCAAGTGGTCGTAATTATAAGACCATTGATTTTATTAATTAATTAAAGGAAATTATAAGAGTTTTAAATATTTTTAATGCCTAAATGCAAGGAGGCGATAGTGGGAAACTAATTTTGAACCCCAAGAAAGGATATTCAGTTAGCACCTAAGTAAGGAGCTATTTTTGGAGGCTAAGGACAGTTCCAGTTTCTCATGCAGTGATGGGGTTATAGAGTGCTATTTTTAGCAGTTTATGGAGCAGTTAAGGGCAGTTATGCATGCAGTTCTTATTGAGAGCCTATTTTATACATATATTGCATAATTATGAGGAGTTTTACATGCTATATTTGTGTGTTACTTAATGCATCCGAGTTTGGGTTTTTGTGCATGATTTTTAGGAGCTAGAGACAATTTTTAAGTTATCTATCAGTTGGGTAGGTGTTTGAGAGTAGTTTTTAGAGGCTTCTTCATAGTTTTCATCATTTTTGGATGATTTTTTCTAGGCATGATCTTGGAATTTGAGTTAGGGTTATTTTTTCTATATATTGTACATTCACCTCATTATGAGAGATCTTCTTTCGTATTCAGATTTTTCCACATTGCAGATTTTGAGTTGATTGTAAGATCAATTTTGTAGTAGAGATTTTTTCAGCATTGGTTATAGAGATTCAACAGTTCCTTCTCATTGATTTTGGTGCAATTTTGTGAATTCTTTACTTTAATGTTGTGTTCACCTTCATTTTAGTTATGTTCTTTATTGCATATTTGAATATTGATACGTATGATTATAGGTCTATGTTTGTGATCATTGTTCTTTTTGTAGAAAATTGGTGAAACTTAGATATCCCTTTCAAAGCAGAAGATCTCGGTCCTTGCATAGAAACACTTTTGTGGTTACGTGTTTGTCTGAGTATTGTGAATCAATTGTCTTTCATAATTCATGTTGATTTGATTAAAGTTACATTCAAAACCATTGGTGTATCACCTCATTTAGATTAGCTTTCATTACTTGTTATTCATTTCTTACCCTTATCTCACATATACTTTAGGATTAGGTGATCACAACTTAGGAACCAGCCTAGCTTTCAGAGATCCATCTCTCATTTTAGGACAACCCACCACCCAAGAGAGTTTCCATGTTTCAGCAAGATGGCTAGATTTTGAATCTCGCTATAGGTGCAATCCTGATTGACAATAGGGCTAAAAATACAAAAGGCTATTGAGAAAGCACCTAAGGAAGTAGGTGAAGAAAAAAAGAAGAAAAGGTAATTGAAGTAATTAATGAAGAATCTATAATGGAAGTACATGGGACTACAGAGGTAATAGATGAGGAAGAGCAACAACAAAACAAAAGTGTACAAGAAGTACAGATGTTGAGTGTCAGTCCACAAAAAAATATAGTAAAGGTTAAGGATGTGTCTGACACTACCATTTAGAAAATTAATCCCCTAACAGAGAAGGATATGTAGAAGATACTGATTGATTCCACCACCAAGACACAACTATGCAATCATCCTATGTTGGTGAGTGTGGATGAGATTGAGAAGGCAAATTTGGCATCTGTAGGGGAGAAAACACAAGCATTATCCATTGCCCCCTCTAAATCTACAAAAGTGAAACCTACAATGTCTATTTTAGTACATCAAAGGAAACACACAATGTCCTCACATTTTAGCACTAAGGTACAAAATGTTTTAGTACCAATAATTACAATAATTGAGAAAGAAAGGACACCAATCCAAATAGATCAGGAAGCGAGCCCTGCACCTACACCATAAGCACAAGGTGGAGTAGAATCTCAAGATAAGGAGAAGGATAGGACTAAAGATTTAGTCTTGACTATAAAACTAGAGGAAATGATAGTAATACAGATATTGGTTACCTTACTAGATACTACTACTCCTACTCCTAGTCACACACTTCATAGGCTGAGTACTGAAGCCACACCATTGCAACCATCAAGGCTTAGTCCTAGCACATCTAAGGTTTATGAGGTGACATCCTATGGTGATATCAACTTAAATGAGGTGATTGAGTTACCAAAGTATGATCTTACATCAATCACGATAGAACAAATGAGCATATTGCAGTATGCTCTAGCAAGGAAGAAACAACAAGAATTTCTCAAAAGGGAGCTTAGAGAGAAACAAAAACTTCATGAAATCAAGGACATATTTCTTGGTGAATTCAGCCTACCTGCACCTAATGAAGCCAAGCCAATCATTGAGTAGTTGGAAAATATTGTAGAAAAGATGAATAATAAAGACCTAGATTCCAATGTCAAACTACTGGAATGGTCTAAGAAGAAATTTCAAACAAAGGTGGATGAACAAATATCTAGTGCATTGCACTACACCGGGTTGAGTTAGTAACCAAGATTGAGGGTGTGAAGAAGATGTTGGAGAATATTTTCTCTCTTTACACCAAGTTGTGTGATGTTCCCCTATTCACACATGAAGTGCAGAGACATATTGTCCATCTAGAGGGAGATTTGAAGAAAATAGGTAACATTTTACAACAATATCCTAGTCAAATTCAATCTCATTTTAGGAAATTATTATCAGCACAAGGTTAGTTAGTAGTTTTACATGCTCAAGATGCAAATATTAGGGCCACACTAATCAACATCAAGTCCATGTGAATCCCTCACATGGAGGTATTACACAAGGAACTAGCCTATTGTTGAAGAAAGATCCCCATCTTTCTACACACGAAGGCTTAGTCACCCTTGCTATCGAGTTAGACATACAGATAAAATCTCTAAAGGTAGCATGTGACAACTACGATGCATAGCTAAAAATTATAATGGAGGTCCATAAATATTTCTTGGACAAACACATAATTCATATACCACCCATGACATGTGTCAAAAGGGGGAGAGAATAAAAGAAAGGGGGGAGAATAAAAGAAAGGGGGAGTATGCATGCAAGGAGAGAATGAATTTTGGGGGAGATCAAATAGAAATAGAGTCTACAGAAATAGAGCCAACACAAGAGATCTACTCAACAGGAGTATTAGTTTTAGATTCAAAACATAACAATCAACTCAGGGGGAGTTATAGAAATTTGAGGTATGACTGATAAGTCATAAGTTTTGCAAAGTTTTGAAGTTTTTAAATTTTGTATGTAAGTCAAGTACTATATGGATATTATCTGAGTTATGCTCAAGAGCTAAGGATATTCATGCATGACCAAGTATTTTTTCCACTCATGTCAAAGGGGGAGATAGTTAATCTCATATTAGTTTTGACATATGAGTGACAATACACTTAAGTCATTTTCTTAGTTCATTTCAAACAAGTAATATATACTGAGCATAAGTTGTCAGATAGAGTATGCCAAGTGAAGATATATACAGTATATGTTGAGTAACTAGTAAGTGTTGAGTCACTCAAGTGTCGAGTAGATAGTAAGTGTTAATTCATTTATATGCCAAATGATCAATGGATGCTGAGTCATTCAGAGGCCAAGTTACAGCATAGAAGAGATAGTGGATGTCGAGCATCAGTCACTTCAAGTGTCAAGTAAATAGTTTTGGACATAGTTGTTTGTAATGACATACAATTCTATGTAAACCATTTGTGAGCCAACTTAAGGATTTTTTGTGACTCTAGATGATAAGGATGAATCTATATTAAGGATCCCTATGTAGTGCATGAAACCAATCAATTTAAGGAATGTTTTAAGTGGCAAAATGGGTGAATCACAATCATTGATTCATCCCTAACCCTAAGTCACCTAGGTCTTATTAAGGAGGACAAACCCTAAACAATATGTGTATGAAAAAGAGTGGAATGTATGAAGAGAGAAGTTTGCATGTGCAAATAGAGAATTCATGGTGGCTAAGGACTTGTGAATTAAGATACATTGGAGAATTAGTTGGAGAAGAATAGAGGAAAGGGATTAGAGGACATAATTGATATATCTAGTTAGAGAGGATCAAGTACAAATCAAGAAAGATGTGATCTCTTATTTAGCATTAGAGTGCTAACTAAAGGATCATTGATGAGACATTCTAACAGGTGAATCAGTTAAATATTTTAACAGAGTAGTCCTAATAGGCTATTGTAAATCCTTTAACATGGTGCTTACTTCATCATAAGTTAAAGTCCTTTAATCAGGCACACTTCTAACAAGGTGTTCAAATCCTTTAATAGGGTAAGATATAACAATCTTGTAAGCCTTTAACAGGGCAGACCTTACACAGGGTAGATCATAGTTTACAATCAAACATTGTATCTTTCATTGGATAAACTTTATTACTACAGTAGTGGAGATTTGTGGGTGTCATCACCACCCCAGTTTGGTTTCTAGGTAACCAAATATCTTGTGGCATACATGTGTTGAAAGTTATTTTATTTTATGCTATGGATGGATATGTTTAGCTAGCTATTTCAGTTTACATGCAAATTGTGAGATGGATGTGTGGTGAATGAATTTATGGTTAAAATTTTGAAGG
The DNA here is from genome assembly GCA_028749045.1 of Cupressus sempervirens. Taxonomy (NCBI): domain Eukaryota; kingdom Viridiplantae; phylum Streptophyta; class Pinopsida; order Cupressales; family Cupressaceae; genus Cupressus; species Cupressus sempervirens. The sequence continues at coordinate 593,020,965 of CM053790.1, forward strand.
ACTAATTCAACCACCGCGCCCCCCCCACCCACCTCCTCAAAGTTTACTTTCTCTATTGTATTTCCAACAATAATCATAATTCATTTTCAATATATTATACTCCATTTCCCTCATAGAAATCACACCGCAGAAGAATTGACTACCTTTTTCAATCCAACATGTAAAACATTGTGTTGTTAGCTATCTACTATTGAAGGCGACACGCTTGTATGCATAATAAACCTTCTCATATCATATCCAACTCTTTTAATTGAATGGATTATAAGACATGACAATATAGAGATTGTAGGAAAATGGTATGATGATTACATAGGAACCCTAGCAACTAAAACCATAAAAAATCATTACTCATACCATTATTTATTTGAATTTGCAAATAGTGACATGTCACCTAGCATTGATCTTGTGGCAGATATTAGAAGATGGCACATCTTAAATGGATGAATTAACTATTACAACATGAAAATTGCCATAAGTAAATACTTATGATGTATAAGATTAGGCTCCATTTTCTGTGAGTTGAAAAAATCTAGTACAATATATATCTACTCATTTGCATTTCAATAATGTGTACATATCTAAATTTAGCTAACTATGTCTTTTACTACTGCAAACTAGTAGTAATTTCATCAATTGCATTTGACATGGAAGGCTAACAATCTTGTCAATTTGGAATGTTTTGATCTTTTTTCAACACACAAGTTTCTTCTATAGAAATCACACAGTTTACAAATAATGCATTCTCTACTCCATTACCTAGTTGTGAGGACCATATGGAAATTAAGAATGCATTGAAAAGGTCAACTATTATAGTTATAGTTGTGATGGATCATATTGTAATTTACTAATTTAAGATAGTTGCAACAATGTCTTATTCTAATTAAAGCAAAATCATATAAAGTTCCCTTGTAGATAGAGACATAATCTTGTCCATGCCTACTCTTGCATATTACATGAATTCTCATTTATTTCTTTCAACTTATGTGAATTAATAATTTTATTTATACAACTCTTTTAAATTCCTCCTTTATTGAACCACATGGAGAATTTGAAGAGAAAGATGTAGGACTGAATATGTAAAATAAATCTCTTTTTCCATTTCACATTGAGCCATAATGAGCTTTTGAGTGGTATGTTGAAGTGAATATATTCATGTGCTAGGGTTGACACATGTGAGGGAGACATTTTTTCTTTTTAAATTTTAGTCTTACATCGAGAATCAATCAAGTTGATCACAAGTCACTGTGGTAAATTCTCAGAAGATAATGAAATTTCTTGAAATAGTATTGGGAGTTGAATTATGGTCTCTCTTGGTTATACTTTTCTCTGTGAACAAAACACCTACTTTCATTTTGTTTTTGGCTTTGAACATAATACTCTTCTATGTAATTCTCTATCTATTTGAGAAATATATGTAATGTCCATAGCCAAGAACAAATTCACAGACAATAAAGAAAACATTTTAACATTCAAATGTAGTAAATGTTGATGATGTTATCACGACTACATAGTCAAATATAATGAATAAGTGCAAGTCCTTTAAAATTAGAAATTATAATGGTATATAATTTTATTTTTTTGGTCGCTACTAGTTTTTATTTTATTAAAATAACATTTTTTACATCATATCAAAATTAGGCACTTAAGGATTAACCTTACATTCACATATACAAAATCCTTTAAAAGTCTCCTATCAAATCTTTCTAAAGCTTTATACACCTATACCCCTAACTCCTCACTTTCATATACATTTTTTACTATTTCATCTTTGCTTTACAAAAAAACTAAAAACTTTCCACCATTTGTCCATCATTTCTTTCCCCATTACCGCCCCTTGCAGCTCGCACACATCTCCTCCTCTTCCATGAGGCTTCTCTGCATTTCACCAAGTCTTTGCTTCTTCTTCCTCTAAAAAAAAAAATTTTTTTTTTAAAGTCACCCTATTCCTTGTTGATCTTCATCTCCCAAAAGCTACGCAAAATGGGACAATCCCAAAGCTGAGTTGCAGAATATATTGTTGAAAACTTTCCCTTAATCAGGTTCCTTGTCGTCATTTATGAGTTGGAAAAAACCAAAAATAACCCAGACAAAATTTAGTACCTCTAATTGCCATCTTATCTCATCACTCCTCCACTCTTATTGGAAATTTGACCTGCACCACCCTTCATCTCCTCCTCTCACCCGCACTTCTCCACTGCTTCAGATGGGTAATAAGGAAACCCAAAACCTTCCTTCCCTTATTTTCATTAAATTTACCAATTTCCTCCACTAGCTTGGCCCAAGCCACTTTGATCTTAGCATTATAAGAATCTTTGTCAATCCCTGTTGGCCACCAAAGAAACCCAAACTTTCCAAGTTTCCTGCCCTCCTCTATATTCTCAAAGCATTCACTATAGTCAAAACCCTTCCCCGGCCATGCCCACTCTAGTAGGGAGTCAATTCCTACAATCAAGTTTGCTGAAAATAACCTCTTCATTACCCATTTGACCTCTTCCATGGGAAAGGCCAGTTCCAAGCCCTACGCCATTACTATCATCATTATATCAGCATTGATCTTCCAATGGTGAGAAGAGTTTTGAAATAACTCCCCCACCATCTCCTTCATAACATCTACCACACCTTGCGATGGGCACTTGAGCAACAATTTCAACCTCGTATCCTGCATCAAGACAAATAGATCTTTATGCTGCCTATTTGTTTTAAAGGTAAAATTCACTTCCATTCTTCCTATCTATTCAATCACTTTCAACTCTATTTGATTTACTATTCAAACTATTAAAAAGGCCTTTTTTACTCCACTATATAGAGCCTATCAATAGTTTTGTTTCTTGTAAAACATCCCATCGTCACTCAAAAAAATCATGGTTTTTTTTCTTCTTGCACACCCTCTAATGATGAAAACATTAATTACAAATCACCCAAATTTGTTCATCTTGGTTTTACTGACAGTCCTTTATGATGTCAGTCACCTTACATTCACAGCTATTCTAAAAACACAATAACTAATAAAAGCCTTAATCATTTTCACCAATTCCATCCAAATGGATACATATTTCAAAAATTGACATTCCATCCTCCACTAAACCTACTACCCATTTTGAAAGGGTTTCCGCTTCTCTGTTAACTTCTCTATAGACATGATAGATTTGAAATTCCTCAAAGGCATTTAACTCTTCATTTATACACATCAAAAAATTTCATAAGTGCCATGCAAAAATTGAGTTGTTTCTTATAGCTTGCACTACAACCATTGAGTCACGCTCTAAAATTGCTTTACCTCCTCCTACCCTTTTCACACATTTTATTGCCAAAAGTGCAGCCTAAAACTCTGATTCATTATTTGTTCCATCTAGTAATCTTAAAGATTTGAAGACCAAAGTCACCCCTAAATGATCCTTAATGATGCATCCTGCACCTAATTTTTTGGGGTTTCCCTTTGATGCCCCATCAAAATTTCCTTTTATCCAACCTTCTACTAGAGCTTCCCATTTTGCACCTTCCCTCTTATTTTCCTTAGAAGGAAATTTCCCCTTCGCTCCTGCAACCCCAATTTTTATCCCAGGTCACTTTTTCTAAATTGCTCTATCATAACTCATAAACACACTTTTTGACATAGTGCAACACTTACAGCTTCTTTAATTGAATGATCTATCCTTTTCAATGGTTGGTTGATTATCTCTATCAATCCTTGAAAAGTCCTTCTATTCCTTTCCTTCCATACTTCCCATATGAAAACTGAGGGGCTCACTAGCCATATACATTCAAACAAGTTTCTCCTTCGCATTCTTGGCCACAAAATAAAGAAAGCCCTAAGAGAGGGACTCCAAGATCGAAACCACCCCAATTTTCCCTGAAGAAAACTCCAATAATTAGCTGCAAAGTCACAATTCAACAACAAATGATTAGCACTTTCCACCTCGCTTCCACACATAACACATTTTGTAGGACCCTAAAAGCCGAATTTCCTTCTTCTATCTCCTATTAGGATTTTGCCTTGTATTGCTAGCCATGAGAAAGTTCCCACTTTTGGGAGTATTTCTTTACTCCAACATAAATCCCCAGCTTCAAAACACACTTCCTCATTATTGTCAATAATTTCATAACCAATTTTTACTGAAAACTTACTAGATGTTGTCGCACACTAACTTATCCTATCTTCTCTATTCATGATGCAAACCTTTCTTCTATTGAAAATCTCCCTCAAAGATTATTGTTGTCCTTCAGAGAGACTTTCAACTCTCCAATATTTCCACTCCCACCTTTACCAAAGATTCCCTCTATTTCCACAACATAGTTTCTAACTTTCTTACTCCATAAATCACATAGTTTATGTTTCAGCTCTCTATCCACTCCCTTGTCATCTAAATATTTCTTACCATTCCAGGAGTCCTCCCAGAAATTTGCATGATTACCATCCCTTATGACCCATGGAATATGATCTATTATTACATGCCTGCATGATAGAATAAAGTTATAGATTGTTAAACCTCTAGTCAGACATGCCTGCATGATAGAATAAAGTTCTAGATTGTTAAACCTCTAGTCAGATTTTGAATTGTTAAAATCCTTATGTTCTCATTAAAGTCTAAATATTTGGCCTTGAGCATCCTAATCCACATTTGATCTCCATTATTTTCCATTTTCCAAACCAACTTAGCCCCTAGGGAAATGTTCATAGTGTTCCAATCTCTAATGGCAACTCCTCCAAAAAAATTTGGTCTACAATTTTTTTCCCACTTAAGTAATGGCCATTTTTTCTCCTCCCTTGCACTACTCCAAAAGAATTTCCTCATATGCTTTTCCACTAAATTAATCATCTTCTTCGGGACTTTTAAACACATCATAGAGAAAATATGCACCATTGAGACCACCGATTTTAGCATCAAAATTCTTCCTGCAAAAGACAACCATTTACCCTTCCACCCATCCATCTTCCTGAAGCATTTTTCAGCCAGACCCTTCGATACTTCACTTCTATTTCACCCTTGAAATAAAGGGATCCCCAAATACCTGCTTGGTAGACATCCCTGTTTGATATTCACAATTCTACCAATTGTTATTATTTTATTAAAAGAAGTGTTGAAAAAAAAAATCAAACTTTTCCCAATTAATCTTTTGTCTTGAAACTTTTCCATAGATTTCTAAAGTCATTTTCATCAGTCTTGCTTCCTGCTCTGAAGCTTCACCAGTTAAGAAAGTGTCATCCACAAACCGCAAATGTGAAATTGGGTCCACTCCCCTAGCCACTTTCACCCCTTCCCATAAAGCTCTCACTCTTTTTTCTCTAATCAGCCTCCCTAACACTTCTACCAAAATTATAAAGAGGAAAGGGGATAAAGGGTACCCTTGCCTAATCCCTTTTTTTAATTCAAAGAAACCTTGGAGACTTCCATTTACCAACATCGAGAATCTTATAGAGCTTAGACAACCCTTCACCCACCTTATCCATTCCTCATTAAACCCAAATTTTTTTAGAACATTGAACAAAATATTTCTATTTACCTCATCCTATGCTCGCCTAATATCCAGTTTTACCATCATTTTGCTTAGTTTGTTTATTCTTATTGAGTGAATCATTTCATGAGCAATAATCACTCCTTCAAAAATGGATCTCCCTAGAGAAAATCCACTTTGTTCCTATGATATGACATCATTAAGAACCTTCTTTAGCCTATTGGCAATTACCTTCAAAATGATTTTATATAGATGTTGCACAAAGAAATTGGTCTAAAATCTTCAAAGGTTCTGCACTCATCTTTTTTTGGAACTAATGAAATAAAAGTATTATTCAAATATTTTAGAACAAACCCCCACACCTAGACTCTTCAACCATCCCCCAAATTTCCTCTTCTATATAATCCCATATTAGTCTAAAAAAACTACCTATAAAGTCATCTGGCCCTAGACTTTTATCCTTTCCTAAACCCCATAAAGCTTTTTTAACCTCCTATCTTGAGACTTCAGCATTTAACATTAAATTCTTCCTTTCTGTAACACACCCCATAATGCACTCCAAAACCTCCTCTGCTAAAGCCTCCCCCCCCCATCCTCCATTCTTCCTCTTCCTTTGAAAAAGTCTACCGCTTCTTTCTTAATCATCTTTGGATCATTTATCACCTCTCCTTCCACATTCTTGATAGAGAAAATCTTATTATGAGCTTTTCTTATTTTAACTAAATTATGGAAAAACTTTGTATTCCTATCCCCTTCTTTCAACCAAGTTTCTCTAAATTTCTATCTCCAAAATGCTTCTTCTCTCAGAACGATTTCATCATAGTCTTTTTTCAACCTCTTTTCTTCTTGGAAATCCTCCTCCTTCATCCCTTGTTGAATAATTCATTCATTCAAAGTTTTAAGAGCTTCTTCCAATTCACCTTTTCTTTTAAAAATAGTTTGGAAAGACTCTCTACTCCAAACCTTCAACTTATCTTTTATATGTTGTAGCTTCTTGAAAATTTTGAAAGCCTTATTCCCTTCCCATTCTGGGGCCTTGACCCACCATTTTTCAACCATCTCCTTAAACTCATCTGCCCTTAGCCACATAGTTTCAAATTTGAATTAACAGTGGTTAGGAGCACATTCTTCCTGAATTATTAGGCTAATAGGGAAGTGGTTTGAACCATAAATAGGTAGAATTTCAACGTCAACCGACCAATCCACTCTCATCCAATCCCCCCCTAGAAGGAACCTATCAATTTTTTCAGCAATGTTAACAAAACTTGACCTCTTGTTGTTCCAAGTAAAATCCCTCTATTTAAAGGGAATATTAATGAGATCATTTCAAGGTATAATATAGTGGAAAAAATTTGTATTTTTGTGAATTTCAGATTTTCATGGTGTTTTTTTTGGTGATTTGTGAGCCATTCCATGGTGGCCCAATCGCCTAGCTTTGTCGAGTTTCCTGGATTGTTACTCCTTGTAATCGCCAAGTAAACTTTGCATTTGAGTTTTTTCCAGGTGGTATTTTCCTTTCACGTAACTAACCAAGTAATGGTAATGGATGCCATGTTTGCCAAGTTTCAATGTTACATTTGCATGCGGTATGGGGGAATTCACCAACGACCCAACAATTCATTTTTTCGTGGAGGAATCAACTTGTTTCACCTAATGGCAAGTGCAGGAGTCGGCTCATTTTGCTTTATGGCAATTGGAATTGATTCATATAAATTCCAATTGACAATTACTATTTTCCCAAGCAATGAAACATTGATTAAATCCACTGGTGCTCTTTCAAATTTCTTTAGTCTATGTATCTTTGATTTATCTTCTTTCCAAGTAATGGGGTTCTAGATTTCGAGCATCACTTAGAGATAGCTTCTACCTTCCATTTCATAAAATCTACTCCAAAATTATCGTTATCCCTTGGTAAGAGTGCAAATTTAGCCTCCTATATCCACTGTGAAGAATATGTTTTATGTTGATTAACTTGTATTAAATGCATCTTTGTTCATCTTCACAATTTTCCCAGATTGATGTTCAAAATCTATCTCTATTTCCTGATATGGGGCTTAGCATAAAGTTTCTGGTGATATATGTATCAAATGATTTATCATTTATGAAATTTTCTAATGAAGTTTCTCATTATTTCTGGGTGTACTTGTCATCCCTGTCCAAGAAAATCTCTACAAAATATTACCTGAATATATCCCCATTCTTATTACAATTGTTCCTACCTCCATCCATCTCTCCATCATATAAAATGGTAGAATGGATAAAAGAGACCATCATCCGCAATATGGAGAAGGGTTAATTCAATAAAAACTATAATATTGACTTTCTAGTCCAATTGATGTTTTGTAGTAAATGTCTACTTTGTATTCCTCATTTGCATAGCACCTTTCTGATGATCATTGATCAGTTTGTAACTCTTGACTGAGATAAAGTTCTTGCAGCAGAGATAAGTTCTTGCAATTCAAAGTGCCTTAACATATGAACTAGAAGTAATCATTGATATAAAAACCAATCATGTCTAATTGGATGTGTACCCAAGTTTTTATTTCTAACCTCCATTACATTTATAGATGAACTATGGCATGAATGAATGGTGCTCTAAATTTTATAATAACAGATCTCCAAGATACAAATGGAAGATAAAAATCATTTTTTTCTTACATGTTACATTCAGTAAAATAGGCATAGTTTTTAACACACTGGTACATGTGGTTCAGCTATCTCAAGGAAAGATTAGAACTTCACTGGCTTTCAATAATTCACCCCAAACTTTAGAAGTTGTAGCACCAGGACCATGTACATCATCAATGTCTACATGCTCTACAGAAGTATAAATCGACTTATCTTCAATTTTAAGTGAAGAATTTACCCTCCTCGAGGAGGTATAAAATTTGTTGTCTGACATCTCAACAAGAAGCCTCGAAGATTAAAATGCATCAAGACTTCTCTCATTTCCATGAGTGCCTTCTATATTGAAAATACACCCACTATTATATTTTGTTGATTATGGATATTCATTATCAGAGTCACCTGTTAAGGCTTCATCTTCTTCCAAAACCCCCATTTCACTCCCAGATTCTACTAGATTTCTCTCATAACAATACTAACTATAAAGCTTACTTTCAATAGCCATCTATTTTTGAGATCCTTAAATCTACCCCAATTGATCCTGCTTGCCAACTTTCTAATTTGACAATTGACTTTCATATGGATCTAATTCATCATGAGGGAAGTTAAGTTTTGTAGATATACCAAATTGATCATAAGCTATTTGATCATATGCCATAGCAGCATCTTCACCAGTGAGAAATGTCCCCAAGTATGCGTAACAGGATTATAGTATATAGATTGAAATTTCTTTCCATTACTATAAACACCTCTATAATCAATGTGCCTTGTGAAGCCTAACCTCTTAGAAACCCCATATTGATGAAAATTATGAGATCTTCCTACATTTTTGTGTTGAGAACAACTCATGCTTTCTTTTGAGTTTTCTTGCAGAAAAGGGAAGCATTTTTCCAAAGAATTCTGATCATTCGTTGTCTCTTGCATAGAAGAATCTACTGTAAGGTGTAGATGTTTCAAGTTCAAGCCTCTTCTTGATCTAAGTCTTTTCAAGTTAGTGTTCAGAAGTGGTTCAGAGAAAGTTCCCTCATTTTCTTTTGGACAATGAACATGATTATCTTCTTCCATTAAATTGGCCTCAGGTTCAATATCAAAACCAATCTTCCCACTCTTACAGGTTTTATCATAAAAAATGTCATCCTCAACTTGCACCTTTTCAGATTTTTCTGAGCAACATGCATCATTGTATGGACATTGTTGTGTGATGAAGGACCATTCTATCAACAATAGCATTTGAAGAAAAAAAAAAATTCTATATTCATTTTGCTTTAGGAGGTTGATGTTAGTATCCTCTGATTTAATCTTACAAAACTCAAAATTTGTATCTGCAAGATTACAATCACATCTTTCTACAGTTTCCTTTTGTATATCATTTTCATTAGCAAGATTGACCTGGTCATGACCTCTCCTAATTTGCATATCCCTTGATTTAGATGTTGTTCTATACACACAAGCATATTCTGAATCAATTTTGTAGTCTATGTGAAACCTTGGAATCAAAACTCGCTTTGGCAAGCGCAAACAATGATCTCCAAAATGAGAACTTTGTTGCCCATCTCCACTTTTAGTCATTTCACTAAAGGGAATGTCAATAGATTTTTGATAAAGGTTCCTTTCCTTCTTTCCCCCAATTGCATAAGTATTCTCTATATCATGATGAGTTTTCTCAATCTACAAAAATTTAGAGTATGATGTGCCTCAATATTTCAAAAAAATGATACAACCATAATGCATTTCTATATATTGAATAATGTTATCTATGGTGATTTTTAATACTTTCACTAACTCAAGCAATTGGAATTTTTCCAAGCTAGGATGATTGTGATCTTGTTTATGCAATAAAAACTAGCTAATAAATGTGTTATCAGTGAGTCTAGGCAATGCCCATTTATTCAGATCATTATAGTCTCATGTGTTGATGTCTTTCTAATACTATTGTGAATCTTTGTAATCATCCCTTCTTTATCCATTGTGATTCCATGAGTTGGTATTAACTCTTATCTACTAATTCCTTACTTGATTCAATGGGTTTCTTATAGATTCATTCAATACTCCTTTGATACGAGATGTAACATTATTCCTTCCTATTTTATTCCTACCATAATCTTCACCTTGGTGTCATCTATTGTACCAGTAGTTCATGGTGATCAATGGTTGAATGGATGCATCATGTATCTATATCTTCCTTTTATGCTACTCAATGTGGAGTCTTCTCCTTGGTGTCATCTATCGTGCTAGTAGTCCACAATGACCAATGGTCAAGAATGGATGCATCATGTATCTATATCTTCTTTCTATGCTAGTCGATGTGGAGGAGAGTGGTTTTATTTTCTTTGGTGCTTGTCTAACTGGATGTGCACCCAATTTTTTATTTCTAACCTCCATTACATTTATAGATGAACTATGGCACAAATGAATGGTGCTATAAATTTTATAATAATAGATCTCCAGGATACAAATGGAAGATAAAAATCATTTTTTTCTTACATGTTACATTCACTAAAATAGGTGTAGTTTTTAGCACAGTGGTACATGAGGTTCAACTATCTCAAGGAAAGCTTATAACTTCATTGGCTTTCAATAATTCACCCCAAGCTTTAGAAGTTGTAGCACTAGGACCACATACATCATCAATGTTTGCATGCTCTATAGAAGTATAAAATGACTTATCTTCAATTTCAAGTGACGAATTTATCCTCCTCAGAGAGGTACAAAATTTGTTGTTTGACATCTCAACAAGAAGCCCTGAAGATAAAAATGCATCAGAACTTCTCTCATTTCCATGAGTGCCTTCTATATTGAAAAGACACCCACTATTATATTTTGTTCATTGTGGATATTCATGATCAGAGTCACCTACTAAGGCTTCATCTTCTTCCAAAACCCCCATTTCACTCCCATATTTTGCTAGATTTTTCTCAGAATAATACTCACTATAAAGCTTACTTTCAATAGCTAGTTGTTTGTGAGATCCTATCATCTACCCCAATTGAGCCTGTGTGCTAGCTCTCTGATTCAAAAATTGACTTTCATATCAATCTAGTTCATCATGAAGGAAGTTAAGTTTTGAAGTTGTACCAAATTGATCATAAGCTATTTGATCATATGCCATAATAGCATCTTCACTAGTGAGAAATGTCCCCAGGTAGGTGTGCTTTTTCAAAACAGGATTATAGTATATAAATTGAAATTTCTTTCCATTACTATAAACACCTCTTTAATCAATGTGCCTTGTGAAGTCCAAAATTCTTCCTCTAATACCTACTATGAAGAAATGAGTCTATAATTTCTTCTCCATCCAGTGTGCTTTCAGGAAATGAAACAAAATGGATAAAATTATTTAGGTCAGTAGTTTTCCTCAATTTTTGTTTCTTACTGTACATTCTTGAAAATTTGTCTCTAAATTTTGAGCTTTCTTTACCAAAAAGTTCATGTGAATATTGCCTCCTAGGTGTATCTGTCTCATGTTCATCAAAAGTGAAATTCTACCCTTCAATTTCAGCAATTGCACCTGTTCTACCTTGACTAGAGCTTTTATCATTCATATCTAGGTAATGTGAAAAATTATTTCCATAGGTTGACAGGAAATCACTGTCAGGCAGGATGGTGGCATTTATCTTATCTTGGGAGAGATTCCACATTTTCTTTCCTGCCTTTTCATCTGCTAAAAGATGATTTTCATTTCTTCTTTTACTATTCATTGACCTTCTCTTTTTTGGTGCCTCTCGAAATATATTTGCCTCCTCTCTAAAGGATCTTAAAGGAGATTCTAATTTAAATCCATGAGAAGTATTAATCACTACTTTTTCACCCCTCAGACTGTAATTTGCATCATCATATGCATAAGCAAATGCCTCTTCAGTAGGATAGGTCTCCAGCCAAAGCCTCTTTCTGTCAAGAGTTATAACTTCTTGTTTCAGCACCATAACCTCCCCAAGGCCATCATCTTACACCAACAAACCAAGAAGAGGACATACTATGACCAAGTCACCCTGACATTAAATCCTTTGTGTCCAATCTCAGCTTGTGCTTCTTCAAGGTTCCAGCAATTCTTTTTGGCTCTCAAATAGCGCACTTCAAACCCATGGTTGTGAAGTCCAACTTGCCTAAATCTATAATAGACATCAAAAGTGGATGGTTGGAGTGCTTAGCTAAAGAATCATTTCCTCTACAAAGGAACAATCTTGCAGGAGTCCACGTTAAGCCTACCCTGACCAAATCAATTGGTCTTGTTTCCACAAAAGAGGGTGTCCCATGAAACCATAAATATTTTCTCTTAGCACTAGAGCCAGGACATGGAAGATAGTTATTTTTTTCATATGTCTGGCATTTACCTTCTTTCCACATAGTTTTTGGAGTCCCAAATATAGCATTTGGACATGATGTACCTCCTCCAAATATTTGTTTCTTGAATGAGGCTCCTATTTTCATATCCCTCCCTATACTCTCTATGTCATTCATCTACCTTGGAGTTGGGACACTGTACTCTACTATCTTTGTACAACACAATTTAACATGACTCCCATTGATATCTTTGTACATAGCATCAAGACTATGTTGACTTCTTTTTTTCATGACATCTACCTCATATCCATAACTCTCATCTCTTACACTTTCTGATTCATCACTTGACTCAGATACCCTTTTTTTATCATCACTTGTACTAATATGGTATGCAGTCTCAATCCTCTAATTATAGATGACATGGGTAGAATTATAAATGAATATATGATTCTAATTTAGATTAAGATTTTATCCATCCCTTAGAAGTTATCCTAGTTATCCCAATTTATGCAAAAAAATTGATGTATATTTTGGTAGACAATGGGAAGGTGAGAGACTAGAGTTACAATCTCACAACATATTACACATAAATTAGAATTCCAGAGAAAGTGTAAAGGACCAAGGCATGCAATAAATTATAATTTCTTTACAGTTCATAGTAGTTCTATTATTAATTAATTTCAATTCCTAGTCTGAAACTAATACTACTTATTCTTAGGGAAGTAAACAAATTGTCAGTGGATTGAGATGTCAGGGGAGGGCGAGTCTCTAACTAATACTGCTTAGTCTCTAGGAAGTGAAACTGAAGGGGTTGTCAATGGAAGGCTACATGTTGACAAGGGTAAGACCCCCAAGGGCAGTGAAGGGATTAATCTTACATCAAAATACCCAAAACTTAGAGATACTACCATAAAGGCTCTCTTTGGAATCGACAATGTTTCTAGTCCACCAACTTGTGCAACTACAAGTGTAGAAGGAAATCACAATAGCTCACCACCACTAGAAGATGGGCTTGTTATTTAGTTAAATCAAAAAGCATCAAATGAGGATAACAATGTTTGAACAATAGAAGATGTTGTAACAAATAATATTGATGGTGATAGGAAAAAAATAAAAAGGAATGTAAAAATGGGGCAGGAGTGGGAAGTGAAAAGGAATTTCTGAGTTGATTGGGTAGAAAAGTACTGGTTTATTGAACTAGTCACAAACAATGATAAACCACCAACATAATGTGGGTGTATGATTTGTACCTAGAAAACTAAAAGAGAGAAAAAGTTCTAGCTAAAGCTCGACACTATAGAAAAACATATTGGCAAGGTTTATGAAAAAGAAATCATAGATGGAAATCAAAGGAAGAATGCCTTCATGTTAAGTATGCCAAAGAATATGAAGAGCATTTCAAGAAAATAGTGGTAATTAGTAGCGGCAGTAGTGGCAATCCAATCAAGGTTGGGCTTCAACATGCAGCCAATGATGCAAACTTGGCAAAGACCGTTTAGATGAGTGTTATTTTTCATATTCTAACTAGAGGGCATCGTATGAGAGACTTTTCATAATATAGTAATTTATTATCTTTTTTGGGAGTTCCTCACTATCCTATATCACATTGGTCAATATACATTGGATGGGAAATGGCAAGTTGTCTTGTTGAGGTGGAAAAGAAAAATGTACAGGAGAGAGTAAGAGAATCCAAGTTCATTTCATTATCCTTAGATGAAGTCAATGCGGTAGATAACACTACTTGGGTCTGAATGCATGTATATACTATAAAAGAAAATGTTCATCAAGCTCATCTACTTTGTGTTCGTAAAATGAGGACCAATTCAACTACGGAAAATTTATATTTAGAAGTTAAGAAAGCTTTGAATGAAATTGTTGGTATGAATGATTTGACAATTTCCAAGAAGTTAGTGTGTATTGGAGCTGATGGAGCTGCAATAATGGAAGGGCAAAGGATTGGTCTTTGTGCAAGATTACAAACTAGTAGTGCACCTTACATGCTTGGCATACACTGCATGGCCCACCGAATGAATTGAGCATATAAGATTGTAAGTAGTTTTCCTACAGTGTCAAAAGTTGAAAATCTCATCTGTGAGCTCCACTCCTACTTTTTACAGAAGTCCTAAACGTTTTGTAGAATTTAAATTTTTTTTTTGAGGGAGTAACAGCAGGAAATAAGATTCCCAAGGATGTTGAGACCAAATGGATATCTTTGCATGGACCAATAGAACGAGTTCTAATAGAATATCAATTCTTGATTGGAGTTATATATGAGCAATGCCTTACAGTAGACAAAGCTCCTAATTTTTTAAATAAGTTAAGTGATATAGAGAACCTATTAACTTTAGCCAGTCTTCTCCCCATGTTGGATCTAATGAACAAACTTGTTAAGAAAGGCCAAGACAGAACTATGTATATTCATGAGTATAGTGATTTGCATAAAATGACATGCATGGCTTTGGATTTTTTGTATTTAGATCTCATAGGTCATAGCCCAATTTTTTCAAGGTGGGAGAAAATTATAGATTTGAATCATGTTGAGAATTTTTTATGATTCATTGCAAAAAATGAGCTATGTGTGTTTGTGAAAGGATTTCAAATACCAATGCACCAATCTAAGACAACCAAGAGAGGTAGAGTACTACCAGTTAGAAAGGATGATTTTGACAAGATTGTTAAATCTGTTAGTGAAAATGTGAAGTCTATTTCATAACAACTTTCAAGTGAGATTCATGAAAGATTCCCTCGAGATGAGATTCTTGAAGCCATGAGTTGTGTGTTTCCTCAATTTTGGAAACACTTTGAAGATAATCCAAGTGATGCAAAGTTGTTTCATAATAAACTTGACGAATTGATAACATGGTTTTTAAAGCATACAGATTGCAATGGACAACCAATACAAGGAATCTTAGATTCAAATAATCTTAAAAAACAATGTAAACATTTTGCATTGTGTATGAAACACCAAATGGAAAAATTTGAGAATCCATTTGATCCTGGTGCAATAACAAGGCTCTGGAAAAGGATAAGTCGGAGTGAAGCATTGCGTACTTCAATATCATAATATTTCAAACTTGCTAATTTATGTCAAACAATGATATTAGGGTCAGTGGAAGATGTGAGAGTTTTCAATGCATTGGGGTTTTTGAAATCAAAGGTTAGAAACAAACTAGACAATAATTTGGAAACTTGCTTGAGGTTGTTTGTAACTCAATACAATGTTAGAGATTTTCCTTATGATAGGTCATTGACCATTTGGAATTCCATGCATGAAAGATGAAACCTTTACAACACTTCAAAAGATGGTGGTGCTACTACTAATTTCGACGTAAATAATGAATTTAGGTCTCAAAGTCAGAATGAAGATGAAGATTTTATGGATTTTGAATACTTGACTTAGAATGAAGAGGAACCTATTAGTACTAGTCAGTTTCAAGATCTGGAGTCCATATGGGATATAGAAGCATCACATTTGAGACTGAGTCAATGAAGTGATTTAGCATTCAATTCTAAGGTACTTATAGTTATACTTTACTTCAGTTCTTCCATATTCAGTCATATTACAATTATAATTTACAAAAACAGAGTTCAAGATTTTTGTTACTCTATTGTTGACATAATGTTATTTTTGTTGGGACAACTTAATAGCATAACTTAATGACAACTCTCATATCAATACATCTTGAGAAAAATGAAAATCTCAAAAAAGAAATAAGAGAATTACGTCACAAATTTGAAATTCTTAATGAGTAAATGCTTTTACAAAGATGGAAAATAATTTACAAACTCTTTCTGAAATGGTGTTTTTTTTTTGGCAGAATATGTAGGTACAGTTGTAGTTATTACAGCAGCAACATCAACAACAAGGACCTTTACTTTAAAATTCTCAAAGCCCTTCCCTTCAGCAACAACAAGTGGGGTTAGGTCTTGGATTGCAATTTCTTTTAGATCAAAGTGGTTTTGAAGTTGATAATACACTTTCCATTTATTTTGGTTTCTCACCCTGAATCTTATCATACATCCTTTCTTATCCTACATGAATAAATCTCTCTTGTAGATTCCTTAGATATTTTGGGGTGAAATCCCTGTATTTGTATTGTGAATATTGTGCATTCCTTTTGTGCTCATAGGACATAGTTTTCAGCTACTTTTCTTAATACATTACACTTAATTTCTTAAACAAATCATAAATTGGAGCTTTAAGGAGTAGCTTATGGTAGCTCATGGTTGCACTTATTGACATTAAACTGCTTCAATAGATCAAATGCATATAGGTTGGGAGATGGGAGTTCCCTCTATGTGGATTTTGGAATGCTTATTTATTTGGAAAGTAAATGTAAGCCTTAGTTTGTCATTTCAAATGTATTCAATAAGAATATCACATACTAGAGTCTTCGACGAGGATAACCTAAAGCTAAACCACACCACATGAACCTACCTATTTCCACATTTACAACCTCATCATCTTAAGTAATCTACTTCACAGTCACAATAGGAGAAGTTTGCTTACCCATCTTGGGTACGGTATCCATCCACACTAAATGGAAAAAAAATTGTGAAATGGTTTTGCAACTCTCCAGCCTTTCAAATATTATTGTATCATTGAAAACATCATTTCTCAAAATGACTACCTCATCTTTTTGCTGAGTTCTATAAATTGTAAACCTTCAATCATTTGGAATGGCCTGCAAGTACCCAAATTTAATTCTTAGGACTCTCATTTAGAATATGAACCAATGCAGAACCAAGAGGTCAATTTCCTGGTAAGATTTTCCATTATTTCATGTTATATTCTAAATTAATTTAAGTGTAGTTTTGATCTATTTTTTAGATGGTAGAACTTGGGTGTTGGGATTTAGAAATGCAATCTCATGGTTTCTTTTGTTTGCACTTCTCACAATAGCACATTGTACTAGACTATCAGCAATGCACATTTAAATTCTTTTGGAACTAACAAAAATAATCATAAGTCTTTGGATATGATTTGTTAAAAAAAATTACATTTAACATTTTAAGATCTCTGCATATGCTTGAAATATTTACATAGTGCCAATATGCATCTATAGTTCAATCTATATTTTCATCCACAAATTCTCATATAGTAATTGAAAATGTATGCCCAATAGACTAGTTTATGTTATATGACATTGTCAATAAAAAATTTCATAGAAATCAAGACACAGGTATTAATATAATGTCTAGATATGATTAAGTGAGCAACTACAGCCTTTAGTATAATATAATAAGTCACATGCTAGAAATTTTATATAGAGGAATACAAGAGACCTCATATATATTTGGGACAAAGTGACAAATAGGGATAAACATACAAATTTGCATTTCTTGGGGCTTATCTTCAAACTTGTTGAAAGCAATTAGATTGATGTAAAGGCTTGACTGAGCCAAAAATTGCTAATTTAGTCACATTCCTCTCCTAGTACAAGTTGAATGGCTGCTTGGAAACATCACTATTTTTATATAAAAAAGGTGGGCACTATTCTAAGGACCTGAAGTACAAAGATTGAGGATGCATTGTTATTATTAATACTCATCATATATACACACATTTTGCAGCTCCATCATAACAAAAGCATCTAGGAAGAAGAAACCTATGGGGAATCTAAGCATAAAACATGATACTTGTGGAATATTTGACCAATTGAGTCTATCTAAATGTAAACAGGGAATAAGTGTAGTGTTTGAGATCCACAGAATTATTGACATTCTTGTTAAAATAATCATAAGTCTTTGGATATGATTTGTTAAAAAAAATTACATTTAACATTTTAAGATCTCTGCATATGCTTGAACTATTTACACAGTACCAATATGCATCTATAGTTCAATCTATATTTTCATCCACAAATTCTCATATAGTAATTGAAAATGTATGCCCAATAGACTAGTTTATGTTATATGACATTGTCAATAAAAAATTTCATAGAAATCAAGACACAGGTATTAATATAATGTCTAGATATGATTAAGTGAGCAACTACAACCTTTAATATAATATAATAAGTCACATGCTAGAAATTTTATATAGAGGAATACAAGAGACCTCATATATATTTGGGAAAAAGTGACAAATAGGGATAAACATACAAATTTGCATTTCTTGGGTCTTATCTTCAAACTTGTTGAAAGCAATTAGATTGATGTAAAGGCTTGACTGAGCCAAAAATTGCTAATTTAGTCACATTCCTCTCCTAGTACAAGTTGAATGGCTGCTTGGAAACATCACTATTTTTATATAAAAAAGGTGGGCACTATTCTAAAGACCTAAAGTACAAAGATTGAGGTTGCATTGTTATTATTAATACTCATCATATATACACACATTTTGTAGCTCCATCATAATAAAAGCATCTAGGAAGAAGAAATCTATGGGGAATCTAAGCATAGAACATGATACTTGTGGAATATTTGACCAATTGAAGCTATCTAAATGTAAACAAGGAACAAGTGCAATGTTCGAGATCCAAAGAATTATTGACATTCTTGTTAAAATAATAAGAAGTCTTTGGATATGATATTTTTTAAATTACATTTAATGTTTTAAGATCTCTACATATGCTTGAACTATTTACACAGTACCAATATGCATCTATAGTTCAATCTATATTTTCATCCATAAATTCTCATATAGTAATTGAAAATGTATACTCAATAGACAAGTTTATGTTATATGACATTGTTAGTAAAAAAAATTCACAGAAATCAAGGCACGGGTATTAATATAACGTCTAGATATGATTAAGTGAGCAACTACAACCTTTAATATAATATAATAAGTCACATGCTAGAAATTTGATATAGAGGAATACAAGAGACCTCATATATATTTGGGACACTGTATTGGACTATCAGCAATGTACATTTAAATTCTTTTGCAACTGACAATAATAATAGACTCTAATACCATATCAATAATTTTTAAATTTGAGACTTTTTTGAACGGTGAAATTATAAATCTAAATTCTCGTTGTTCGTATTAAATGGTACACAACAATATCATTAGCTATGAATCTAAATAATGATATATTTATTGCTATCATACTACTTTTGCTACTATCACTATTGTTATATTGTTGGAAAAATATATCAAATAGCCTTTTTTGAATTGTTAGTCTGTAGGACTTCCTCCAACCAAGTTGGCATTGGAACCGTAATAGTTCTGTCAGCAAAGATCATTTTAGGACTTTAGGAGTTTCAGCAGTCATGCTTTTCTAGAGTTGTAGAAGCTTTAGTTATTGAAATGTTTCAACAATCAATTATCTCAGCAAAACCTAGATCTGTATTATTTCAAATGCATTGGTTTGTTGTTCATTTAGGGATACTGGGGAAGAGACCCAGTAGCAGTTAGGGTCATTGCCTTATAGATTAGTTTCCATTGATACTCCAAATGAAGAATCCTTAGTTTAGAAAATCCTCAACACATATAGGGTATTATGAGGTGCAGAGGAACAATTCCTTTGATACAATGTACAAACATATCTATTCCTCAGCAAGTAGGGGAGGAACAAGTGGTGGAGGCATGATTTGGCAGCTGATGGCAGTAGGGATGAGTGAATATGAAGATGGGTATGAGATAGTTTTGTTTGAGAATCCATCTACAACATCTATCATTGTTGCTCAGTCTCACAAGATTAGTATGGTGACACACATGTTCACCAGAATAAACAATCTTGAGAAGCTAAAGAAGGTGTATGCCCACAGGAGGACTAGATGGCAAAAAGACTCTAACATAGGCTAATTTTGAGATTGGAATAAGATGTGTGTGTGTGTGTGTGTGTGTGTGTGTGTGTGTGTGTGTGTGTGCGTGTGTGTGTGTGTGTGTGTGTGTGTGTGTGTGTGTGTGTGTGTGTGTGTGTGTGTGTGTGTGTGTGTGTGTGTGTGTGTGTCTGTATTTGTGATCTTTCTATGTTTTTTTTTTATTCTTGAAGTGTTTTCCTTCAAGAAAAGCTTGTTTCCTAGACCCTGGACCCTAAACCCTCTCATGAGATGGCATTAGTCATCTGAGAGTAAAATATTGTCATTCAGAGTCATATTATCTAGTAATATTTCCTAAATAGCTTTGGATTCCCAATGGGTAATATATTTTTGACCCATTGGCTTGAAGCTTTTTGATAATTGGAGTTTTGAGGTAAGATCTAGGAGGAAAAAGTCTCCTAAATATTGGATCTTTGCCCCCACTCATGTATTCATCCTTATGATTGATTATGTTGGAGTACAAAATGTAAGGCAAATCATGTGGTGGCAAGTGAACAAGCTTTGTACGCTATTAACATGCTCTCATTATGTGATACAACTCATGCATCTCTATTTTACCAGTTGGAGGATGTAATTGATGATGGTTGAATATATAATGTTTCAAGGCAAAGTTTTGAGCTTTTTAGGACACAAATGCTCTTGATAATAAATGCTAAAATACAAGCAATGTTCTCCATATACTGATAAAACACATTTATCTCTTTTTTTCATTGGCTAGATGATGTTAATCTGAGACTTGTTTCAAGAGTTTTGTTAGTATAGGTATACATATTTTTAATGTTGAGGATTCAAATTGGAGGGATGTAGGAAATCATAATGTTTTTAGGCAAAAGATCATATACAGGAATGGAAAATGAATTTGTGGGAGTGGAATTTATATGAAAATAGTAATCATTTTATGTTCAGTTTGTGCTCCAATCGGTTCATTCACATTGTAGGTGTTAGGGAAACATCTTGTTCCAATTGGTTCCTTTAAATTTTAATTTTACTATTGGAAAACATCCAATAGTCATTTGGAATCATCTTTGTAGGTGAGTGAAGATGAACAATTGATAGTGCACAAAAATGATGGCTATTAGTAGTACTTGTGGCTATGTCTTAGTAGTCTTTATGAAATGTGCTAATAGTGGTGCACAAAAATGATAACTATTAGTACATGAGTGAATTGATTATAGCTAAGGTTTTGGATATTATAGTTCACTAAAAAATGCTAGGACTTTTTTTTTCAATTAAGAACAATGCTAAATGAGTTACAAAAGAGAGCAACAAATATGTTGGCTTGAAGAGGAAAAAAATACTAGGACTTGACTATGTCCTATTTGTTTTTATGAAATATCCTAATAGTGGTGCACAAAAATGAGACTATTAGTGATCTCTTTTAAAATAGGTATTTGGACAAGATGAATTTTAGGTGTAAACAATAATATTTTTATAGTTCATTTGAATCTAGACTTTATTTCTCTATAAATATTCTTTTTACAATCAACCAAATTTAGAAAAAACAAAATTAAAACAAAAACTTTTTATAAATCATCAAATATTAAACTTATATATATAGTTTTAACATAGGACCAAGCCCCTTGTTTTGACTCCTAAATATAAAAAACACAGAAATCAATGGTCATATGTTGGGAGTTTTTTGGAGCTTTGAGTAAGGAGTCTTATCCAACATATTTAACTTCAAACAACAAGTATGATAGTCAAGAGTTGATTGGAATAGTAACTATCCATGTTTGCAATACAAAGCGTGGAACATTCAACCTATTTATGGATCATTAGGTCATGGAGGTTATAAAGAAACAAAGGGTGGAAAAGCTAATTGATTTTGGTAGAACTCATAACTTCATTAAGATCAAGTTAGCAACAAACCTGGACTGGATTGTTAATCAAGTATAGTTGATGTTTACTTCAAACTTTGAATTGAAAAGCTCACAAATTACCAGAAATTTAGGTGTAGCATGGAGTCTACATCTTTTAGGTTTTCACTAGCCTTTCAATTTAAACTGATACATGTCAAATAACCTGATGAAAACAACTAGTATTGAATTTACATTTAAAATATAGACTGTATGGTGTTCTTGAATCTAGATGCTAAAATAAATGCTATGTTCCTAAAATATCAAATCCTCTTACTAAAGATTAACTTATGCATTATGAGAGCAATGCTAAGATGAGAAATATTATTATAAAATTTAACCATATAATTGTAATGTATATATTTTGTCTAGTAGTAGCACAATGAATTAATTCGCCCACAAAATTTATGTTTAATTATGAAATTATCATTATTCACTAATGTATATATTTTTCATCTAATACAATGAAATAATTCGCCCAAAAAATTAATATTTTACTATGATAATTTATTTTTGTTTGCCAATGTATATATTTCTTGTGGTTTTAAAATAACACGATTCGCACAGATTTTACACATTGTTTGAGAGACTATGAATGATTCACCAATGGAGATTATTATTTTTCCTTTGTAAACAATTTTTTTCGCCACAAAAATTAAATTTTTTTGTCATGTGTTTTACACCTTTCGCCAATTTTTTACACATTTTCTAAAGGGGGGGTTTCTTAAAGTATACCCTAGACCATTTTCCATTACAAAAGTTGAGAAATACTCATGTTTGGTCATTCTCCACCCCTTTCCACCTTTTTTTTCCTCCAGGTAGAGGATAGCATTGAAATCTCCCCCTAAAATCGTAATTTCATCTTGTAGAATTTCTAAAATATTTTTTAAAGTCTTCCACAATTCTCTTTTCTCTCTACTTTGAACTAGGCCATATACATTAAGAACATTAAATTCATATCCTAATTGTTTTGAGGAAACCTTCATCCATTGCCAATTCTTACCCATTTGCATTACAGTTCCAATCACTGTCTCTAGATTCCACAATATGAAAATCCCCCCCGAAACTCCCTCTACTTCCACCCAATCACTATTCCATCTACTAAACTTCCATTTCACACCATCCAAACCTTCCACCTTTATCTTTGTTTCTTGCACTAAAACCACATCTGGTTTTACTTTATCAAGACCCCTCCTAATCAAGTGCATTTTTTCAAAAGCATTACATCCCCTGACATTCCATGAAAGGATCTTCATCCTTTCCAAGAGGGGTTCTTCCCCCTTCCCATTTTTAGTTTACTCTGGCCCCTTACACTTCCTACAATTTGGATCAATGCATTAATTGTTCTTCTTCCCCTTTTTTGGCTCTCCCCAATATGGGCTTTATGTTTTTTACTTTCTATTTTTTCAATGGTTCTTTTTTCTTTGAGGCTCGTAGTCTCCTCCACCCCAAAAAAAAATTCTTCCCCTTTAGCTTCCCTATCATATGCTTCCTCATTCAAGCTTTCTTCTAAGCTGGACTCCCCTGATCCTCCTTTCAAGTTTCTAATTGGAGAGATTTCAATGTCCTTAAAAATCTCTCTTATCCCTCTTTTAACTTCTCCTTCTAGACATGTCATATACCCTTTAGCTTCCTCCCAACACCTATGTGTTTCCTCTAGCCTTTCAGACATCTCTACCTCCATGATCCCATCTTCATGAGACATTTGAGGTCCTTCGAGGTCCTTATAGCCCCTCTATTCAACCCCACCAAGAGTCCTACTAACAGCACCATCATCCATAACTGGCCTTGCCATTGTTCAACCCTCATTCTGTCATGGTCATTTAAAACCTTCCTCTATTGAGTCTCACCCCCATCCTTTTCTTGTTGTAGTGCTTGTTGTGAGACACTACACTTTCCATCCACAAGGGCTTTCTCCTGTGTCATTTCCAGAATCTCAAGTAACCCACTCCCTTTTTCTTGATAGTTATTTGCTCTACTTTTTAACATCATTGCATTTTCCACCTTTGCATTATCCCTTTTCAAGAGATTTGTAGCCACTCCTTTCTCCTCTTCCCTTATCCAGGCCATCTCTATCACCTTTTGGAGTAACTTTTCCTCTTATTTACCTTTATGATGTCCTTCTTGCTTACAACTTTATGAATCATGATCCTCACATAGACATAACTCACACACCATCAACCCTTCCTCCAAAGACACTGGTTGTCTCCAGACTACCCCATCAATGAAGATCTCATCCATTTCAGGAATTGGATGGCAATCATTCGACATTATGCAAATTCTTGGGAACATTTGAAGAGTTTCTCTATCCACCATTTCAACCACCTTAATAAATGTTCCTAGCTTATTTCCAATAGCTTTATCACAGTGTTCCTGCCAATATTTTTGAGGCAAATTTCTCAACCCCACCCATAGAGAGAGTTCCTTTATTATTTCCTTTGTAGGATCAAATTTTGGGACCCATTTTTTCATATAAAACCCAAATCCATCCAAAAAATATGGCCCATTATTCAAAATCCAATCTCTATCTTAAGCCATTTCCACTATTATCGTACAAAAACCATTTTCTAAAGTTTTAAAATCTTTCACATTTCCTCATTTCTCATCACACCAATATTTAATCTTACCTAGTGCTAGCCTTGGTCCTCACCATTTCAAGAAAAAAGTGTTTCCCTCCAAAAGATCTTTCTTCTCCTTTATAGGGCGCTATCAAGCACCACCCTCTCTACTGTATATCTTGTCATTATTTTTTCTTCTATCAATAGCTTCTCTTGACTTTCCACAATCTATGGTTTTCTTAGTCTTATGGCTATATTTTCAAAAACTACTTTCCCTCCAAGATTTACTAATGTGAATCTTTGCATTGGGTGACTTCTCAAGCCATTTAAACTCTGTCTCGCTCTTTCATTTTTCCATTGATCACCATTGTGTTGTCCCAATTTTTTCCATACAAATATTTCTTGATAGTTTCTACTCCCATCCTACCATCTCCCATTCCTATTCCCCTATTAGTTCCTTCCTTCATGTCTTTTGAATGGCTATGAGCCTCCCCCAAACCTACCAAACCTTTCATTTTTCCTATAATCCTCTAGAAAAACTTTTCTAGAAGCCATTTCTCTAGCGTTCCACCATTTTCTTTTCTCACATTGCTTATGGTATATATATTTTTATTATTCATTTATAAGTTCTCTTAAATTTTCAAGCATAACTGTTTAGACATTGATGTTTTATATTTGATATTGATAAAAAAAAAATCCCCTTTGCAATAACCAACTAACCTTGTAGTTATTATAACAGAGGGTGCTAACAATGTTTGAAAACAGAGACTTTTCTATATTTCTGTCATGCCCAAAATACGAGGCAAAAACACACCAAATTTTTTTAAATTAATCTACTAAGTTATTACATGCTACACTAAATAGGTTATGGAAAGATGACAAAGGATTAAAGTGAGTTTTGAATACATATCACTAAGATGCATAGTTGACATCTCCACATATTGTGCAGGTTCGAATCCCTAAAATCCTAACACTATGGGAACACTTAGTTTAGGTTAAATGAGTCGATTGATTTAACCATAAGGTTCAAATTGCAAAGGTACGACATCAAGTTCGCAATACATTGTAGGGTTTCTAAGTTCTTAAATCGACTATGATGCTATCCTTTGTAACACTATACTAGCTCAATCCTTAGGATAATCTAACTCTGCAATTAAAGGTTAATCCATCATAACATATTAATACTAAATTCCAAAAATGATCATAACCTATTTTAAACTAATTCAAGACATTAAATATTCATCAATAAAACAATTTCGACATCCTACACCAAAATAAATACTAACTATTGTTTTCAAAATTATTATTATTATTATTATTCGACCCAGATCTATCATCGAATGTTCCAATGGAGTGTAAGGTCAATGGCAATGGCATTAAGGACAGGGGTAAGGGGGTTGACCTACATCATCCCAGGTGCAAGGGGGTTTCTCATGGCCTAGCTCATCAACAGTGGAACCATTACATGCATGAGGGGAAGCGGTGTGGCTTGGAGCAACATCAACATAGGTGCGAGGGAAAATCTCATGGTGACATGTGACAAGAACAGGGTTATCAAACTGGCTCTAATTCTATCTTTCACGAATTTTCTTCCATTTTTTCATCTACCCCTATTGTCCAACCGGCTCGGGATCATGACCTCAGATAGATTTTTTCTTCTACACCAGTGGTGCAACCAATCGATTCTATGTCTAACCCTTTTTTGTTTCAGAGATATAAATTCTAAATGGCTCCCAAATACCACTAAAAAGTCTATTTTCAAAGGGAAAGCAATTGTTCAACCTGCTAAACCCTTTTTCCTCAACCCTCATTTTCATGATTGAAGGTCACAATTGAGATCTAAAGGTTCACAAGCTACAAACCCTAGATTCTCACCCTATTTCGAAAAGGGTGAATCTTCTAACCATGCTCATCAGCCTCAGCCTCCAAAAAATTTTGGGTGGGAAAATTTTTCTCATAATAATCATTCAATGAATCTTTCATCTCAGAGAAACGCTTCAGATTCCTTGGTTCCTACAAAGGCGAATATGCGATCTACACTTGCACAAAGAAGTCCAAAGAGAAAGATCTTCAAAAAGCAACCAATTTTTGATATTTGTGAAGGTGCTCCTCTCGATTTACCTGTCCAAATGCAATCTGCCCAGATGCAAAACAATGTGACTCAAGAGAAGTTAGCTTTGAGAATTCATAGAGCCCCCTTTAAACCAAAAAAGATCTAGAGAAAGAAAACTTAGGGTAAATTAGATCAAGGCCTTTTAAACTTTGCACCTGACCAATAGTTGCAAGACACTAGTCAAGAGAAATATCAGAATTATTCGGATCAAGATCCTTTGAATCCTTCTCAACAACAGTTGCATGTTACTTTTTCAAATCAAATGTTGCAGAGCTCGATCTCTACTCTTCAGTAGATAGATCTCATAGATAAGTTTTATATTGCTTCTTTATCTTTTATAGATATCAAGAATTGGGCTTTCATACGCTGGTCTAGACTTAAAGATATTGTTTATCATGACTCAGACTCCAATTTCTTTATTGCTATTTTTAATTCAAAAGATGAAAGAGATGTTGTTAATAAGCAGAAGGGTTGGTTTTGTCAAGGAGTAGGGTTATATACCATGTTGTGGATTCCAAATTTTAATCCAGGAGATATTAATATCCAATTCTTTCCACATTGGATTTCTTTTCCTTCCTTGCCTTTGGAATATCATGATCCTAAGATTGTAGAAATTATAGCTAACAAGTTGGGTATTTTTTTGAAACATGATTTGATTCCATATGAGTGCCCTCAAATGGAAGTCAGGGTTTGTTCATTGAGTAATATGCATAAACCATTTCCTAAATCTATTGCTCTCATATCCAAATGAGGGAAATGGATGCAATCAGTTAAGGTGTAGGATTCCTCTGTGATTCACAAATTTCAAGATAAAATTGGTAGCCAAACTGGACAAGAGGATGTTTTACAAGTTTATCCTGATCACTATTCAGACCCCAATATTTGCTCTCAAAAAATTTATTTGATGGACTGTCACACTTCTGAGACCAATAAAATTCTCTCCATGTCAAAGGTTCAAGATGAGACATCAGATAGCTTGCACCATATGCACCCAGCGAACATGCATACAAGTGAATTTATGCCAATCTCATTCATGGTTTACCTTCAACAATTTCTTTGGATTATGGCTTTCTTCCAACGTGCGTGCTTCAATAGTAAAATATTTTTGCTGGAGTTTGTCCCTTCATCTTCAATGGATTCCTTTAAAGACGTGTTGTGTATCTCCAAAGTCACTCAATTTGATCAATTTTTAGAACAGAAGTTTTTCACTTTCATTGCTAGGGCGGCCTATTTGGTGCCTCTCTATTCATCCTTCTCCTGTGATATTGACTTTTATTTGTGATCAAATTTTGTCTGAAATTACCACTTCTATTATTTTTGATATTGCCAAAGAAGAAGGTTTGCAAGCTAAGGATTACAATTCACCTGTAATTGACTCCCTGCTTTGAGAATTTCAATTTTGGAATAAATTGATCCCAAGTCAAGCATTTGAAAAATAGATAGTTCTTAACCAATTTCCTCAGGATTCTGGCATAGGAAACATAGATTTAATGGTAGAAGGTCCCTTGCGACTAGAGGCTAATCTCTATCAGCTAGTGCAAAAGTCTACGATATCGTTTCCTAAAGAACCTCAGCCTCACGATCTTCATGATCTAGATAATTTTAAAATTCAGCCTCTATCAATTTTGCAATCTCCGTCTACAATACCTCCTACTGCTAAAACACCCAAGGCGCGAGGTAGACTGAAGAGTTCCAAGATAAGAACAAAAGTTGCTGCAGGTATTCAGACAACTTTGGACAACAGCTTTACTATTATTAAAAGATCGACAAGGAGAACTAGGAGTTCTCCTTATCTCCAATGAAAATCATTTCTTGGAATGTCAGAGGTTTAAATGCCTCTGACAAGAGGCAAAGAATCAAACAAGTTATTGATTCTTTGCAAGCAGATATTATTTTATTACAGGAAACTAAATTGTTCCAACATAACTTTGATAAAATAGTGGCTAGCTAGAAAAAATTGAATTCTTATCATATGCAAGGATTGGGTGCTTCTAGAGGTTTAGAAGTCCTTTGGAATCCTCTTACAGCTAATTCATAGCTCCTCCAACAAGAAAACAATTGGCAGATGCTTCATATAATTGCATTTGACATATCTGTTATCCTCATTAATGTTTATGGACCTGCTTCGTCTAAGGATAAAGCATGTTTATGGGATTCTATCACATGCTCTCTTCAAATGCAAGAGCATCTGCAAGTGGTTATTGGAGATTATTTTAATGCTTTATTATCTCAATCTGAGAAAACTGAAGGTATTATCCCCCCTCCTAAAACCATAAAAGATTTTAATGCTTTTGTGGATAATAACAATCTGATGGATGTTCACCCAAATAATGGTTCATTTACCTAGACTAATAAGAGATTTGGATTTGCTAGTATTGTCGCTCGTCTAAACAGATTTCTCTTATCAAATGATTAGAAGTTGAATTGCTCAAATATTTCCTCAGAAATCCTTACACTGCAAGGATCTGATCATTTTCCTATATCTTTAAGCCTCATTTGCAACAACAAATGTTTGGAACAACACTTTCACTCTTCATTTAAATTTGAAAGTATGTGGCTCAGGCATCCAAAATTTCTACATAGTATCCAACAGTGGTGGAATGAAGTTCCTGTTGAAGGTCTTAAAATGCATCAATTTTCTATGAAGCTTAAATATGTCAAATCCCAAATTAGGCTCTGGAATCAAAATGTGTTCCACCAAAAAGAAGTCAAGGAACAGTTAGGAGAAGTATATAATCAGATCATCCAACAAGGAATGAATGAAGAAACATATTCTTCTCAAAAGAATCTACAATCACAATGGGAGGACCTGTGTGTTAAAGAAGAGATGTACTAGAGAAAAAAATCTCGAGAATTATGGCTCCAAGATGGAGACAGAAATACAAAGTTTTTTCATTCTTCAGCTAAGAAAAAAAGAATTAATAGTACAATATTCCATATCAAAGACGCTACCTTTGGTGATCTCCTGTCTAATGAAAATCTTATCAAAAATGAAGGTGTCATTTTTTTTAAAAACCTTCTTGCACCTAACATTTTGCCTAATCCTTCTATGTCACAAGTGGATGAACTTCTTGACTCTATTCCAAAACTGATTACAGATCAAGACAATGATATTTTGATGGCTCCCTTCACTATTCAAGAAATTTGACAGGTTGTATTTTCATTTCCGCCTAACAAAGCCCCAGGTCCAGATGGTTTTACTGCATTATTCTACCAAAGTTGCTGGAATATAATTGGATGGGATTTATTGGCAGCTGTTGAAGAATCTAGAAGATCTAAACTTATGTTGGAATATTTTAACACTACCAATATTTCCATTATTCCAAAAATTAAGGATCCCTAAACTTTTGCAGATTTTTGACCAATTTCTTTATGCAATTTATCCTATAAGATTATCACTAAAGCCATATATCTTAGGGTTCAGCATCTTATTCCAAGTATTATTTCTCCAGAACAAGGTGGATTTGTCCCAAGAAGGGAAATCATGGAAGGGGCACTCGTGGCTCATGAAGTTCTCCACTCTATTAATTCAAGCAATTCGACAAACTTTTTTATTAAACTGGATATGATGAAAGCTTATGATAGAGTTTGCTAGAAATTTTTGCTTCAAGTTCTTGCTAAAATGGGTTTTTCAAAAAATTGGTGCAAATGGATTAAGGCATGTATTTCGAGAGCTTGGTTTTCACTGGTCATTAATGGTAAGCCTATGGGTTTTTTTTCCTTCTAAACAAGAGATTAGACAAGGAATTCCTTTATCCCTAGCCTTATTTATTATTATGGTTGAAGCGTTTAGTAGGGCCATTTCACACCAACACATGTTGCAGAAATGGAAAGGAGCTCTTATTTCAAGTACAAACATATCTATTACACATTCTCTTTTTGCAGATGACACTCTTTTGTTTGGATTGTTAGATGTCCAGGAAGCTCGCCATATTCTTTATACCCTTGATCTCTACTCAGCTGTGTCTGGTCAAGCTATTAATGCTCAGAAATTGAAGATTTATTTCTTCAATACTAAGAAAATGGTTTCTGACAAAGTTAAACTGATATTGGGTTTTCCAGAAGACTTTCTTCCCTCAGTATATTTGGGTATTCCTTTCTTCATGGGTTCAAATAAATCTTTGTATTGGTCTTCAGTTATTCAGCATATTCAAAGTAGAATTGCTTCTTGGAAAGTTAGATGGTTGTCACTGGTAGGAAGAATTGTGTTGATCAAATCAACTCTAGTTGCAATTCCTAATTATTTCATTGATGTCCTCAAGATCCCACCTAAAGTGTTACTTACAATTCAAAAATTGATTAAGGGTTTCCTTTGGTCAGGTAATATGAATGAATCTTGTAAGATTCCACTTATTTCATTACAAGATATGTCACAGATTTCAAGTGTTGTAGGGGCAGGAATTCATGATCTATCTATTAGAAATGAAGCATTTGGTGGGAAATTGATTTGGCACATGTATTGTAAGTTTCAGTCTACGGGGTGCAAAATTATGCAGCAAAAATATCTAGATAACAATGATCTTTCTAGAATCCTTACTATTTCAAATCCTCCTAAAGGCTCAGTCATTTGGGATTTCATGATAGCTTCACGCAAAATCATAGTAGACTACATCTTTTGGGAAGTCAATAATGGCTTAAGTATTAATTTTTGGAATGATTCTTGGAACGATCAAATTCCACTTTCTAAGAGTGGAATCTCATTGAATGTTATCCAAGTTGCTGAGCTTCACTAGGGATCCCAATTTAATCATTATGTGGAATATGTCTGTGAATTTTCAAAGAAAATAGTTTGGAAGGATCCTAATAAATTACCTCTATCACCACAGGAAATCATTCGATTTCAAAATATTTTGAATTCAAGGCAAGTCTTTCTTCCTGAAGCCCATGATCAGATTTTTTGGGCTCCAACTAAGGATGGAAATTATTCAATGAAAGATGGGTACAAAATTTTATCACAGAATGGTTTGAATAAACCTACTTCCAGAGCTTTTTCATTTTGTTGGAATCCGGTTGTTCTTCCTAAAGTGGGTTGTTTCTCATGGCTAGCACTTAAACATAGGATTTTAACTAGTGACAAATTGAATAGACTACATATTGCTCCTCCTTTTAAATGTGTTCTTTTTGAGGAAAAAGAAGAAATTGTGGATCACCTGTTTGTTACATGTTCATTTTCTTATCAATGGTGATGCTTCATTTTGAGTAAACTTAATTACCTTACTCCTTTGCCAAACAATCTTTGGGATCTCTTTCAAGCCTAGCCACTTCTTTATCAAAAAGCACTATTTGCAAATCTCTAGAAATGCATACCAGCCTTGGTAGTTTGGGCTATCCGGTGGGAACATAATAAACATATTTTCAGAAAGGAATCCCTAACATTAGACATTTTTTTGATTGGTATTGAAAAATTAATCTCGAAAGTGACTAATTCTAGTCTAAAAGTGATTAAATTCAACTCGATTGTGACCCATTGGGATTCCCAAATTGTCCAAAAATGGCTACAATTATTCATACCAAATGGGTGGAAAATTAGTCACTCACCCACATATCTCTTACCTAGAGATAATTTTTGGAGACCCCCTTCATATGGTTTTTGGAAGTTGAATTTTGATGGAGCTTCAAGAGGAAATCTAGGTCCATTGGGTTTTGGAGCATGTATTAGAAATCCCTCTAGTTAGGTTATGGCTATCACAGTTTCTCCTTTGTCCATAACATAACGGAGGCTCATGCCCTATTGGTCGGGCTTATTTTAGCTAAACAAGGTTGTTTCCATAGGTTACATATAGAAGGGGATTCTTCAGTTATTATTGACACTTGTATCCATAGGCGCATCATTTCTTGGAAGCTAAAATATGTTCTTAACCAAATTTTGAGACTTCTCGATGAATGTTTAGATATTTTCATTTCACATATTTATTGAGAAGGGAATAAAGTTGCAAATTTTTTATCAAATTTGGGTTGTGATGGGGTTACTGCCTCTACTTTTCATCCTTTACCTTTTATTGAGAAATACAAGGTTCTACAAAATCTCATTCAAGATGACTTGGAAGCCTCTATCCACTCGGCATCTAAAGTTCATGTTTCAGGTGCTGAGTAGATGTTGAGTCCAACAAGAAGATAATTGGTGCTGAGTAATGCAGATTAATATCAGATACCGAGCTGAGCAAGTTATACTTTGGTGCCAAGTAAGCTATGTTCTGGCATCGAGTAAAGCAGAATTATATCAGGTGTCGAGTTGGTCAGTTCACACAGTTGGTTGTTGAGTTCATCAGGAAGGTAATTGAAGTGGAGTAATACTAATAAGTATCAGATGTCTACGTTCAGGTGACGAGTGAAGTAGAATTGTATTAGGTGCCAAATTGTCTAGAAAACATAGTTGATCCTATTCTAGTTTGAATGTGATATATGCCGAGTAAAAATAGCAAGTGCCGAGAAAATTTGATATCCTTCAAGTGCTGAGTTAAGGTGTCGAGTTTAGGTGTTGATCCTGTTCTAGTTTGAATGTGATATATGTCGAGTGATAAATAATAGGTGTCAAGAATATTTGATATCCTTCATGTGCTAAGTTTAGGTGTCGAGAGAGTCTTTAGGTGCCGAGCTAAGCAAGTTATATTCTGGTGCCGAGTAAGCTATGTTCTAGTGCTAAGTAAAGCAGAATTGTATCAGGTGCCGAGTTGGTCAGTACACATAGTTGGTTGCTGAGTTCAACAAGTAGGTAATTGAAGTGGACTAATTTTGATAAGTATTAGATTCCTACGTTCAGGTGCCAAGTGAAGCAGAATTGTATTAAGTGTCGAATTGTCCAGAAAGCATAGTTGATCCTGTTCTAGTTTGAATGTGATATATGCCGAGTGAAAATAACAGGTGCTAAGAGGTACCGAGTTAAGGTGCCAAATTTAGCAGGATTGTTTTAGGTACCAAGCAAAGTTCTTGGTTTTCGAGTTCAATAAGAAGGTAATTGAAGCAGAGTATTGCTGATTTAGGTGTCGAGTGAAGCAGAATGATATAAGGTGTCGAGTTAAGGTGTTGAGTTTAGAAGGATTGTTTCATGTGCTGAGCAGAGTAGATTTTTTAGATGCTGAGTCAAGGTCATATGTATTAGGTGCCGAGTTGCCTGGAAACAGAGTACGATTCAAAGCTCATTAATGTCATATGAAAGATAAGTGCTAATTGCTAGGATAAATTTGTCATGAAGATAGTGCTTGGAAAATTCCAAAGAAATCATTGTCAAGGTACTCTCTGGTTCATCGTTGGGTGGTAGTTGATACGCCCCTTGTAATTATTTGCTTAAACTATATAAATCTATGTATATATTAGGGATGATGCTAGGTTTTCTTCACTAATTCTTTCCCAGTTGACCTCTTTGAAGCAGACTTAATAAAATATTATAGTAGCTTGCCACTTTTGCTTTAAATTTTTTTAAAAAAATTTATTATTATTCACTTACATTAATATAATCTAAAATAACATAACTTCCCTAATCACATTCTACTTCCAATCCTTTTAAATCTTCGTTAAAAATATATTGATTTTAAATTTAAAATAACTAAACAATACTACACAAATACTAATTCTATTTACAAAGGTACGTTAAAAAAATTACCATCTTAAACTTCTAACACCTAACACCACTTAATTTAACCTCTAACGCAACCCACAAAGAAAATATACTAACCTCAACATTTAACAACTAACTAAAACTTAAATAAAATGTAACACTAATATATTCTAACACCAAAACTATCATACAAATTAAAACCCCATAAATAAAACATTAACAACTAATCTATCTCTAACTTAATTTCATTGACTTACTAACTTTAACATAATCTAATAAATTAAATAACAACTAATGCTAACATATAAAAATAAATAAACAACTAACTTTAACTAATTAATAATCTAACAATACTTTTTAAAAAATAACACTATCTACAAATTAAAAACAAATATAATTACTAACATTAAAAAATACTAATATTTAAAAATATATTAATTAAATTACTAAAAATTAAAACTAACTAATTTCTAAAACTACAATTAAAAACTACTAACCTATACACTTCCACATACTACCTACCCTTTGCTAACCTAACCCCCAACCTAACCTAACCCTTAACCCCTTATCTATTTACCCTTAGTTGCCCACTTCCCACCAATCCCCATTGCCTCCAAGTGGGATTCCACTTTCCAATGCGCAAGCCCAAGTGGAGAGGGAATGCACGTGGTCCAAAGGAGATTTGGCTTTAAACAAACATGGCAGCTTTATGAAATTGTGACTTTATCCTCCCAAATAAATGCATTTTGCATCCAAGGTAAGAAGGCTGGGTGGATGATGTCAGCCACATCATTGATGGCTTTTTTTTTTCATTGCTATGCCTAGGTAAAGGCATGATGTGAGTGGGGTGGATTAGATAGGATTTAAGGAAGAGTGGTAGGGTAGTTATTGAAAAAGTTTTATTGTTGAGACTTAGGATATTTTAGACCTTTATATATGTATTTTTTTCTCTAATTTTTAATTTAAATTTAAAATATTTATTATGTTCAAACAAGATTTTGAAAGAATCTTTAAGATTCTCTGTTGAAAAGGGAAATTAACTTTTTCCCCATACAAATTCCAGAGAGCATAATTGCTCTAGGGGATTTTTTTTTTCAAGTCCCTTTTTTTTGTCTAAGTATAGATTTTCAAAATTTATTAAATTAGCCAAGGGGGATAGTTTTTTTAAATTTTTTGAATTATAACATAGAGTTTAAAAGTCTTGTTAATACAATAACGTAGGATTATTTCCCCTTCCAATCAAGTACAAAAATGCGAGAGGAGATTTAATTCATGTAGTTTTAAATTTACTTGATGTAATTCAAATTCAAATTTGCATAACTTATATCTATCATCATTTTATCTAATTAATAGTAATCAAATAAATAATGATTTCGAACCATAAGAATGCCACAGAAAGGGTATCATATCATTGTATTAATTTTTTGATAAACACATGCATATAAATTGAAATGCAAGAAGAAAATCATATGAAAGAATACTTCTCTCTCTTTTTTATCAATATACGTGGACCAACCACTTCTCATTTATTTTATTGAACCACCTTATTCAAAGGCTCCGTTGGGAAAGAACCAAGAAGAAAACTTGACATCATGGCTATTTCAACAAAGAGTTTAATAATAACTTTTTTACACAGGATTATTATCCCAAGCAGAAATCTCCCAACATATTTGGATTTCAATAACGATTCTAAATTTCCTTCTTGGCTCTACAATGGGGAAACCATTACAAATTTTGCAACACATCAAAGTGTTCATGTAGAGAACGAAAAATGATCGGGAGACAACTAATCTTAACATTAAGACAATTTGAAAACATTCACTCCCATCCAAGTTTGCATAACAAGTTCGACATTGAACCAGACTAGGGAGAAAGTGGATTTTTCCAATAGGAGATGTCAGTCACAACACCATAACAGGTGCCCTTTCGGGGCTATAAACTCAAGAACTTTCATTCTTCCATTTCTTAAATTTCAAAACTCAAAACATGGTTTGTGCTGATGGGTAGGGGCCCATAACACCCTATTCCCTCTCCCTTTCCTCGTCCTGAGAAGATACTCTGCACTATCAAAGTCCAACTAAAGACCTCCTCCCATACATGGCCACTTCTTCCCTATCTAAGGTTGAGTAATGTCAATACAACCCATACAATCCCTTCAAAAATTAAAGCAAAATACTAAGGAAAAGCATTTAAGAAAAAATCCATTTCAATCCCTCCCAAACATATTCAACTAACACACAAACATACATATGCAAACAAAATGACTTAAGCATGAAACAAAACATGAACCAAAAGAGCTTAAAGGGTTCCTACCTTCACAATAAGGTTATGGGAATTGGAAAATCTGAGATGAGCTTCCCTTCCTTCTCCTTCTCCTTTAATCCTAAATTGCTTTCTAAAACTAGAGGTTGGATGAACACTCATTCTCTCTCAAATTTGCCTCTAAATAAGATACTAACTCAACCACCTTCAAAAATGAAATAACCCCCCCACTTGCCTAAGGTTATAGAGACTTCTAACTCAACTTGTCATAAGGCTAACCTCAAGGTGGAGTTTAACTTATCCAACACATAGTGAAACATTCAATTTTCGCAATAAAGCAAAAATGGAGTATTTGGGTGATCATAAAAGTCAACAAAAGGCGCTAGAGGGGTGAAAAATGCCCCCAACCCATACCCATACCCCTTAGGTATTTAGTTTTCATGATTTTTAGCTTCTGGGACTATTAAGGGCTCTATCAAAAACTTGAAAATTTTTGGACTTTCTAACAACCTTCAAAAAATGTAGATAATCACTCATCCTAATTAGGATAATTAATATTGATTACTAACTAATTAGTAAAAAGGTCACTAATCTAGTCCAACTTAGTTCTTTAGGTTACTCAGTTAATCCTAACTGTCATGCTAAAATGCATATACAAATCATGAGTGTCAAACGACACTATAAAATCACTGTTTTTACAAAATATTAACACTTAATGATTACAAAATGATGCATTCATTCAACTCACGATACAAATAAAATACAAACAATGAGGTTTGCATCTTTTGTTAGACTCAACCCTGATTTCCACAAATGGTACATAGGGTTCAGTTCTTAATCTCTGTTAGATTTCTCGGCTAAAATATCCTGCACACTCATTGCACACATCAATAGATCAAGAATCACATATAAATCACATATATATATATATATACCTATATATGCATATACATATATATGCATATGCATATATACATATACATATATACATATGCATATATACATATGTATATATATGTGTATATATATGTATACATATATATATACACATATATATACATATGTATATGTGTGTGTGTGTGTGTGTGTGTATATATATATATATATATATGTACATATATGTATATATATAACTCATTAGGATAGTCACATAATTTGAAGCATAAATTTTTTAACTAATTAGTAATTTATCTCGTTTCTATTCATATACTTAACTACTAAAATTGCATAATCAAAGTGTTAATTTTGCATTCACTTTCGACACTACTTCATTAGTATTCATGTTCATAAAACATTAAATAACATAATTAAACATTTGAAATTAAAACATCACACAACATAAGATAACATAATAATGTTCAAAGTATCTGATAGTGTCTCGACATATCAAGTCATGAGTATCAAAATAATAATGTATCAACTATGCTAGGATGGGTCGGGGCGAGACCTCACAATTTCATCTATTCAAATAATCTTGTTTCTATAAATTATTTATTCTCTTCATAGAAGTGATAAAAACGATGACTACTTTGACACCAATACCAATTGTTGATTTAGAGCATGAAGAGACATCAATTTTTTTAAAAATCAAGCAAACCTCTTGTGAAAGAATAAAATGTTCCAAGCATAAAAAGTACAAGAGTGTGAGGATACGACCTTGGGGTCGCTATGCTATAGAGATAAGGGACCCAAAGACTAAATATTGATAATGGCTTGGAACACTTTGAACTCTTGAGCAAGTTGCAAATGCATATAGAAAAGAGGCTCTCTCCATGAAAGGTGTAACAAAGTGTATAGATTGTCATATAAAATTGTTGGGAGAAAACAATGAAGCAATTCCCAATGGTGACATATTGATAATGACAAGATCTCTTAGTCAGAGGAAGCATAATTCAACAAACATGGAAAGCCCTGTTTATGGAGAGTTGAATGATATCCCTCAAGACAACTTTTTCCACTCACCATGCCTTGATAATATCCCATTTGATAGTATATTAGTAGCTAATGCACAATATCTATTGACATCTACAAACATGAATCATTGTCCATCTTGGCATAGTCAACATTTACAATGTCCAACAAAATTATCCGACTCGTATGAACCCAATTGTTGGCCACAATATAGTTATCCACAAAAAGAACCATTAAACACCATAGATACCCATAATCCACAACAAACAGAACAACAAGAACCCATATCTGAGCAACAGAATACTTCAACCATTCATAAAATTCTCACCAAACAACCAACATTAACATACAATTCCAATGTTGGAGATTCAAATTTTCTCTAAAAGCTGTGGGAATTCTCAAATCTGAAGATTCAGAATACAGAAAGTACAAGGAAGCAATGGTATGTCCTCTAACCTTTTCCTACTTTTTATATTCATAATCATTGGTCAATATTTCTAGTTGTAAACAAATAGTTAGTATAATGAGAACATTAGCTTGGTACATATCCTCATTTCCATCTAGTACTTTATCTAATTGTATCATTCCACAATCTACTATAGGAAATGATGCTATGGCAAGGCCTACAATACAAGAAATACTCCCATGGAACCCAACCAACCCGCTCATACAGTCAAATCCATACAATTATGACATTAGTTTGATAAAAATTGAACATAGTATGCACCATAGAAGTGGTTCTACCTATGCAATAAAAAGAAAAATAATAAGCTCAACATGTGGTGATTTGAGCACTATAGAAAATGTTGACAAGAAACACCTTGCATTGTACAAGAAAATTATTTTGCAAATGGGTGTCCTAAAGTGCAAGGTATTGAAAATTGAGAGCATTGTAACTAATATTTTAAACTATTTGTTTAATGGTCTCAATGGAACTATCCACCCACTATGAAAGGCCTCTAAACATTTATATCATAGGTCTTGTTATTAAACAATTTAAATAAATGTGATGCAAGAGGACACTGCTTTACAAACATAAAAGTGAATTTGCAACTTCAAGTTGACATCAAAATAAAAAAATTCATCGTTACATGTGGCTTTCTTATTTAGTAACAATATAATGTATTTACTTGAATCTATAATGTTGCTTGAGTTTTGCATTCTCTTGGTGCTTTATTTTACTATGAATGAGACATCTTATTTCATTTTTCTTCTGTCTTACAATGTAATTCTATTTTATATAATTTTGTACATTATTGAGTTAGCCACAATGTCCAACACAAAATGAAGTAAGCTAGGTTAGTCATGGCTCTATGGCTACTTGAACAACTCATATTTTAACACAATACATTAAGAACCTATATTATTTTGATAATACTGGTAATATTATGTATTAAATTACCTTGGTATAAGTTAAACTTGTTTTATTAAGTTTATACTATTTTCTTAAATATTTCAATTGCTTTATAGAATTTAATTAAGGAATGAGTCATAGGTTCCATGAACCAACATGTGAATTGTGCAATGAGCACAATTGCAACTGTGGTTCTACAAATCTGGTGTCAAACAAACTGGATGAACAATTGATCTACAGACAATATAAAGGTGTGAGAAAACATCCATGGGGTCACTATGCTGCAAAAATAAGAGATCCAACAACCAAACACAGACATTGGTTGGAGACGTTTGGAACTGCTAAAGAGGCTGCTATTGCATATAAAAAAGTTTCATTTGTAATGGTAGCAAAGAAAGATACTTGTCTTTCTAGGTTTGATAGGTTGAAACCATACAATTATTTACAAGAAAATGAAAGTAGTCAAACAACAGAATCTAAAAATCATAACCCCTTGAACTTTACTACTTCTCCAAACTATAATGCACAGGTGGAGAATGTGAGTTTATATTTAGTGAACTCCCCCTTCAAACAGACTAGTATTTTTGGCTTTTGTTCAAAACAACCTAACAAAAATCTCACACCAACCTCCACTCCTACTATGTTACAAATGCATCATAGCCATTGTGTCTCTACTCCAATGCAAATTCTGACTGAGAATAAGCAAGATAACAACATCTATGGACATGTTCCCAATACCCCTTTACTAGTTAATGTAATTGGAGACCCTTGCCTCTTAGATACTATTGTAGAAAGATACTTACCAAAGAACAAATTATTTCTACAAGAGATGAATTAAAAGGAAAAATTTCATGTCCCCTTTTCAAATAATTAAAAAGTAATAATCTTTTCTAAGGCAAGCAGACCCAAAAAGGTGAAGTTTCGAAAAAAGGGGATAATCTTTGGAAGCTAATGGACTAATAAATGAAAATTATTATTAAAATATGTTTTATTAACCCCTCTTGTACGTGAGTTAGGGTTATGCCCTCTTTTAAGGGGTTTGGAGGTATTTCGAGCTCATTCCAGAACTTGATTTTTGCTCATTTCTTTGTTATTCTTCAGAGGCTGCCAAACCTGTGGAGAAGGAGACCCAAGAATGAGAGTTTGTAGGTTTCCAAGAAGGCTAAGGATGGTATTTTGAAGCCATTCCATGTGTATGCTCATGCAGAGTTTTCCTTTGTGTTGAACAGTGTAGATTTGTGAGTTTTCAGGTGTGTTTTTTGTAAGAGTTTGGTGTTTCCGGTTGAGTATTTCATATCAGTTTGGGTTGCTACTGTATATCAGAATTTTAAATGTTAAAATAGAGCTGAATATATGTATTTGGATATGATTATACTTCTGTGATAGATTATTAAGTTTTTGTGGTGATTCCGGGCTATTTTGTGCCATTTTCGGGAGCCCGATGAGCATTATTTTTGTCCTCCGTTTGAGATCTATTGTGTGCATGTTATACAGATCTGAAAATGTAATTTTATAGGCTGTTATGTTTCTCAAATTTATATAAAAATTTCCACTTTCAGATTTATTAATAATAGGTGAAGCTGTGAAGCTTTTGACACTATTTCTGGCATACCCGATTTGGGGTTTATTGAGAAATTGGTGGATCTTTGAAATATTGATTGTTTGATTTTAAAGATCTCATTTGAGGCTTGAAATATCATATAAAATTAGAGAAAGGGACATTTCAAAAAACTACTGTTTCACCTTTCCCAATTGGTTAAAGTAAACAAAATGGTTATCAGAGCTGCAATTTTTCCCAATTCAACCAAATTGTGTCAAATATGGACAATGTGGAAGATACATTATCAAGATCCAAACAACTAGACATTGGAAAGGGTATGTCTCATATGAAATTTCAATTTATGTTGTTTTCATTTCTTCCTAAGTATTTTAGTCAAATAAACTAACCAATTATTTGTAATACTAATAATATATTATCTTTCAATTTGCCCATAGGAAGGAGAGGAAAAATTGGAGGATTCCCAGATTCATGCCCCTCTCCCAAAGTTTCAAAAACCCTAGATAAAATTGTTCCTATAATTAATTCTCAATGGCAGAAGGAACAATTTATTTTAAAATCAAAACTCAAAAGTGAATCGTTGTCTACAGTATTTTGAAAACATGAAGTACACATGTCTGTTAAAGGTCAAAGTTTGTGCATAGAAGAATCAAGAAAATGTACAAAATGTCATCTACTTGTTAATCAAGTTCTTAACTTGGAAAAGAAACTTTTGGAGCTTGAGGAAAGAATCAATGGCATTGGAAACCAAGCATGTAGACTCATGAGTATCGGTAGCTCTTAAAAAGTAATATTGTTTTAATAATGTCCTAATCTTTATAGAACCTATGTAGTAAGAGTTTCTATATGCAACCCTTATTGTAATTATATATTGTCAATCAATTATTTCTATCAATTGAACTAGTAGAACATTGTTGATATATTTGTAATATTGTATTATATATAGAAATAACAATTATAGATGTTTTTAAAAATCCATTCCACCAATTTATTGCCTTTGTTAAGAACTTCAAAGAGTGGTGACATGATAATGTACATTTATAGCACATTCAAATAAAGCAACTTACACAATGTTACAGTCTATAGGGTGTTGGATTCTGAATTAATAGTTTTTTAATTACCTAGTGATAGGAACACATACACCTAGGGGCAACTAATTCCCATCTACAACATACCTGTTCAAACACTAGGGCCAGCTATAAGGCTATACTCCTTCTAATTTAGGCTTTGCAAGATCTAGGCGGGTGAACCTCAGATTCTTCATATGGTACTAGTATCAAAGCATATAATTGAATTTGTATAACAGATAATACCCTTGAATCTTCTATGGTTATACAAACAACATAGACAAGAAATAACTAGAATCATGACATATGGACTAGATAAGCTAAGTGAGGGCAACTCTTTTTAGCTCTTCAACAAAAATGGAAAAAGATTTTGATTATAAATGTCAAATATTAGCATAACCTAGGAATGCAATAGTAAGAACATGTAATCTTCAAGTTGATCAGTCCCTTATCCATCGGGCATTAACTAAGTCAGAACATACACATGGATACCCAAAATATACTCATATACTCAGATATCAAATCTATCTATTCACCTTGCAAACAAACATCTATCGTCAAAATGAAATTCATACTTATCAAATCCTCCTATGATCCCTATAATCCTATCAATGCATATAAAGCAATTTACTCAAGTCCTTGACCCAACAACAAGATACACAATGGCATACAAATTCAAAGCCAAGTTACAACTGGACAATACACACTTTGTACATATGTAAATAGAAGATTACAAACTCATAAAGAGGAGATAAATTTCAGAATGAAACTTTCAATAAATCTTTCTATTATTTTCCTTGAAACTGATACATCAAATGTAAGCAAAAACTTAGAGAATACGCTACAAACGATTGTATTAACTAATTGCTCAAAAGAAACTACATTGTTGTTCATAACAAAGAAAATGTTGAGAATGGTGGTACTATAGCAAAAAAATTGGAACCAATGAAGTGGTCACATAGTATTAAAGACTGGAACCCCATGTAGTATCACAGTTGTAGAAAATGGAACTAGAATCCCCTTTCCTCCACATCCTAGAAATCCTTATAAAGAAAAGGATTGTGGCAACTTTTATATGGGAGGACACTTGTCAAAATTATATAAATATAGAGATATTTCTATATGTTACATTACAAACATTCTCTGCATTTGGATAAAATTGAGGAAATAATTGCAACGTTGGCAACAGATAATTATTGCAAGAGTCTTCAACTTAATTTTGTTTGTCTTCAACTTCCCTTAATCATGTAAATCGCTAACCACTTTTTGCTAGAAAATTTTTGATATCTACATCTACTTTCAAATTAATTATTTCTTTCTTGATGATAGTTCAATGAATCTAATTTTATCTAAATATATCAATGCTTTATTCTATTTGAAAATTTGATCTCATTCATGGTTGTAAAGCATCAACTCATTTCCCTTGGTGCTATTCAGTGCTAACCTATGCACTATTCTATTGATTTACTTTGAACTTGAAACCCCTTGTATCTTGGTTTTGTCTTTTCCAGTGTCACAATCTCACAAACAATTGTAGCATTGTAGGTCTGCACACCAAGCCCTTTTGAACTTAAGACTGGCCCCTTGGAGCATGCCACATGACATCATCTGATTTGCTGGATTTGCCACCTTTCTTCTTATCACACCATCAAAGCCTTTACCCATAACTACACTCTAACCCAAATGACCATGGGACAAACCACCTTTCATGCCATCACACTTGATTATATTAACCACGAGTTTAGTGTTACAACCAGGTGATTCCTTGCTTTCGCAC
This sequence comes from Cupressus sempervirens, assembly GCA_028749045.1. Lineage (NCBI taxonomy): Eukaryota > Viridiplantae > Streptophyta > Pinopsida > Cupressales > Cupressaceae > Cupressus > Cupressus sempervirens. Next base: position 593,065,109 of record CM053790.1, read on the forward strand.
CTTCGGAGCAATTTCTCTTAACCTGGCATTAATTGTTACAATCATGCACTTGGCAGTTAGCCTTATCTACGAGGTCACCCTTGTCATGGTGTGAGTCCTCATATTTGCCATGATCATGCCTTTACATCCCAAAACTTACTAACCATCAAACTGCCCGTGAAGTTGTGACTTCTCATATTTGCTACATCGCAATTGTATTTTCTTGTTGATTAAGATGACCTGTGATGTGGCAAACCACTACATACTAACCTTGATCACCTCTTCAAGACCATCAAAGATGAGGCCTGCTAAAACTATGTGATGTTGCAACTCCCCTTTGGTTTGACTGTTACCTTGTTTCACAACATCACAACCATAAAACTAAATTGTAGCTCTGACCCTACAAAGATACAATCAAAGCACTTTACCACTTTGCAGCATTAACCACAGTTTAACAATAACCCTCTACAAAGTCACAACTACATAGGCCTTAATTGCCATGGTTAGCTCTCTCATGATCATTAACATAAACTATTATTTAATTTTAAACCCTTGCGATGGTGCGATATGCATTTCTTTATTTTTGCTATTTCACAACTATAACCTCTGGTCAATGATGAACTCATGTGATGTTGTAATGGTTAAGAACTTAATTGCATGATCACTTAATCACACCATCATAACTTAAATCTTCATTTCACTTCAAACCTTTGTGATAATGCGATTGAGCATTTCTTCTGACCATTAGATGCCTTTCACGATTTTGCAACTTACAATCTGTCTTCACAGTCATTTGTGTGACCATGTGAAAATGGTTTTCTTTAACTGCTTCTTCACTAATCATTGCTTCAAAACTCTTCATGCCTTAAACTCAATATTGTCTATGACCTTATGATCAACAACTTGTCACCCCTTCGCAACTTAAACTTGACAACTACACATAATCATTGCAATGTCGCACTGATTTTGATCATGACTATTTCACATCCTCCCATGCTTCAAGGTGGTTAATGATCATAACATAGTGATGTTGAGCCTGATTATCTTTCGCAACATTGAAACCTCAAAGACTTAAGTTGCATGAGATATAACATGGAAAAATGTTAAAAGACTTAGGGATATTTAAGCATAAGCAAAATTTCATATATCCCTACTTGCACGTCAACTTATGAATATGCGTCAAAATACATGACATGACCATTGCTAGGATTTTGTTCATAGGATTGATAAATATTCTTTGAAACCTTAAGCCATCTTTAACACAATTCTTCCTAATTTTCACAGGTATTTCAAATTTTTTGGTTTGGTGAAATATTAGGCCAACATAGGGCATTTAAAAAATATATTCAATGTGTAAGGAAACTATGCATGTCATAAATTGTCATTGTTCCATTTCAATTAATAGCTTTGGAACATGTGTTTCTGATTCAATGCACCAACATTCAAAATTCATTGGTCATTGTAGTTGGTGATGAAATCTTGAAAAAAAAAAAAAAAATTTGAAAACATTTTTGACACATTATTTCTTAAAACTTCACCAATTTTGATTTTACATAATATTGTACCTTATGTAATGAAACTTTCTAGTTCTACTTGCTTGGAATAGTATAATAGTTAATATGTAAATGACAAGAGTTATGAAATAGTATGTTCCATAATGAGTCAACAGTTTATATATCTAGTAGTTTTCCTTGAAATAATCTATGAAAAGTATTATACTATAAGATAAACTAGTTTTTAATGTAAATGGAAAACTAAAAGGACATTGATTTTTAATCAATGCAGGTCATTGAGCAATTCAATTGCATAAGTATGATTTAGTTTTGCATGTGTTCTATCAATGGGCATAGAATTAAAACTTAAAACACAACTATCTACATAGTATATTTGAAAGAAACAAACAAGCACAATTTGAAATCCACTGAACAACCAAGTGTCACAATCAAACTCATCAACAAAAGACTAAATTATATCTAAAAATTGCCAATTTCCATATCTAAAAATAATGCAAGGAGACCAGAGAAAATGTAAATCTAGTTTACATACAACTGTCATTGATAAACACTAGTAAATTTGAACTAAATTTTCAATGAATTTTGGTCAAAATTTTGACCAAGCAGTTCATGGTAAATTTTCTCGTCAAAATTTTGACCAACCTACAAGTTCATCAAAATTTTAACCAATACATTCATCAAAAAATTTTAATTTTTGCTAGCTCTGATTTGTCATTGTTGGTCAAAATTTTGACCAAGTCTTGGTAGAAAATTATCAAGAATTGGTCAAAATTTCCACCAATGTTTGGTTGAAAATGTTTTATAGTTGGTGGAAATTTCGGCCAATTCTTGGTAGAAAACTATTAGAAATTGGTCAAAATTTCCACCAATGTTTGGTCGACTTTTTCTTTTTTTTAATGTTGTATCAAGCAATTGTTTCTTATCCAAGCCATTTAATTTGCAACCTTTTAAATCTCTACAAAGATAAAGTTGGAGCAAGAAAAAATTTCTTCTCAAAGGTGTCCTCTAATTATAAAGTGTTCATTCCATTATCCATTCAACAAACAAGACATATCTAGTTCAACAAATAATGGAATGGATGCTTTACAATCAGACGACACCTTTGAGAAGAAAAATTCTCTTGCTCCAACTTTATCTTTGTAGAGATTTAAAAGGTTGCAAATTAAATGGCTTGGATAAGAAACAATTTCTTGATACAGCATGGAACAAATGGACATTTATGCATAGAGCACCATTAATTATGTGAGTGATGTAGATGTAGCCAATTTTTTTGGGGTCAAATCCACCAATTAATATAAGGTTTCTAATCTCTACGAGGTTGACATTGTGGTTGTAAGGGCTGTGGAGAGGGCACTTCTTCACTGTCTACTTCATCACTGATTAACTTGCACCACACACCGATGGTCTTCATCTTTATTGTGGGCTCCTATCCCCTATGTGAGTGCTAATGTAGAAGTTCAAGCAAAAAAAATAAGTGAAAGAGTGTTGAATAAGGTTTCTAATCTCGTCTTGGTCAACATTGTTGATTTAAGGGCTATGGACTGGGCATGTTAGATACCCAACAAAAGCCTTACATTGAGATCTTTCTCAAATCGTTATCACTATGTCATCATTGGACTAACTACCTTTGGGATGTGCTCATTTTGGATAATAATAGGATGATTTTTATAGAATTATTATATTGTTCCACATGGGATAGCAGGAAATGGTAATTGAGTTGAAATAGATCTATACAATTGTGCTTTAACATAATGTACTAGCCAAGTTTTCTGTATGAAAAATACACCTATCAATAAACAAATAACCATGCACTAGAAATGTCATGTTGTAATAGATGGTGTAACTAATGTGCACATTTCTTAACTTGCTCCTTGCACATCATATATTAATTTCTATTTTAAATATCATTTATGACATTATAATTTCATACAAGTAATAGAATGCAAAGCAAGAGCATTGACCATGGCATTTTGATTATCTTAGTGTAGAACTGGCTAAAGTCAAGTGACTAGAACTTGAGAAAGGTTCAACAAGTCAAGATGTAACCAACTTATCCCTTAAAAACTTTTCTTATGAAAAAAGATCTTCAAGTTATCACAAAAGAAAAGGGATTCCCATGAAAAGTCCACCACATGAATAACTAATACCAAACAATCTAGTGTCTAAGGAAAAGTAAAATACAAAAAATAGGAAAAAGTTTATAGTCCAAAGCTTTAATTTGTTTGCACTTTACAAGGCATTGTAAGTGACTTCAACAAAACTAAAGGGCCTAGTCCAAGAAGATTAATGAGACGAAAACTGCCAAAGCTTAAACATACAGAGACCAAATTTAAAAATCCATAGGTTGCCATTGGTCACCTTATTTTATGACCCTAACTACAAAATTGTTATATTGTTGCAAACTATGCAAAAAATGCTTCTAATCTATAAAACATGTTTGAACTTGCAAAAAGAATATCTAAATTCTCAAAGCTCACAATCCTATTTTGAATTTTGGGAATACACATAAAGTTTTGGGATAGCATTCACAATTCCAAATGTTGGGAATGACAACAGAAAGTGTCCATTACTCCAATATTTTGCAATAGCTCTCAAACAAGGCACAATTTTTATTGACAGCATTGATGATGGATTTGAAGAATTCATAATGCACAACATGGATAAACACATTTTCTATGATGACATGTAGTAATATCTATATCATTATTTGTGCAGCAATATTTCACAGAGACATCATAATTTCCATAAAACAACAATCAAATTATTAACATTGAACTTAAATAATTTCAATACCTTAATTGGATAATAATTGGTAATAACAGCCTTATAAAAGCTATTGTCTTTTGGCCACCTTGTCCTCACTTTCTTGCCCACTAAGGGGTCAAGAGCTACAACTTCACTCAAACTTGGAGGCTCTGATGGTCCTCAGTTCCTAAATTGTCCTCTCCCTGATGCTAGAAGAGCAGGAGGTAACTAGTGAGCCTTGATTGGGGTAGACAACATAGGAATTTTTTGACTCTATAGTAAACAACAGTTCTCTTTTATCATAGAACTTATAAATACTTCGAATGATTTAGAAGACAAATATTTAAAGCAATAGGAAAATAATAATTTAGAAAATTTAGAAATTAATTGCTCACTGTTTTGGTTTTCTTGTTCTTAGTTCCAAGAGAAGTTCCTCTTTTTGCTAATGATGAAGGTTATGTTATTGCAGCAATTGGCAAAGGATGCATTGTTGAATGTGGTGCCATTAGTAGAGATGGAAACACATGAGTTGTTTTTTGCTTCTTTCATGATGTTGAAACAGTTCGACTAGGGGATGGATAATGGGTTGGTGGACCAATTCTTATTAAGCCACCTTGGTGTTGAGTTCCATGTCTCCATTCTCTGATCAAACATTTAAATAGCTAATGAGAAACCTTTCATCATGTACAACGTTTGGTGATTCTCTAGTGTTAAACAAGAAAAACTTTAAACTACAAAGATCTAACAAGGAGTCTCACAAATAACAATGTGCATAATAACAATGTGCTATGGTGTAATATGTAGAGGAATGATATATGCTTAGGAACAATATTTCTTGATATTCTTTCAATAGCTGGATAAAGAATTTTCCTTGAGATTTTACTCATCTATTTATTTGTCTTTGTTTATTATACTTTGATATTCATAGCAAGATATAAAAAGCTACTAAAATATTTTGTTTCAAAATTGATGCTTCTAGCATGCTTATTTAAAAATCAAGAATTTTCCACATTGTTCTTATAGCTTTTCCATTAGTTGCAGTTTTCTAACAATGCTTGCTCAAGTATACTATTTGTTCCACGCCTGTCAGTATGCCCTCTGTAGCAGAAGGTTGGCCATTTTCTAGATTTCAAATTTTTAGAGATTGAGATCATAAAACTAGCTTTTGATTTCAATTGAGCCTATTAATTCTTCCTTTGGTTTAATAAATTCATTTGTACTTTTATAGCATTAAAAGGTTGCTCCAGCAAATAGAAGATATTAATCAGCAAGCTCATCTGAAATTAAATACCTGCATTCATGTGAAAAACTAGATATTAAGCTCTATAAAATTATCTATTTTACTTAGGTGTGTCTATTGTCCTGAAACTCTTGTTTAGATTATTTTATGGTTTGTCAGTTGACTCCTTGTCTTTTCTAAGCAGTTGCTGATTTATTTTTTTTAATATTTCCTTCTTGTGTCCCTCCTCTGTCAGATTGACATCTTTTTATGTAACTCATCTTTGTTTAGTATAAAAAGTTGTGATTGGGGGTGGGTGAACTACTTCCCTAGGAATATGCAATACTCCGTGTTTCTAGGATTTCCTCTAATTTAGAGGTGCATTCACTGAAATGTGGAAAGGTTGTAATGCCTTGCGAAGGAACCCTCAAAGATAAGAGATAAACCAACATTAAATAGCATGGAATAATTCTTTAATTTTGGCTTGACAGGGCATTACAAAAACTATTGACACATTGGATTATGAACAATTAGTCTTCTAAGACATTTTAAAACAAACTCACATGTTGAAACCCCAATCTTTCAAGTATTGAATTGTTCTTGCTCCTGATGAGAGCTTTCTTTGTTAATGGTTTCTCATGACTAGTATTTTGCATTTGATTCATCTAATCAAAGTAGATGTTCATGCAGGTGTTGATACTACATCTAAGGGATCATTGAAATTGTTTACTTGCCACTTGGGGTCATAAATCACACTAGTGAAATAACCATGTGAATACTTTCACTATAAAAGGAAAATAAAATGAATGCAATGTCATCACATGGAAAGAAAAGTTAAATCCACAATGCTAGCCTTATGATACAACCTTATAGAGCACTTAGGGAAGAAACCCACACATTTCCATAAGCTTTTGCTCTTATTTCTTGAACATATAGCTGATGCAGGAGCATCTTACATGGGAAAACTAAATTATTAGAGAAAAATAAATAAATAAATAAAAAATAAAAAAATAATTCTGAAGGAGAGAGAAAGTGACGAAAATTAGAGGAGAAATAATAAAAAAATAAAAAGGAGAAAAGAAAGGAAAAGGAGATCTCTATTTTCAAGGTGCATGGGTGGCATAAATAGAAAATAATAAAAATAGTTGTCATTCCATTAATCGAGGTGTGTAGGTAGCAAGTTCCTTAAATCATGCATTTAATATTTGTTGGGTGCTTAGTTGTATTTGGGTGGGAATTTAATATTTATTTAAAGGTAGTTGTATTTACCTTTTATCCCACATTGCTTGCACTTGTAATGTCTTGGGTTAGAAGTGCCTATTTAAGCAAGGCTTATAATCGTTTGTAATCAAGTTCAAGAAGTTCAAGGAATGGCAGCTCTTCTAATGGAAGTTCAAGACATAGAAGTTCTTGAATTGTAAGCTCTTCTAAAGGAAGTTGGAGAAATAGAAGCTCTTCAAGTGTAAGCTCTTGTAGTGAATTTTCAAGTATTAATGGATGCTTTATGAAGCATTTTTGTCATCTCTCTTATCTCCATATTATTGCATTTTTTATTTTTTTTGTTGTGAGTTGGTACGGGTGGTGTGGCCTGTCATCAGTGGTATCAGAGCAAGAGTTCCTGAGTGTGCGGACAGATTGCCGAACGTGAGGCAGTTTGCACTAGGACTTTGAGTTGGGTAAAGTTTGTGAAGAAGTTCTTGATTGTGTAGACAGATTGCCGACTGTGAGGTAGTTTGCACAAGGTTCTTGTGTTGCATGAGATTTGTCTTCTAAAGACTTGATTATGGAGAAGAGAAAGAAGAAGATGACTTTTGTGATTGGATGGATTCTGAGGATTCCTCGACTTGAGAAATTTAGAGCAAGAAATCAACAATCATTGCTAGTTGATTTGCAAAAGCAAGTGAATGAATTAGAAGCTGAGTTGCAGAAGAGAAGAGCATGTCACCAGAAAAGAGATGTTGATAATTCCTTGGATGTGGAAAAGAAAGATGATCCAATGGAAGAGCAAGCGGATGAAGAGGAAATCATTTGCGAACCTAAAGTTGAAGAAGATGAACGAGAAGAGGAAGAGCATAAAGATGACAAGACTTATGAACCTGAAGTAGATCAAGATGATTTGAATATTGTAACAATGGAGGAAGAATATAGTGCCTTCATTGGAGATCAAGCAGATGGAGTAGTTATGTGCATTGTTGACGACATAAAAGAGGCAAGCAAAGATGAAGATGTCAAACAGGTAAATTCTTATGAATCATGGGATGTTGTCTTTGATATGAGTTTAAAAGATATTGATGATGGTTTGCATGAGGATCTTGTTAGTCATGTGTGGTATGCAAAGGAAGATTGGTATGGTGTTGCTGGATTTATTACAGGTGTGATTAATTCAACAAGATTGGATGAGGATGAGAGTTATACTTGGATAGAGTTCATTGCGAAGGAGTATTTTCAGCAGCAAACAGTTGTTCCGACTAGGTGTTGGGAAAGAAGAAAGAAGGAAATATATCGGCATCGGATACTTGTTCCAGCTATGTGTTGGAGGAAAAGAAAAAAAATCTTTCAACAGTGGCTACTTCATTTTGTGAATCCATATTCACAAAATTTTTCCTACCATGGGAGTCGGATGCAGGAGCATCATGCATCAGCAAAAAAAAAAATGTGGAAGATTTGTATGTCGGTTTTCTTGTTCCTATTGAGGTAGAAGCTTGTGGTGAAGATGAAAATGGTTCTATATCTTTCTTTTGGCGTTAAAGTGTGGGACACACTTTTCTATCTACCAAGGGAGTCTGATGCAGGAGCATCTTACATGGGAAAACTAAATTATTAGAAAAAAAAAAAAAAAAAGAAAAAAAAAAAAAAAAAAAAAAATTCTGAAGGAGAGAGAAAGTGACGAAAATTAGAGGAGAAATAATAAAAAAATAAAAAGGAGAAAAGAAAGGAAAAGGAGATCTCTATTTTCAAGGTGCATGGGTGGCATAAATAGAAAATAATAAAAATAGTTGTCATTCCATTAATCGAGGTGTGTAGGTAGCAAGTTCCTTAAATCATGCATTTAATATTTGTTGGGTGCTTAGTTGTATTTGGGTGGGAATTTAATATTTATTTAAAGGTAGTTGTATTTACCTTTTATCCCACATTGCTTGCACTTGTAATGTCTTGGGTTAGAAGTGCCTATTTAAGCAAGGCTTATAATCGTTTGTAATCAAGTTCAAGAAGTTCAAGGAATGGCAGCTCTTCTAATGGAAGTTCAAGACATAGAAGTTCTTGAATTGTAAGCTCTTCTAAAGGAAGTTGGAGAAATAGAAGCTCTTCAAGTGTAAGCTCTTGTAGTGAATTTTCAAGTATTAATGGATGCTTTATGAAGCATTTTTGTCATCTCTCTTATCTCCATATTATTGCATTTTTTATTTTTTTTGTTGTGAGTTGGTACGGGTGGTGTGGCCCATCATCAATAGCTATCTTTGATAAAAAAACTTTAGTGCTACTGTACTTATTGGCTTGCATGTTGATAAATTTGAAGCTATGGTGGGCCATATCACCCCCATGTAGCTCAAAATGGCAGTTGTTGTGTTGTTGTCAATATTTGATTCAGATTGAGTAGTGTATACTTTGGCGGCCATGTAGTATTTGGCTTTGGCTTGATTAGCTATGAGAAGTACATCTATAGTATGACTAGATGTTAACATGAGAGTGTTCATTGTGTATGGCTTTGTGTAGGAGGCATCCACCAATACCACCGTGAGATTGTGTGATGCAACCTTGAAAAAGAGGTGACTATTGACTGCAACATTGACAATACAAAGAAGATATGTTTTGCCATGTTGTATAGTGAACCTTGTTGTTCATGCATACATCAAATTTCATTGCTCACTATGTTGATTTTGTTTAGTTAGAAATGGACAAATTGTTACAGAATTAATTGTTTTTGATCTATTGAGCTATACCCAATTGAATCCAAAGCCAATGAAAAACAAACTCTTAAAGATAAATGGATGTATATGATTTTAAAAAAAAAACCTCTATTGAAGAAAAGAGACATGCAAGTCATTATGAAAAGGATTTAGACAGTTCATTGATTTACCATATAAGTAAAATAGGAGGATCATCACACTAACTTCAACAAACAAACTTGTAAGAAAACTATTTATCATAATGGACTATAGTGTACTCAATATAATATTTTTGCAAAGCATGCATCCCTAAAGTAAATTTCACTATAGAGCAAGACTCAAGGAAACTTGACAAATTAACTAATGTTGATGTTTAACTCTTCAAATGGAGTAGTGCGAGATGAATTTATAAGAAATGGAGAAAAAATAATTACAAACCTCTTGGTGCCTAATGTTTTCTTCATCCTCTGCATCATTTTGCTCCTTTGACAACTTCATAATCTCATCCAAAAAATTTTGCTTCAGTAATTCTAGTGTCTGAGGTAGAGATTCTTGATAGCCAGCATTGATTTGTTGCTCATGTTCAGATCCTTTGACATCTTTGACATTTTTTTTTCTGGCTATCCTTTAGAATTTGGCATTTGACCTAGATAGAAGGGGCTGCCTGATTCAATGCCTGTAGGAAGCATGTTGCCACTACCTGGATCTGGAGGACTTGAACCTATAATATATGCACGTAGAAAGGTGTCAAACTTACATGCTTGATCCAATTTATCAAATTACAAAGGTAATTACTCTTTTTACAATCTAATTCTTCTAAAATAATTATGAATACTATCCATGCATCAAAAAAAATCTAATATCCAAATGCATTATAGTCATTTAGACATGTTTCCCAAATTAGTGTCTGAAAGAAAGTGAAACCAGATGTAACTTTAAGCAATGTAGATGAAATTCAAAATTGAAATATTTTGATGACAACCTATACAATGGTTTCATCATCAATATGGTTAACAATTTTGCTTCTGTGTTGTGGAATAAAACACACATAATATACTCTAGGACCATTTGCTAATCAATATCTAATATTACATGAATAGAATAAGAAATAGTTTTGCACAACCAATGGAAATTAGTAATTACAATGAGAATGGAAATATCCACTTCGTGGCACAAAACTCAAGGCCTCTGTAAAGGTACTCAATACTACAACTATATCAGTAGATTACATCCTGAAGTTAATTGTTGTAACATTGTATTCAATCCAAAAGGTAAAATATGTTTCTTTTGCTAAATGTGTGTTATCAAATAGATTAAATCTGTAAGTATGTCTTTTAAGTTATCTCTTGTATCAGTTACCTCTGAAATAACTCTAGAATATTAACACATTACCTACATGTTCCTTCTGTCAATGTAAGATTCAAGTAATGTAGAATCATAATTCTGAATATCAGAACTATCCTTAGTATCACAACTATATGAAGATCGAATGCCACAGACTCCATTACAACAGATAGATTATTTAAGATTCAAATTATGTCTCAATTCACACATGCATTTTGATACATTTGCATAATGAAAATGAAAATGAACTAAGATTTTGATATGAACACAATACTAACCCTATAAAACTGCTCATATTGCAAATAAATCAGTCAATTGCATCCTGAACATAATTGTTGTAACATTGTATTCAATCTGAAAGGTAAAATCTATTTCTTTGCATATGATATATACATACCAAATGTATGGACTCCTATGTAATATTTAAATGGTTATTTTGAAAAACTAGGCTAATAACACAAATGTGCTATGGAACCAAATATATCAACCTCAATGTATACCAAGCTGAGAAGGAAGGCCCAATCGAAAAGCATTGTCTCCAAACCTGATGCATAATAATATCAAAACAATGCATATTATATTCATTCTTAACAATTATTTCAAAATTTGTTTTGCCAAGTACAACCACACTTTCTAATATGAAAATGTAAAGAGACTGGATACATTTTAAAGAGGTCTTTATATTTGGTTGAGGTCTTTAGCAATGTAACATGAACCTATGCATGGATTTTAGCCAAATGTTGGACAAACAAATCATGCTCCTTGGTTATAGATGAACTGAGGAAGTTGAGAAAGGAGCTTCCAAAAACTCATAAGAAAAAGAGATCAACATCCATACGAAGTCTCAAATAGAGTGTTGCAGAAACATAGATATCTTTATTGTAACTAAACATGATGATAGGTACTGCTATATTTTATTGTGATAAATCTAGACAGACCAAATTGAAGTAACAGCTAACCATGATCAATTGTGTGAATTAGAAAGAGAAATGAAGCTCAATTGATAGCCTCAAAGCTTCCATAAAGCCTTCCAAAAGATATTAAGAAATATTAATTCTTGATTGGAAAATATAGTAATTGCTACACTAAAGTGATAATATACATTCTAGAGAACAAGCTAGCAATTTCAAACATATTTATAGCTTTGTTGCATAGAATGAATATAGCCATTTAGAAAATGTGTAGGTATATCTAAAGATACAATCTAATTTCCCAAGAGTGGTTTGCATTGCTCTAAAAACCTCAATGGGTATGGATTTTGAAGCCCTTGAGAGAACTAAAATTGATTGGTACAAGAAAAATTCACATTAGAAGGTTCGATTAACTGTATTAAACATCTTATGGAAATTTTCACATACTACCTCACAAAAGGCCAACATAAATAACTTCACAAACACTGTAGAGTCTTCAATCTTCCAAAATGAACACCATATTATGTACCTCTTGAATAAACATGAGGTGATCCAAACCACAGGAACTGATGCCTTCATTAGAATTAGAGGGTTGGCTAAAGGCAGCTGAGCAGGGTTCGAACCAAAGACCATGCCCTGGCGAATAGTAGAGCCCCAAGCTCTTGATGACCAACTTCATTGATGCCATAGAATTATATGGCACTCGAAACAATACCTTTTCAAACCATGGCCTAGCACTCTGACTATAGAAGAAAGGGATTTCCAGCCAAAAGGAAAGAAGGGTGGCCCTACGGGCTTGACCTAAAATTCTATGGTCGCCCCCTACAACCTAAAGAAGAAATGACAATAATTGGGTAGGCCATAAAATTTTAGATAATCAAGAATATATTCTATCAAACACTTCTGAAAAAGTTCTGAAGGAAAATCATTGAAGTGAAAACAATCAGAGAGTAAATATGATTCTTTGGCATTGAATCTGGTTTATATCAAGCCCAAAAGATTACCAGTAGCACTTGCATCTAAAGAAGATGGCAGAGTTATGTCGATAAACACTTGATGGTGAAATCATCCCATTTTCTTTTATCATGTCATAGCCATTATGTCTTGAGGTCTTGCCAGTGTCAAATTGTATTAATGTGTGATTTAGTTATATGTGTTGGTCAAAGCTTCCATTATAAGAGAAAATCCACAAATTGAAGAGAACCTTCATTTTTCTATTATTTTAGATGGATAAGTCGAGACTCAAGCTCTTGATCTTCTCATCTCTATTCCAAGTTACATTCCCATTTCATGTGTGGAGCCCAAATTATTCTTACAAGTTTTTGCAGGTCCCTAGAAATCATTGCTTGTTATTCTGGTGTGCATTTATGTGTACAATTTGAAAAGGTTAAAACTTATATTCTATTGGGGCCCAACTAGTGGTTGATCACTCTTGGTCTTTACTACCCCAAAAATGTTGCACTTTGATACTTTTCTAACTTTTTCCTTTAGAGGGGTTACCATAATTGATCTAATTCTGACTATGTCAATAAATATTTGAACTTCACACATAGCCATCACTCCTAATATTTTGGAATATTTGAGCTCTTTCTTGAGAATGCAAAAAGATGTTTTTGGGCATCTTCATTATATATTGAGAGTAGAAAGGATTGTTTGAGACTTGAGCATAAAGATTGTAGTTGCAATTTTTCTCAATGGGCCACTTCTAGTTGCAGGAGGCATTAAGACAAGTTCTTTTATACACAATTTTTCATCAATGACCTTAATTTAACTATGAACTGTGAAAGCTTAGACACACTTAAAAAGATTTTTTTTGGAGATTTGAGCATAATTTTTCCTTGGTAGGCCCAACATAGTTGTAGAGGCAGCAAGATAAGTTCTTTTACACACAATTATTTTGTTAACTACCTTAAATAAAGATATATGGATTGTGAAAGCTTAAACACTCTTAAAAAGACAATATTTTGGCATCATAACTTTTACTTGAATAATAGAAATAACTCCTCAAATTTGAGAACATTGATTGCCAAGGCAAAATTTAAACTTGAGTTTGCATGACTATGGAATGAAGCTTTGTAAATTCTTAGTAACCAAACCTGGCCAGATTTGGGCTTTTTGAACTAGTAGAATTTGTTGATTTGGTCTGAAATTTTATATTTCTATAGAAATTCTATCAAATGTTATTTTGAAAATTCTAGATATCCAAAGTTTGTTGACTTCCTAAATGAACTTAATTTTTTGAACCATGTAACTATGGTTGCATGTATAACTATCAATTTTTATTGAAAATTCGTGAGATCAAAGTTCCTTGACTTCCTAAATGAACTAAATTTTTTGAACCCAGTAACTATAATTTCACGTGTTAATGTCAACCAAAAAAATAATGTTACAAAAAGCATAATAGCAATTGAGAAACTCTATATGTCAATCAAATATCCAATTTCAAGAGAAACATAATAGCATTTGAAAGTCTTTCCATACCCTGCACTAAGATTTACCTATTCAGAGAAAACACTCTATGTGCCTTAATGAGGACCCATCTTTTGGTCATTTAGTGTGTTCCTATATTTACAAGTAAATTAAATTGAGTTTATATGTTGTTGGGATCCATTCAAAAACAAAATTAGTGCCATGCATAAATAAAGAAAGAAGCTTACTTCAGTAATTGAAACAAATCAAACAGACAACCTAATGAATTTATAGAGAAAAGTTTTAAAATAGATGTTAGAAATAGACTGACACAAACTTTAAAATTATGCATTTCCTTTGTAATTTTTAATTCTAGACTATTTTATCACCATGGTAGGCAAGAATGTAGGGTTTGCAATGACACTATGCATAAGACAAGGCCTTTCTTTGGAAAGAGCCTCACTATCTCCAACATGGAGAGCCAAGTAGATGAGAGAAGGAAATGAGAGCCTAGAACACTATGATCCCCAAAATAAACAAGCTTGATCAAGAATGGAGGTGCAATAGCCTAAATCACTTACATCATTCAATACACAGATAAGTTTCTTTACACTCAAATCTATTTAGAGAAATTGCACACAGAGGGTTCGCTATGATCCAAAACAGAGCAAAGCCTCTTCATCCCAGTCTTATAGAATTGCAAAATAGAGAAAATATTGTGATTCTGTGATGACAACCAAATTCAGCGGTGGTGACTCCCGATAATGTTTGCAGGAGTAAATTGTCAGGAGATGTAAGAATTTGTGGAGTAGGAGTATACCATCATTGGGGTGAAATTTGAGAGCAAAGTGAAGAAGCTAATGACTAGTGGTCCCCTGAGAGTGCTCAAACCACTCCACAAATGTAAAAGAAATGTTGTTTAACAAAGTTCACCACACATAAAAAAACAAATACTAGAAACTAAAAACAAGTTTAAAAACTAGCAAGGTGAGCACCAGTACAGAGATAGACATGTTTGAATTGCAATATTTGTTTTTTTGCTTCTGCAAGTTTTCTCGTCTATCCTCTCTATTTGTTTTCTCTCTAATTCTTGACCTATCTTTCAATACTCTCTCTATTATGGCAATTTGTGACATGAATTCATGTTCCTCATCATCTTTACTTTTGCCTATGGATAATTTTTTTTTTTTTCCTTCCTCTTCTTTGGATTATCGTATCTCCTCTCCTTTATATCTTCTAAAAAACTAGATGCCTCTAATACTTCCTTTTCATCCCATTCCAACTTCTCCCTTGTAAATATCTCTCAAATAAATCATCGAGGCCATCTCTATCTTTTACCTGTATCCATACCCACAATAAAAAAACCTGTCAAAAACACAAAACCCAAAAAAATGTCAACTCATAATAAGGAATACATGTACACTCACCAAATTTGAAAACTTGTCTTCCTCAATAACCTACATAGGTGCGCTGCCTGACAATGTCTTCTTTCCAAAAAGATTAACTAATAATGCACTCAAACTGATCAAAATTTCTCATTAAATTCCTAAGATCTCCATTGATAGATATAATTTTAAAATATACAAATATATGCTGCTATAGCCACAAAATCTCCAAAAAAACCAGCAGCAACGAAATGTAGAGATTATTCAAACAAAGTCACTACCTGAACTACAACTCACAAAACACTGAAAACATTAAAATGCTCTGAATGCTACATTCGATATTTGTATAAAATACTTCTAGAGTAGAAAACCAACCATCTGCAATAGCTAACCTTCCTCCAAGAAAATCACACAAATCTGGAAACAACAACATGCAATGATTCCAACAAATGTACACTCGAACTATCATTGCACCCGTGCAAGCAAACTACAATAAAACTACCAAAATATTCCAAAGTCTTCAACTCCTATGTAATCCTTGGATGGAATTTTCCTTTGTAACAAAAGGTTAGTGCTTATATGGGTGATTTCATTAAGCCAGTTTCAAGAGAATATAAAACCAAAAATAACATCATTTATACTTCAAAATCAATATATATTCATATTCACCGAGTAAGATGCAATCATCCAAACTGCAAGGACATTGAATGCTTGTTTTCAGTAATAGAATTGTACGATATGTTTTCACCTTCCTCCAGTGATTGATATCCTACAAAATTTACCCGTGAAGCCCCAATATTACCTGCAATGATACCCTACATGGGCAAGAATGAAATATCATTAAGATTAACATACTTTTTATTTTTTATGACCCAAGTCAGTCAAAATTTTGACCAATTCGGGAAAACTTAATACATTTTTGGCCAATACAGGGATGAAAACCAAAAAATAAAATAAATCATACCTTTGATCAAAAATTTTGGTAAAAAAACAAGTGCTAATGTACTAGTGAAAACTCTTAAAGAAAATGGGTTGTATAGGGCACATGACTTCAAATACAATGTTGGTGACTATTTATTTGATACATTTGAATATAAATTAAAATTCCAATATACATCAATTCAAATCTATAATGGAACAATAGATTTCTTCATTAGTTGCCTTGAAATCTCTAATGAGGAAGCTATGAATGCCTACAACCATGAATTGCATCCTAAAAGCTTGAAAGAGCTCCACAATGTTCAAGACATAACCACTTATTTGCAAAGAATGTGACTATCTGTAAAGCCAACAAAAAAAGATTAAGAAAAAGGATTGTGGGGTGATATATTTTGCATACATTGGCTATCAAAGTGGCTTAATATTTGTATTTGTGTTTGGTCAAAAACTTATGGAAAATGACATCTAGATTTCAACCATGAACTTAATTTTACTCAGTACAATATCCTATTTCATGATGAAAATCCTTTGTGTGTGTATTTTGAACTATTGGTAACCATTGTAATCTTAATACAAAAATAACCTAATTTTAACTTGTACAGATTTTTAAAAATGATTAAAGACAATAGCTAGACACAAATGAAAGAAAAAAAGAAACAAAAAACAATACTTTGACAAACAATGTTGAACTAAATGATGTTAATAATCAACACAATATAACCTTGTGTGCAATGAAAAGACTAATTAGGAGTCAAGATGAGAACATGAATTAGAAAATAATTAGAAATGAAAGCATTCAACCTTCCTTTACCAACAAATAGAATAATATTAAAGCACAAACATTGTCAACAAAAAAAATGAATAGTAAAAGAAAGTCAAGGAAAACAACAATGACACCAATAGAAAAATATTTATTCGCAATAGAGGATGTGTCAAAATATCCTTGCACAATTTGTCAACTTCTCAATTTCAAGAAAGATATAAAACATCTTAAAGAGATGCCTAAAGTTGCATACTACAACTTGACAAAATCTTACTTGCAATTACCTAATGACTACATATGTAAAATATGTGAGGATTGTCTTTAAAAAAATTACCCAAATATGTTGTTCCTCAAAACATACACAAAGTAGCCCATTATGCTCTGTGCAAACATTGACACAACTAGAGGAATGTTTCATTTCATTAAGAATTGTGTTTGCACAAATATGTGAATTGGGATACAAGAAGTCTCAACTTGGTCTAATTGGTTCCATCATAAATGTCCCCATAAACATATATAATATTCAAAATGCTCTACCATTATCACTATCAAAAACTACAATAATTTTCATGGCTCTTAAAAGATGGCTGCAATATAAAAATGAATTCCAAAAAGGCATGGTACGACCAAATTTTATAATGCAAGCTTAATTTGAATTTGTAAAGTTTCTGCAAATTTTGTTATAAATCAGACTGAGATAATATCTTTTATACTTTTTCTTTTGTTGAAGATGATCTTCTATAATTTAGACTTGTATGAAGGGTTACCAAAAGTATTTAAATGCAATTCTGAAAATTGTTTTATCTCTATAATAATTCGTATAGGGAAGAATTGCTAAAGGAGTAGACTGTATGTTATTTGTGTGTCCTTTATCTACAACCATACCCTATCTAAATAAGGCAACCAAAGGACATGTCCCTATAGGGGCATGACCCTATCTAGGTCAGCCCTACATTATTTTCTCATAATCAGCATCAAGGAGTAATAGCTTTTATTTGTTTATTCAAACTAACTAAGATTAGTTAAGTTCAAACTTAAATGCCATAATCCAAGGGAGACGCCAATCATACCTAAACAAGGAACAATTATATATAGGCCTTCCATGCAAGAATAGATCTATATGATTTGTGAAATCAGATTAGTATGAGATTGAAGTTACAAATTTAACACTTCCTCTTAACTTTGTAATTATATTGAGAGATAATAGCATCATCAATTACAATGAATAAGTATAGATTGACACTCTATATCTATCTAAATCTTCTTAGCATGTGGTAGCATCGAACACATGATACTATGTCATATTACTATAATTATGATATTACTTATCACTAATACTAGTGATAATAGTATTGTAAAGAATACAATAAACAACATAAAATCTAGAGAATAATTAAATTCTCTATTTATACAAGTTGTGCATCATAGGTGCTACCATTCCTAGATCACAATATGATCCTGAATTAAGATCTACCAGAACACAAGATAAACTCTAGAGAATGCTTAAATTCTTCCTTTATCCAAGTTGTGACTTAAAGGCATAGAAATGTCTATATCGCAATGTGATCTTGAACTCATCCAGATCTTGACAGTAGTTCTTTATTGTTTAGCACATTGTCTAAGAGATCATCATCTCTCATAATGTCTTTTATACAAATGTTCGCTATCTTAGAGATCGTCACCTCTTAAATAATGAATACAAATGGTGGAGCCCATAATAATCAATAGCCTAACAATAAAAATTATTTTAATAATAATTTAAAGAATACAAATGTATTACAATTCAACCATACCAAGTCTTTTCCTGAAGTGATCTGTGTTCACTCGAGAGAGAGGGTTGGTAAGAATATATGTTGTCTTATCTGTAGTGCAAATGTATTCTAATTTTACAGTATTCCTATCTACCATATCTCTTACATAATAGTAAGGAATTTAAATATGCTTGGACCTATCATGGAAAATTGGATTTGTAGAAAGCTTGATGGAACTCTAATTATCACAATGAATAATAGTAGGATTCATGGGTTGACCAAATAATCCCACAAGTAACTTTCTAAGCCAAACTACTTCCCGAGAGGTCATTGTTGTGGCAATGTATTTAGCTTCTGTGGAACTCTATGCTACTAATGCCTACTTTCTACATATCCAAGATATCATCGTTGAGCCTAAACTAAAACATCATCCTAAAGTGATTTTCTTATCAGTAACACTTCTAGCCCAATCTAAGTCTGTATACCCATGTAAGTCCAAGTCAACTTTCTCATATTTGAGCCCAAGATTAAGAGTGCCTTGTAAGTATCTCATGATGTGTTTGACTGCAACTAGATGAATCTCCTTTAGCTTACAAATAAACTGACTTAAGGCATTAACACCATAGCAAATATCAAGTCTTGTATTTACCAAGTACGTAAGAGACCCAATCATCTATTTGTAAAGAGTAGAATCTATGGAAGGTGATTCTGCTACTATTTCCTTAAGTTTATGTAGAATAGTCTCCATTAGAGAAGACATAGGCCTACAGTTCCACATTCCAAATCTCTTCAAGATGTCTAATGTATACTTTCCTTGATTAAGTATGATGTTGTCAGAATTCTACCATACTTCCAGTCCTAGGAAGTAATGGAGTGTTAAATCTTTAATTTCAAATTCTCTTATTAGATCTTTCTTGCATTGATCTATAAGATGATCATCACCTATTATTAGTAAATCATCAACATATAGTATCAATATTATCATATCATCTTTATCCCTTTTATAATAGGCATTTGGATCAGCTTCATTATTTGAGAATCCTAAATTGGTGAGATACTTATCAATTTTTTCATACCAGACCCTTAGGATCTATTTAAGTCCATAGAGAGATTTCTTGAGCTTGAAAACAAAAACTTTAGGGTTATGAGTTTCAAATCCCTCAGGATGTTCCAAATATACCTCTTCTATAATTTTTTCATTTAGAAATGTTGATTTTACATCCATCTGATGTACTTTCCATCCCTTTGATGTTGCAATAGCTAGGATTGCTCTTACAGAGGTGTATCTTGCAATAGGAGCAAAAGTTTCTTCATAACAAATTCCCCCTTTTTGAGAGAATCCCCTAACTATGAATCTAGCTTTATATTTTCCAATGCTACCGTCAGTAGCATGCTTGATTTTAAATATCCATTTCGAAGAAACAACGAATTTTACTTCAGGTCTTGGAACAATTTCTCAAACATCATTCTTAATAATGGATTGGTATTCTTCCATCATAGCATCCTTCCAAGATATATGTTTAATAGCATCTAAAACATTAGTTGGTTCTGATTTAGATAAATCACTCATGTTTGTTGCATAGCTAGAAAATATTTTGGGTCTTTTTCCTTCTTTGAAGGTTCCAGATGGTGCAACAAAATCTTGTACTTCCTCTATTGTCTTAATGGCCCAAAGTGGTCTTTTCTTTGGATTTTGAGTTTTCTAAAGATTAAGATTTTGAATTTCATCTTCAATTTCTTCAATGTTCTCTCTCTAAAACTCAAATTCAATATTTTCTTTAGAACTAGGTAAGGGAGAGGGATCTTCAAAACTTAGGGCTCTTTTGAATGCTAAATCTTCTTCAAATATTACATCCCTACTAAGTTCAATATTTTTCTGACTAGGTATGAAAATCTTATATGCTTTATATGTTTCACTATACCCAACAAAAATACCTTTCCTCCCTAAGGGTTCTATTGGGAATACAATAGAATAATTGAGAAGGTGGGGGATGAATCAATTATCCAAGGTTCAAATGTACAAATAAAACTTTTCATAACTTAGTGAACCCATATCCATATAACATATTCATCATGTATCCATTAGATTATGCAATCACTTAAACTTGTAGATTATCATCAAATCAACTTTGCAGAAATGTAAGCATGAAACATAACAGATTCAATCACACATTTGATACAATGATTTTACATAGAAACTAAATTTGGGAAAACCACCAGTAACATGCTAATAATTCTCACTCTTCTGAAGTGATGCCCTATGAAAGGCCAACCCTGTTAAAGGTTACAATGCACACAGTTAAATGTGACCTAGTTAGAGGATTTCAATCACCCTATTAGGAGTGAGCCTTGTTAGAGGACTTTAGATCATTCACTTGTAATGTCACCCAATTAAAGGATTTACAAATGAATATTAGGTCAACCTTAATCCAAAGGATTTATCCTAGACTGATATAATGATTAGAAAGTAATAGTAAGGCTTGATTTGATAACAACTTACAACTCACTTTGCAAATTGTAGATCTTTGTTTGTCCTCCATTCTGCTTGGCCTTCACACACTTCAACTCTAATAACTTGTCCACCCTTCAAGCATCCATACCCTTAAGTATTCTTACTTTGCATGTCAATTGCTGACTCTATAGTTTGGCCACCATATGAAACAATACCCTAGACTCCTTGTCTTTCTTGGGTTCTCGCACATGCCAACTATTGTTTCATGCCTTGTATCCCCTTATAAAGAGAAATTAGATCTTTTATTGTTCATCCTCTATCATTCATTTTAGGATTAGGTAGGATTCAATGAATCTACCCATCTTTTCATTTTATTCCATTCTAAAAACTTCTCCTTCAATCCTCTTTGAATTCTTCTAAAAAGGTTATTCTTGAATTTTGTGCCACTAGCTCATCAATCTTATCTTTCACATGGTTCACACAATCCAAGAAATCAAACTTGTTAGCTCAAATTCATAAAATTCATGATCTTTCTCATAATGCTAACACTCAACATTAACTTGCTTCTAATGCCCGACACATACTACATTGCTCGACATCCATAAACAAATCACTTGGCACAAACTAAAGTTTACTGGTGCTTGGCATCAACTAAAATTTACTTGGCTAAAACTATATCACTCAGTATACACTAAAATTTGACTTTTCTTGGCTCCAACTAATTTTCTTCTTAGCTTGCACTATCTTTTCTTGGCACCTATTGTCCACTCAGTCAAGCTTGGTAGACTCAATTCTTCTCTTTTTTTCTTCTAGACTTTGTCAGTGTATCCAACCTTTGCAACCTTAAGTAGATAATAAATGCACAATAATATCACTGTCTTAATTGATCTATGTACCTCTTTTCTATAGCATAACTCAACCTTTCCTCTAAGTGCTATTGTTACCTCATTTGATCAAATCTTCTTCATCAATCAAACAAATGATAGTACTCAAATCATCTAAGCAATTGTCTTACCAGCAAGTAGCAGGTTTGACATCAATGACAAAACAATGATTGAAACACATATTCATACTTGTATTAAATTGTTTTCAATAGGTTCTAACTTAGTTCTCTTTTCTTTTGGAACATGTATATATATACTAGGTACCCAAAAATCCCAAGATGACTTGTATTAGGTTTAACCTTAGTAAAGACTTCTTCAAGAGTTTTATCTCTAAGGTAGGAGTGAGGACTTTTGTTTTGAATATAGACAATAGTACAAGAGGCTTCTGCCCAAAGATAATATTATAAATTTTGATCAAATATCATAGCTCTTGTTGCTTCTATAATTGTTCTATTCTTCCTTTCTGCTACCTCGTTGTGTTGTGGGTTATTCCCTCTTAATTATTGTTTTTTTACAGAACTCTTTAAAAAAATTTGAAGTATATTCCCCTCCATTATCATTCCTAAGAGCTTTAATTTTGTGTTCTAATAAGTTTTCAGTTAAGGTTTTGAATTCTTTAAATCTCTTAAGGATTTGTTCTGATTCTTTACACTTTAAGAAGTAAATCCAAGTTTTTCTAGAGAAGTCATCTATAAAAAGTATATAGTACCAGAATCCTCCAAGAGAAGGAATAGTCATAGGTCCACATAAATCTGAGTAGATCAATTCCAAAACATTGTTAGTTTTTCTAGTGCTATCATGAAATGGACTTTTGGTATTCTTACCCAGAGTGCATCCTTTGCATATGCTTGAGTGATCTTTATTCAACTTAGATAAACCAATTGCCATCTTCTCCATAGTTGATAAGTTTTGAAATTTAGATGTCCTAACCTTCTATTTCATATTTCACTTATACCAACATCTTCATGAATTAAGGCTTGAATGGGTTGACAAGTTTTTGTATTTAGTTCATACAAGTATCCCTTTCTTTGACCAATCAACTTTTCTTTCTTAAATAAAGAGTTCTTAGACCAAGTCATTACTTTACCATCCATGAATGCAATATTATGTCCATCATTTTTAAGTGTTGTAACTGAGATTAGATTCCTTTTTATTTCTAGTACATAGACTACTCCTTTGAGATGTAGAGAACTACTCGACTTTAGTTTCAAGGTGCAATTCCCAATTCCTTTGACTGAATGAGTAGAATTATCACCGGTGGTAACTTTTCCATCAACTTCTTTAGATATAGAATCCAGTGTTTCTTTGTATCCTGTAATGTGTTGAGATGATCCGCTATCAATTACCCATGCTTTTCTTGATACTTCATTTGATAGTGCAAAACATAATTCACAATTCTTAAGATTATAGTTATCTTCTTTCTTGGTAATGTTTGTACAGTTTACTTACTACTTTGTATTCTCAGGAAAATTAGATCTATAGTGTCCAAATTTTTAACATTTGAAGCATTTTATTTTGGATAGATATTTCTTAGGTTTGTCATTTCTTTGATTACCCTTCTTCTTCTTGAAGTGCTTCTTCTTACCTTTATAGGAATTTGTATTGAGAACATGAAGTTCTTCATCTTAAATTTTCAATCTTCCTCCTTTCTTAAGTTTCCTAGATTTTTCTTGTAGGCAATCTCTTTTAAGTCTATTAAAGTCTGGAAGATTGTCTCTAGCACTTACTCCTTGTGAGAATGTTTCCCATGAATCTGGTAATCCATCTATAGCCATAAGTGTTAGTTCCTTGTCTTCAATTATGGTCCCTATACTTGCAAGTTTGTCTCTTAGATTAGCCACTCTTAGGAAGTAAGAGTTCATAGATTCTCCCTTCTTTATCTGTATATGATTTAGTTTCCTTTTTAGTGCAATGGTTCTAGTTGCATTGTTAATCTCATATGCATTTAATAATGCATTCATCATATAAAATATTGTTTGATATTTCATTAGCATAGGTACTATTTCATTTTTCACTCCATCTAATATGGTTTGCATGGCTTTCTTGTTTCCTTTACTCCAAATGTTTTATTAGGTTCAACAGCAAGTTGCTTGGATGTTGAATCAACAAACTGTTTCACATCATTGTCTTCAAGAATTGTCATAATTCTAAATTTTCAAGCAATAGAGTGTTCATTCCCATCAAACTTGTACTCAAGTTTGATTGTGCTTTTCATTGAAGATAGAATGATGTTGCTACATATAAAATTTTGATTGTCAATTTTTAGAGCCTAGGTTCAACTACCAAAGCTCTGATACCATGTAAATTTTCTACAAATTCTATTATAAATTAGACTGAGATAATACCTTGTATGTTTTTCCTTTTGCTAAAGATTATCTTTTATAAGTCAAATTTGCATGAAGGGTTACCAAAAGTATTTAAATGCTATTCTGAAAATTGTTTTATCTTTGCAATAATTTGTATTGGGAAGAATTGCTAAAGGAGTAGACTATATGCTATTTGTGTGACCTTTATCTACAACCATACCCTATATAAATGAGGAAACCAAAGAGCATGTCCCTTGAAGGGACATGGCCCTATCTAGGTTGGCCCTACATTATTTTCTCATAATCAGCATCAAGGAGTAATAGCTTTTATTTGTTTATTCAAACTAACTAAGATTAGTTAAGTTCAAACTTATGCCATAATCTAAGGGAGACGTCGATCATGCCTAAACAAGGAACAATAATATATAGGCCTTCCATGCAAGAATAGATTTGTGTAATCAGATCAGTCTGAGATTGAAGCTATAAACTTAATAGAATTGAGCAACACAACCCTTTACAAAAAGCAAAATGTTAAAATAAATGAAAATTGGATACAAACATTACACATGAACAATGATGACAACACCTATGGAAATGAAATTTCTTCTAATTCAGAAACACAAAGTGATGTTGAATACTACAATCTAAATGATTCTCTAATACATGGATCCATAGACTCTAGGTGTATCCATAATATGGATGACAAAATCATTAAAATCGCTCCTGCTGAAGACTATTATCCTATTGGAATTTTCAAGGACAAATATGCAAAAGAGATGAATTTTCCAACTCTTTTCTTCGGTGAGCCACACAATATTGACATAATGCAAAAATTTAGTTACCAAAAAGTGGCGCAATGGGAACTACTTCATTATGATCAATATTTTTCACTTCATACAACAAATCTTTTCTTCAAGACAATAAAAATACTTATCGAAAAGTGTTATCGACAATATGGGTAAGAATAAGATAAGGTCAATTAAAAGGAAGAAAGTTACTCATAGTAGATGTAAAGAAAAAACCAAACTTAGAAAAAATATTGAAGTCTAACATTAGATATGTAGATTTCAAAAGAATCTGAATATCCCTTGACTATATGGGTCAATTGAAGAAAAATGCATTTGCTATGGTTTGACAACTTGGACCACCTATATTTTTCCTCACTTTTACAAGTGCAGAAGAGAATTGGAATCCTCTCATGTGGACTCTCCAACATTTTCATAAATTATGAGAACAAATAATGAATAAAAAAGATACATTTGAATGCAATGACACTGACAAAATATTACTTGTCAAGAAATACCCAATTACATGTGCTAGGTATTATCAACATAGAATCAATGCTTTGAGAAAATTAATATTTGTGCAAACTTCATTATTTGGAAGAGTAATAGATTTCTTTTTAGTGACAAAATTCCAAAATAGGGGAAATGAACATGATCACATGCTGATTTGGGTAGAAAATGCACCAATATATGGTACACAAACCAATGAGGAAATAGTAAACATCGTCAATATGCACATAATATGCAATACTGATAACTTAGAATCACATTTTGCTAATTTGTACAAACATCACCATACTAGACAATGCAAGAAAACTTTGAATAGAAAGTGTAGATATAATTTCTTGATCCCTCCACTGCCATATACAATGATTTTGGATTCCTTGTCTGATAAGGAAACCACTATGAAGACAATTGCCACTCAAATTTTTGAAGTTTTGGAAAACAAATAGTACAATAATTGCTTCAAAATTCAAATGTTCCTAGATGAATTGTAGATAATAGAGAGTGAGTACATTATTGCACTATGATCAACAATAGATAAGCCAACCCTATTCCTTCAGAGGAAGCCTTCACAAATATTGAACAACAGTTTCTACACAAAAATGCTAGAACTCCGGAGAGCTAACACAGATGCCCAATTCATGTTAAATGCATATATTGCAGCCATGTATTGTAGCTCATGCATGGCAAAAGTTGAAAAGTCTATGACACGTGTATTCAAAAGAATACGAGATGATCACCAAAGTAAAAATATAGATGCAATTAAAATGATAACTAAACTACGAAATGCTTTACTAAATTTGTAACAAATGTCAGCACAACAAGTTGCTCATTTAGTTCTATCATTTTTGCTCAATAAGAGTTCACAGAGATGTATTTTTAATGATACAAAATCAGGCAATGATCAAATATTTGTACTCAAATCTATCTTATAATTGAACAAAGAAGTAGATGAATCAGAAAATGTAATAGCAAAATCAATAATAGACTACTACAAAAATCGGAATGAAAGTATAGATCACATACGCTTAGCTAAGTTTGTCTCAAAATATAACATAATAGGTAAAAAGAAAAGGTAAAACAAAAAGAAAGTATTATATGGCTCATTAATTACAATAGACACTACAATTTTGAAAATTATTGCAGAGAGTAACTACTTATTTTTGTACCATTTAGAGGAAATGAATCTCATCTTAAACAAAATTTCAATTCCTATGAAAATGCATTTACTTTTCATCAAGATACAATAAGACAAAAAAAATCAAAATTATTTTACAAAATAAATCATGCATGGGATGACATTGATAAAGAGGCTACTAAAATCAAATATAACTATATTTTCCAAAATAAACATGACAATGAAACAATGCACAGACTTATCACAAATGATACATATGACATTCATAATGATTTATAAAAAACAACATATAACAAAATGACAACTACATCATATGTAGGGTTTGAAATAGGAAAGCATCCACAAATACTTGATAATGTTGAATAAAATTAGACAAATGCTAAATATGGAGCAACAAAAAATAGTGAAAGACATTGTGGCCAAAAAAATCAAAAGCAAAACACCAATTCACTTATTCCTAACTAGTGGAGCAGGCACTGGTAAGACCTTTACGACAAAGATCATCTATCAAGCACTTATGTGTATATATAACAATATTATAGACAATAATCCTAATAAACCAAAAGGATTAGTTGTTGCATATACATGAAAATTAGCATACAACATTGGTGGCATGACAATACATTCATCATTCCATATTCATTTCAATAAGTCATAATTCCTACCACTCAACAGTGACAAATTACACAAAATGTCAAAACATTACCAACAACTTAGAGTTATATTGATCGATGAGATTTCTTTAGTAGGTTCAACTTTCTTGTGCTACATAGACAAATGACTAAGAGAAATTATGCGCACACCAACATCTTATTTTGGAAACTTGGACACAATCTTTTGTGGTGACCTATATCAAGCCCAATCAGTAGTAGACTCTAATGTGTTTGATAATAGGACTACAGACAAAGACTTGATGCCTTACAACTTTTGGAAAGATAACATCAAATGTTATACATTGCATAGAATAATGAGTCAAAAAGATAAAAAAATTATTCAAATCCTAAATAGACTCTATAAGGAAAAGAAAACAATGGATGATATAAACTATCTCAACGAACAATGCGTACGACCAATACCAACTGACCTAAAACTCCCTTTCCTTTTCTAGAAGAAAAAACAATGTAGATGCCCACAATAGGAAAATGCTATCAATTATGTTTGGAGAACTTATTGTTCTAAAGGCCCTAGATGAATATAAGGACAATATAAATGGTATAAGACTCTACCATCATACAGAAACTCTTCTAGTTGAAATACAACTAAAACAAAACATGCTCATAGAGTTATAATCAAGAAACTACAATACTAGTGATGGATTAGTCAATGGTTCTGATAGAATATTCAACTATTACACAAATGACAACAATTTTGACATTATTTGGATCAAATTTAATGATTGTAATGTTGGCCATCATTAAAGATTAAAATATGCACAATACTACAAGCAATGCATTGACAAAGAATGGATCACTATTGTTCAAATTGCAAGACCAATCCAAAAAATCTCAACAACCAAAAAAATTACTATTAGAAAACAATTTCCAATACAACTAGCATGTGCACACACAATTCATAGATCACAGGGCCTAACAATGAAAGCACTAGCTTTTGACCCAACAGATATAAGACAACACAGAATAGCATATACGACATTATCACATACAAAACCAATACAAAATCTATTTCTTGTGAAACCTCTCACCTCGAAAAAATTCATGTAAAACCAAAGATTAACATGGAAATGGAATGTTTGCAAACAACTGCATGTTGAAAACTCAACAATGACGCTACACACTCAAATTCTACAAATCGTTTCCTCTTATGCACATTAAACATGTGAAGTCTACATGCTCATGAAAATGATGTATTGAATGACACTAAAATTATGTCGTCGAACATTATTTGTTTGCAAGAAATTCACATGAATTCATTTACCACAAATAGACTTTATACAAACTTCACTATTCACTTCATCCATAGAATACATGGCATTATGACACTAGTAAGAAACAATATCAACGTAACAACAACAACTCACACATTAGAACATGTAGAGAGAATAGCATTGACCATAACAAAATTGAGCAATATATTAAACATTTGCAATATCTATGCAAGGCCAAATACTTCTTTCACAGAGATTAAAAATGTCTTGGACACTCTAACAAGCAAAATGGATCCAACTGCACTCAACTATATTGTAGGAGATTTCAACATTGACATGTTATCTACTAGCAAAAACATGAAATAATTAACAAGTCATATGCACCATCTTCAATTCAAATTTCTACTCGAATATACACATAGCATGAATAAGCCAATCATTGATCACATTTGGTCAAATGCAACAACAAATGTATGTTTTATCCATAAAATAGAAGCGTATTGGTCAGATCATTTGTCCACATTCCTTCAAATAAATTTGCCATAAAAAATGACTTTATTAAAATAATGAAATTTAATTCACATTATCACACAACATAATATATGTGCTCAACATATATTAATGCCAAAAAACATTGTAATCCAGCAAAAAAAATATGCAATATTACAACAGTTAAAAGAGAAACATCCAGCCAATATTTCATGAAAACAATTTGCAAAAATGTTTTTCCTAAAGTACTGGTTCAGCAGTACACTTCAAAATTGAGTAAATGTAAACAAAATTTAATGCTTATAAGGTGAACAAAGCAACAAGCCAATTCGCCTTAACCGTAATTTTTTCACAAGAATCAATGGATGCAAACAAAAGAGTAGAAAAGGGCACACAAATGAGGCAAGAGAAATCAACAAAAAGGTAATCTATAGTTGCTTTCATGAATTCTTATATCTTTCATATTCACATGGAAAATGAACTAATATACATGCCAATCCAAGAAAAAAGTGAAAATTGTTGGCTGCATTTCAATAGAAGAATTGAATGCAAGAAAAGGAGGCAAAAAATTTGACGGGGATGTCTTGGTTGTCTATAAAACAAACCTTGACAAGGTCAACAAAAAATGTGAAGTGTTATGGGCAGATCCAACAGATCATAAAGTAGAGATGAAAATAATATTGATTGTCAATGCAAACCTGGTAGATCAATATGAAGACAAAATAGTTCCAATCATGGGTGTCTCTATAATAGGATTTGACATTGGACTAAAAACAAACTATGATAGAGGTGATTGTGATTGTATTCTTCTACTAAAGGAGACAAGCACAGTGGAAACCATCAATCGTATATGCAATGACTACAATTTCATTCCCAGCACTACAATAAGATATCTCCTTAACAACAAAAGCAACTATCCTATTGGAATAATAGGTGCATTGGCGATTGCAACACATAAACAAGGCAATGTCAACATTCTAGAAATAAAGGATGGGCATTCTCAAGAAGATAAAGCATAGGTATAAGGAACTTGCAATTAATACTTCAATTAGACTTATTGCATTTACTACAACATTTATTTTCACATTATTGCATTCAATATTTACTACTCTGTGTCTATGTATTTTTTCTAGCTACAAATCCATCCCATTTCCCTCTAGCATTACACATCTATGGAAGAATAGCTTACTCTGAATGAAATACCGACAATGTTATTCAAGAATATTATTACAAAAACTGATAATAAAAAAAAACACTTTGGATAGGCATATCCACATTTATTTGCAAGATAAATGACAAAGTAACATTGCAAATGTTACATGAAATAATGCAAAAAACAACATAGGTAATCTAAAATGATTTTTTTAATTGAAATCAAATGACTGTCAACTGAAACCAATACTAACAAGGTACACACTGAAACAACTACATGGAATATTAAGGATCACAAATCCTTTTTCTCATTCCATTTAGTGCCTTTTGTCCAAACTACCAACACAAATTTGAAGGGTATGGAGTCCTTGATGAAGATATTGTTTATTGCATTGGATGCAAGCAGGATGTGAACTATGTGCAAAAGTTACACCTGAAGATACTGCTTTTTAGTGAAAAAATATACAACCAATCCAATGCTTTGTTGACAACTCATTGATTGATCAATTAATCCCACCACTCTGCAGCATCAAGTATAGGGACTACATGTAGGAAAAATTGAAGGTTGTATTCACACTCCGAGAGCTTTCCATTGAAGGCACTTTTACACTCACCCAAGCCAATGCAATGAAGCATGTGAATCTGATGCAGACCACTCAAACAGGTCAAAAAGTAAGCTAAACAATTCACTCAAGGAAGCACTAGAAAGAGGAATTATTTGGAAAATGTTAAATATGTCACCCACAGTTATATAACATGATTCTTTTGCTAATCTTGCAAGCTAAAGAAGAATAATTAACTACGGACTACCTCAACACAACAAGTTTTGGTGGACAATTTCATAAAGCTACAATAAATAGATTATTATGTCAATGACATGCTTAGAGAAAACAATCTACTAATAGCTTAGCTTAAATATAAGAAAAGACATTGCTAGATTATCTGTAGACATGGTTATTTTATGAAAAAAAAATAGTAGCATTGAAAAAAGACAACTGCGTTGACTATTAGACTACATTAAATATTATTTTTAGACTTGTTTATTTAATGTTTCACATGTAAGTTGGTAATAACATTTTCTACTTTCAGTTTATATTCTCAACAACACAGTTGTTGAAAATCTATTAATTTTGTTTGTTTATAAGTTGTGGAAATGCTTAAAATTATGCTACAACTATTAGAAATCAATTCCATCTATGATGATCAAAATTTCATTCTAGTGGTTTTAAAACACTGTTAAGCATTTTGGAAATGATAGTCATCAAATAAAATAGACATATTACTACTTAATGTATTACTCTGACAGCAACCAAAATCTAAAAAAATAATTTTAGAATGTCAACATCAAGTCCCAATGCTACAGTTTGTTAATTATGTATTTTTTATTTTTAAATAAAAAAATACATGTTGAAGTGTGAACTATACAACAACATGATCGTGTGTACAGTTCATTAACTATTAACAAATTGTTTTGTAATCTGCAATCAATTAATTGTGAACATATTTCAACCATTCAATTTATAAATTTGAAGAACCCTATGTGCCTCTCTTCAGCAACCCATTGCTTCTATCTTCCTCAAGTAGCTCCCCAGGAATTGAACACTGTTTGTTTCGAAAAAGCCCATTGTTGCCTAAGCATTTCTTTGTCATTGAAGGCTATTGTTTATGTATGCTACATGAGTCCTAACTTTTACATAACTTGTATGCCCTATCTTAGATTTTTTTTTAAACTATTATAGCAATTAGAATTATTTCATAATCTTCATCAGTTGAATATATGTTCAACTTAATATCTTCTTCTTCAATTATTTCTCCATCTTCATCTTTATCACAAACAGACTTGGTGATTTCTATTTTTAGGCACCTTCTCATCAATCAAGGAAACCACTTTGACTCATTCAAAACTTGATGATAATGCATTTTACATTTTTCCTATGGATACATGAATTTAACAATTCTAGAGAATGTTTAATAAAATTAAAAGCCTACAATTAGCATTTAAAGAGGACAGTGATGTTATATGCATTTTTAGAATTGTTCCATATTATCAAAATTAGATACAGGCAGACTCCAAAGGGGATATACAGATTTCCAGTATAGTTTTAAAAATATATATAGAAAGCCGTCCATTTTTGTTTTTATGTGTGGAAGAGACAATATTGACGAGATCAGTGCCTAATTATATTTTACAACATATATTCTAACACTATATTCGTTGTTGCTATAAAGCGAAAAAAAAATCTAGAGCTATTTCAATGGCACCAAAATTGCAATAACTCAGTCTGAAAAATGTGCACAAGCCCTAGAACATGTTAACTTTTCTTGAAAAGACAACAATTTTGAAAAACCCATTTTTATAAAAAGACCCAAAATTTTGTATTCTACTTCAATCAAGATCACCTTTGCAACAAGTCATCATATGCTTTCTAAAAATAGTCATCATATGCCAATTACCACCAAACATCATTATCAACACAACTTATCAATGAAAACTTCTTTCAAGTACCTATATATTGTCTTTTTAAGGTCTAGCTTATTAATGAAAGACACGATGGCTGTGGGAAGAAATGTTGGTAGATCGTGACCATACGGTGAATCATGCATCAATGTATTTTTTGAGATCTCAAAAAACAAGAAGGTCATCTTCAAAAATTATTGTTGATAACTTAGGGCTGAATTTATTTTTTTTGAAATATACTGAAACATACTTAATCTAGTTTTCATTGAGTTTCGCTAAATATAGCCCACCTTCAAAATCCAACCTTGAAATCTGTGGGTTGTATTTTTTTCCTTTGCAAATGTCTCATGACGTTTCTAGGCATATACAATGTGTTTTTTTTGTTTTTTATAACTCAGGGTATTACCGTCAAGCAAGAGCTGTCAAAAAAGGGAGCCCTTTATCTTGAGTTTAATCTTTTCTCAGATTGGCTCTAAGGGACTATCTTCAAGGATTACAAGAATCCTCTCAATGTCTACCTTCATATAATTCATTTGATCTACCATTTGAAGATGGTAGATTGTGTAAACATGTAACATATTCAAACATCATTCAGCTTTGGAAAAAAGAAAATTCAATATAAAAGGTACATAATTAGACTAGAAAAAAAAAACTTTGAAAAGCTCCACTAGCAATAGTGATCATAAAATAAATTGAATGTATCAATGTTTATAGTGATATCTGATTCTGATTTAACAAAATTTGCAATGTTGTCCGCTGTGACTAGTCTATGCCAATTGGATTCTATACTATATATGTTGAGAGAAAATTTTGTGATATTTTTTGCTCCCCTCTAAATATCACACAATACTGCTTGAATTAGACAAAAGCAATATTATGCTTTATGCTTTATCTTGAAGCTATCTGATTTGTTATGGTTCAATTGCATGAGAACTTACATTGTTATACACTTGTAGGCTAATACAAGGCATTATGGATATTTTTATTCAAAGTATGAAGATTACTAATAATAAGCATAAATAATTTCTTCTACAAAATCTAGATTTCAATAGAGTAATACAACTTATAAATAATAGTATATTGACAATTTTATTATTCATTTATTTGGACATTTTTTATTACTATTTCCCAACATTATGTCTTAATACATTCATTATTCTAATTTCATTTATAATTAATAGTAGTTATTTCAAAGGACATTTATTATTATTATGAAATAAATGAATCATATTAATATTACCTCAAATCATATACATTATGTATCAATGACATTTGATTTTATGGTTTCAAGAAAAAATTGCCCTTCTCCAATACTAACATAATATTCTATTAATCTCTTTATGTTTTATGAAAAAATAATTTAAAAATGAAAACTTTAATATTTTTTTTTTACAAATTCTCTAAAAAAATATTAAATAAATAAAATATAAACTAATTCTAAATTTCAATGCATCCTTAAACATAAATAAAAATAAAGGGAAATGACTTTTTCTACTATCCCAATAAATAATAGCAAAACTGTAAATATGTTTCGTGTATGGCATACTTCAAACTATAAGATTTCAAATAAAATATTCTATTAAGATAAGTGGCTCAAGCTCCAACTATAAAACAAAAAAACTAAAGCAAACTTTCAACGGGAACTAAACGCTTTGCGTCTTTGTTTTATAAAATAACACACACTCCCATACAATCAATGAAAAAATGGAATGTTATACCTACAAGCAAGGAAAGCTAGGTATCCGAGTCCACAACAAACTTCCATTAAATAAGATGATGTCTTTGCTTAAAATTTAAAATTCAGCTTATCTAAACCATGAACAACATAAATGACCATAAAATAGTTCAAATTGTTAGTGGTAATGAATTCCTATTGAATGTGCCTATTGTTTTCCAAAATTATTGAGTAAATCATGAGGAGAATAAATAATTGTAAAAATCATTTTACTTCTCGCAACAAGCAATATAGTGTAAGAGAAAAAATTGGGTGCTTGCTCAACCCCCAAGTGTAAAATATTGTGCACACCCAAAGGAAGTTTAGAAAAATAATAATATGTTTTTATTTCAAATATCAATGGTGGTACCCATGCAAATAATTTAATCTGTAAAAGAAATCGACATCAATAATTGGAATAATACATTTATTTGAAACTCCAATTGTAGAGGGGACGACTAAGGAGGCTCGCCTCTATAGGTAATTGCTAAATTTTAACAAACACATTCATTCCTTTGTTGAGATGGTACCATGGATATCATATAAAACAAGCAAAAAAATAAGATAAGTTTCTTGTTTCTAACAATAAACTTTTTTCCTCACAAATTGAAGAAACGAATAAATATGAAAGATTTCTAGTGAAGAACCTGAAATAGCAACTGTTTCTTGCTTGCAGAAGGAGGAGGCCCTATATTGATTAGTTTGGTTTTTTCTTCAAAGAAGATGAGTTTTTGCATATGGAAAACACAACCTTCTTCACACTAGATTTGTATCCACTTTTGAATTTCTGAAGAGGAATGTTGGTTCTTAATTTGATACCTTGTATTCAAATCCTTTATTTTTATTTTCTTTGTATCTTGTTTATTTTTTGATTAGCAAATAAAGGTTTGCATCACCACCACGAGACATTTTGTTTCTTCTGTGAAAGGAATTCAATCCTTTGGCTGACTATTTTTTTCATTGTTCAAAGTAATTGTCAAATTCTTGACTATTTGTTAACTATTTGAACGATTCCTTTTTATGTAAACAATGTTTCTATTTTATGTACACAACATGTTGCGACTGTATAAGAACACCTCTTAGCACAATTAGTACAATATCAAATTGGCTTTATTCCAATTACCTTTCTTGTGAATATTTCACTATCAATTTATTATTTTTTAAACCTTGAATAGTTATAAAGACTGCAAATACATGCAACTTACCTTTCCCTTATGTTGTGATTTGGAGCCTAATCAAACTCAAAGGTTTATTCAGTGTAGTTTCCCCTAGATTATTTCTAATGGGGTTTGGGGGAACTGACCCAAGTGCGCTCCCTATCACAATACATGGTGTGGTTGAGGGATAACGCCCCCACAAGAGTTTTTGAGAGTAGGGTCTCCAAAGCCAAAAATAATCACTATTGTAAAAGGCATTGGTTGTTATTTTTCTATTGGACGACTTATTCTAGCCCTAATTCTTTAAGTGACAAAAGCTTGTAAAAAATGTCTTAGGGTTAGGGATTTTATAATGCATGATGAGATTGTAGCTTCTTGTTGCAATATTGAGTTGTAAGGGATTACATATTGTAATCACTAGATAATAATAATATTGGACTTGTTGTTGGTGAGCGTAGCCTAGGGATTGGGTGAACCATGTTAAATCCTTGTGTCTTTTGTTCTCTTCTGTGTGATTTATTATTTTATGATATTGGTTATATTTGCATGTAATTGTTATTTCTATCCATGGTTAATCTTGACAAGTGGTATCAAAGCCAGACTATCATCATTTTTTTACCCCAGACTGTCGTCATTTTTTTAGCTATTCTTTGTAGGAAGGTCTCACGATTGAGTGAGCTTCTTACAATTGAGTGGGAGCGATGGGAGACGAGGGTAAGATAAAGGTTGAGAAGTTTAATGGGCAGAAATTTTAGTTATAGAAAATACAAATGGAGGACTATCTTTATTAGAAGGATTTATGGAAGCCATTGGAAGGAAAAGCCAAGAAACATGGAACTTTGACAGATGAGGACTATGAGATTTTAGATAGAAAGGTGCTTGGAAGCATTCAATTATGTCTAACACCATCAGTGATATTTAACATTACAAAAGAAAAGACGACAGAACAGTTGATGCAAACCCTCGCAAAGTTGTATGAAAAGCCCTACGCTTCAAATAAGGTATGTCTCATGAAGCATTTATTTAATATCAAGATAACATAAGGTGGATATGTTGCACATCATTTAAATGAGTTTAATATAGTTACTAGTTAGTTATCTTCTACGAATGTCAATTTCAATGAAGAAATTATGGCTCTCTTAATTTTGTGTTCTTTTCTTGAAAGTTGGAATGACTTGGTTATGATGGTGAGTAATTATGTTACTAGATCTAATACCCTAAAATTTGATGATGTGATTGGTGTAATCCTAAGTGAGGAAACTCATAGGAAAACCTCAAGTGGTTCTATATAAGGAAGTGATTTGAATGCACAAAGTAGAGGCATAACAACTAAGAGGAATTGATTTTGGAAATTGTGGAAAATTAAGAGGAAAAATTAAAGGAGAAGAGGTCTCAATCTAGAGGAACAAGAGTTTATTGGTACTGTGAGAAACCAGAGCATAAGAAGAAAGATTGTTGGACTTGAAAAAACAATGAAGGAGATGAACTAGAAGGGAATAAGGAGGCAAATGTGGTAAGTAAGAAATTCGAAGAGGATTCTTTGCTTCTTTCTTTAGAATGTATTGATGATTCTTTGGTTTTAGATTCCAGGGCTTCATTTCATGCTACAACCCCATAGAGGTTATTTTAATGATTATGTCCAAGGGAATTTTGGGCTTGTTTATTTGGGGGATAATGAACCCTATCAGATTGTTGGAAAGGGAAAAGTAAAGATTAAGTTGCACAATAAAAATTGGCAACTTGGTGATGAGTGTTGCATAGTTACTTTTAATGATAAAAGTTGGAAGGTTTCAAAAGGTTCCCTTGTAGTAGCCAAAGGTGTGAAAGTAGGCACCTTATATTTTTGTACATGTCATACAGATCATTCTACTTTAATTGTTTCAAAGAAAAATGAATGTTCGTGAACAATTGTTGCAGTTGAGCAGGGAGAACAAACAATTGTTGTATATTTTGATATAACACTATGGCACAATAGACTTGGGCACATGAGTGAGAAAGGTATGAAAGTACTTCATTCAAATAAAGTTTTACCAGGTCTGAAATGTGTCAATATGGTTTTTTGTGAGAGTTGTATGTATGGAAAACAAAAGAGGATGAGTTTTGTGAAAGGTGGGAAGGAAAAGAAAAATGAGAAATTAGAGCTTGTGCATGTAGATGTATGGGGCCTAGATCAAGTATCTTCCCTTGGTGGCTCTCATTATTATGTTACATTTATCGATGATGCAACTAGAAAAGTATGGGTTTATTTCCTTAGACAAAAATCTGATGTATTTCAAACTTTTAAAAAATGGAAATACTTGGTTGAAAATGAGACTAGTAAAAGATTAAAATGTCTCAAATCTGATAATGGTGGTGAGTATTGTAGTTATGAATTTGAAGATTATTACTCCTCTAAGGGTATTGGCAGACAAAATATTGTTCCAAAGACTCCACAAGAAAATG
Source organism: Cupressus sempervirens (assembly GCA_028749045.1). Classification (NCBI taxonomy): domain Eukaryota; kingdom Viridiplantae; phylum Streptophyta; class Pinopsida; order Cupressales; family Cupressaceae; genus Cupressus; species Cupressus sempervirens. The sequence continues at coordinate 593,103,321 of CM053790.1, forward strand.
GAGTGGTTGAATGCATAAACAGGACAATAATGGAGTGTGCAAGGAGCATGAGGTTGCATGTGAGGCTTCCATTAAACATGTGCAAAGAAGCTGTCAATACTATTATAAATTTGATTAATAGAGGTCCATCTACTCCTTTGGGTTGTGGTATTCCAAAAGAAGCATGAATTGGTAAGAAGGCGAGTTATTCTTTTCTCAAAACCTTCAATTGTGAAGCATTTGCACATATACATTCTGAAAATAGAACCAAGCTGGAAGCTAAGCTAAAGAAATGTGTATTTGTTGGATATGGAATTGATGAATTTGGTTATAGACTTTTGGATTTTGAAAATCATAAAACTGTAAGAAGCGGAGATGTCATATACAATGAGAAAACATTATACAAAGATCTATTGCAGCAACATGAGAAGAAAAAAAATGGTTATGTAGTACTGGATGATACTCAAAAGGACGATGTTCCAACAGTCCCTCATGCTCTGCAACAAAAAATACCACACACCTCAATGAATGTTAGACGGTCAACAAGGCTATGTAGACTTCCAAAAATATTTCCTCCCTCTTTGTACTCTATTTTAGTCACTGATGCTGGTTAAAAACTAAATGTTATGTTGAAGTTGTGGAGGTGGATACTAAGATTCAATGGGAGTCTGCAATGAAAGAAGAAATTGATTCTTTGCTAAAAAATCAGACATGCGATTTATGCAAGTTGCCTCCAGGTAAAAGGGTTTTACAGAATAAATGGGTTTATAGGTTGAAAGAAGAGGATGGAGATAAGAAAATATTTAAAGCCATGTTAGTTGTAAAAGGATTTGCATTGATTTTGATGAGATATTCTCTCTTGTTGGTAAAATGACTTCTATTTGCACTGTTTTAAGTATTGTGGCTATTGAAGATGTGCATTTAGAGTAGCTTGATGTTTAAACAACCTTTCTTCATGGTGATTTGGATGAAGAGATATAAATGGCACAACCACGGATATTTGAGATGAAAGGTAAGGAGAACATAGTGTGTGGATTGCAAAAAAGTTTATATGGCTTGAAGCAAGCACCTCACTAATGGTATCTTAAGTTTGATAGTTTTATACATGAGCATGGAGACAATAGGTGTTATTCAAATCATTGTGTTTGTTTTTAGAGGTTGGATGATGATAGCTACATTATTTTATATTTATATGTTGATGATATGCTTCTAGCTGGGTCTAACATGGATCACATTAAGAGGTTAAAAGAACAATTAGCACATTCATTTTCTATGAAGGATTTGGGAGCAACAAAACAAATCCTTGGTATGAAAATTTTTAGAGATAGGAAGCACATAAAATTTACATTATCTCAGACTGATTATATTGAGAAGGTGTTGCAATGTTTCTCTATGGAGAATGCTAAAGTTGTCAGTATACCTTTACCTAGTGATTTGAAGTTGATTAAGGAGATGTGTCCAAAGACACAAGAAGAGGAGGATAAGATGTCCAAAGTACCTTATGCTTCAGTTGTAGGAAGTTTGATGTATGTTATGGTATGTACGAGGCCAGATATTGCACATGCAGTGGGAGTTGTTAGTAGGTATATGAGTCATCCAGGGATTAAGCATTGGAATGCAATCAGATGGATTCTCAAATATTTGAGAGGAACATCCAATAAGTGTTTACATTTTGGGGGGCTTTAATACTAATTTACAAGGCTATGTTGACTTAGATTTGGTAGGGGATATTGATACTAAATGGAGTACTACAGGTTATGTATTTACTGTTGGTGGGGTAATAGTGAGTTGGGTTTCTCAGTTATAGAAGGTGAATGCTTTATCCACTATAGAGACAGAGTGTATTGTTGCTACAGAGGAAACCAAGGAGATGATATGGATTTAGTTCTTTATGGAAGAATTGAGATACCCATGGAGGGATAATTATTTGTTCACAGATAACCAAATTGTCATTCATCTTGCGAAGAATTCTACTCTACATTCAAAGACAAAACACATACAGTTGTAATAACATTTCATTTAGTCAGTTTTGGATGATGGACAATTAAAGCTAGAGAATATACATACAAATGATAATCCAATAGATATGTTTACCAAGGCAGTAACAAGGGAGAAGCTAAACTCTTCTTTAGCTTCGGTTGGTCTTCTAGACTAAATAGAATAAAAGAACAATAGAGTCCATGGTGGTTTGATATTTCAGTGGGAGCTATAGGTTTAGCGGTGCTATGATCAGTCTCCAAGTGGGAGGTTATTATTGCTATGACAACTTGTTTTCAAAGCATGTGAAACATGACAATTAATTTTTTTTGGCATTAAATGCATGCTTTATAAAGCCAAGTTGTAATGAGAATGTGTACTCAGAGTGCATTTTTTTCTCTAGATTAACAAGTGCAACTGGGAAAGTTGGTGAGCATGGGACTTTCTATTCAAGAGCATCCAACAGGATAGTCACCAAACCCTGTAGTGCACCTAGGACAGGTTGAGTCTGAAGAAGATCAATATGTTATTATTAGTAGCATGATGAATGTTGTGTGGGATCTCTAGATAAATTATCCCAGGTATATCAATGATTAAC